>VXBI01001671.1:256928-416185 GCA_013397375.1 Toxostoma redivivum
TCCTCTCCCTCTCCTCCCTCCGCCATGGCTGCGACCGACTGAGCCGGGCGAGGGGAGGAGAGACGCCGAGGAGGAGGAGGAGAGGGCGGGGACGGGGGGGTGGTCCCGCCGGCCGGGAGCCGGCCCCGCCGGGGCGGGACGCTCCGCAGCCCCCCGCCCGCCCTCGCCGCCCGTCGGGGCACTGCTGCCTGTGGCACCTGCCCGGCCGCCGCCGTGGTGAGGGCACGGCCCTGGGCACCGCCCGGTGTCTTCCCGGCCGTGTCCCCAGGCGGGAGGGGGACACGCGAGGGACGCTGTGTCCCCCGTGCCCGGAAAGACCCACGGCGCTGGTGGGTGAGGGGCTGGCGAGGCCATCCAAGGGCCGGGAGCGGGACAAAGGGGCACGGCGGCTCTGGAGGTGGCAGCGCTGCCCCAGGGTGTCGGCGGGATCGGCGCTGATCCTGTGGGTTCTCGGCGATGCTCGATTTAGGCGCCCCCTCTGACCCACAAATCAACACCTAGCTTCACCCGTAATTCACCTTTACACGTAATTCACGGCTTTACATCTGGCAGCAGAGCAGTGCCCTGCCCTTCCATAGGCATCAGAGTTTGCTTTTTCTTTTAAAGCCCTGTAGTGAAGGTGCTCGTCCCAGGCATCATAGCAGGGTCCTTGGGTACAGGAACCGCCAGGTCCTTTAGTACACACCGCCCTTGGGGGAGGAGATGAATAACATAGGTACTGCCGGCTTCCAGGAGCTCTCTTGTGCTCTCAGACGGGATTACATTAAAGGGATATATGACTATATTCAGCACGTACTGCCTGAGTTGGCACCCCAAAATCCCGGGAGCTGAGTCCTCACCAGCCTCTGCTTTCAGCCGAGGGTGATGGCAGCACCCAGGGGACCAGCACAGCGTGGGGCTGATGGAGGGAGAGCTGTGGCAACTGAAGTCCACTTCTCTGGGCCTCTACACCCTGCCATCACTTTGCTACTGTGTCCAGCAGGACACCGTTCACAAGATTTTCCCCAGAAATATATTCCTGGGTTTGTGTCCTGTCTAAATTTAACTGACAAACCTCTGAGGAAAAGCAGAGCTCACAGGTCTCCGAGTTCACTTTTCTTGCTATTAGTCTCAGTGCTTTGAGAATCCAAGAATTCCTTCCTATCTGCAGTTCAGTCACATCTAAACCATTACCGGTTACTCCCTTGTTGCAGAGATCTCCTATTTATTCTTACTGACAGAGCAAGAGTACATTTCCTGGAATAACAGGGCAATGCAATTAGGGAACAGGAAATAATTATGTGCCTTTGCTCTGCCACAAGATACCTCCAAGCCCAAGGTCTCCTCTGCAGGACAGAGGGAAGGAATCAGGAATCAGGCAGGTGGTAAGAGCAGGCAGAGCTACTGCAATGAGAGATCTCCATTTTAGAGAGCAAGCCACAAACTAATCAATGAAGGTCAGGAAGAGGTTTTCCTTGAAGGCTGAGGTGTTCCTTGCTGCCGTTGGTCTTGTTCAAAGTAATGAATACTAGCAGAGACTAGCCTGGGGCAGCAGCTGCACACAGATTTGTTTATGCACAGATTTTCCCTGGAATCATGTCCCCATTTAAGGCCATTTTGCTCTCTTTAAGAGCTTGTTGGAACAGGAAACACTTGCCACAGGAGCAGGACATTTTGCCCATCACCTCAGCTCACTGTTGTGGTGACAGGTCCTGGGTTGACAAAGGGCTTTTTCCACTTCTGCCTCTCTCTGGCTGCAGAGAGGGACCTCACAGGGCCATCCCAAAGCATCCTCCTGGCCCAAGGTGGAGCACACCTTCCTGGCAGAGAGCAGTTCAGCAATCTCATGCTTTTCCAATGATGGTAGCTGGCGGCTCTAGTGTGACAGAATTTCTGCTGGCACCCATGTCTCCCTGCAGCTGCTAGGGCTGCTCAGGCAGAGGGTGAGACTGCATGAGAGCTGGGACACAGCTCCCCAGTTTGTCTGGTCCCTCTGTCACCAGTCACTGCAGAGCTCACCTAGTGACGACCTTGAGTGTCCTTACTTACATCGTCCCCAGACAGTGCCAATAAAGAGGATTTTAGACTTCAGACCAAGCAAGGATGTTATTCATTCCCAATGAGCTGATTTTTCATTGCATAAAACATATAATCCAGACTCAAATCAAAGCAAGGTTGGTGCAGTGGCTGGCCAGCCTGTCTCTGGGGGGGTTAGCATGTTATTTCAAAGACCAACCAATTTATTTTTCCTCTCTCTCTTCATTCTGAACATTTGTTGCTCCCCATTCCTCCCCATCTCTCCCTATGCCTTTCATCACTGCCTTGAATTTTGCAAGGGGGAGAGCTCTCCTCCTCCCAGGCAACATGGACAGACCTCTTCTCCCTGGGGAAGGATGCAGAATGTCAGCCTCCTGCCCAGCCCCTGATGCTGCTCATTCAGAGCCTGGAACCAGGTACATCAATAATTCACTGCACGCTTTCCTGAGTCCGGCCATTTGCTGAGCGTCTACCACTGGCAGCCCTGGTTCCCCTCCTGCTTGCAAGACTGTTTGGTCAGGGTCTGTCTGTGCTGCAACCCACCGACTAGCAGCCCTTCTGGCCTGATCACTGGTGTTATCCACCAAGTGCTGATTTGTCCTGCTGGCTCTGGGAAGTATTTTATTTTGTGTCCCTGGCTAGAAAATTGACTGAACCAAAGGGGCTGGAACCTCAGGGGCTCTAGAACCACAGTCAGGCAGCAATGCAATGCAATATCCTCAGAAATTCTTTGAGTGCCAGCTCAATCAGAAGTCCAGCTTTAAAGGTGCAGGTGCTGTGGAATAAGAAATCTGCTTTCATCTTTCTAGAAATTAATTCAAGGACTATAAAAAGGAGAGATGAAAAGGGTGCTGCTGAGATGCCTCTGTGGGTTTCCTGGCACCTGTGCTTTGTTTTATGGCAGTCAAGGTAAGTGATGTCTGGTGCCACATCTCATACCAAAGGGATGTCACCTCCTTGGCTGCTCCCACCTGCACACCTTCATGTAGCTGCTCTCTTCTCTCCCCACCATGCCCAAACCGTGTCCTCAGCAGAAAGACTGCCTCCTCTGGGCATCTTCCCCTCTCTTGGATGCTCCCATGCTGCTTTGACACTGCTTTGACACTTCTTTGACTCCCAACAGTCAATGCTGTGCCTTCAGTAACACAAGTGACACTGCCTAAGCCTTTAGAGATGGCAGCACAGCTTTGCAAGGCCCAGGGAGCACTAGGGAAGTCCTGTGGTGACAGATGAAGATACACAAGGGCAGAAGAAGCTTTATGGCCAAAGTAGTGAGCAGGCAGACACCAAGCTCCTACTCCAGCCATCCAGAGGATTTGCTGCTCCAAAGCAGCCAAAGACAGGCTTATTAGCAGCCAAGCACCCAGCTACAGCCTCCATTTTACAGTCCTCATTGGAAGTGTGGCTGTTTCTGCCTTTCCTATATTGCTGATGCTATTCAGAGCAGAGGCAGAAGGGAAAGGACACAGGGAGTAACTGTAGCTCCCCTGCCTCAATGCACTTGGTAGCAGAGGAATCTATTGGCCAGGATAGTTATTCCTTAGTACCTCCATAGATCCAGTGTCCAGAAAAGACAGAGAGTATTGTCTTATGAAATATTTGGCCTTGCAAGCAAGAGGAGGGACACCTTGATTTGGTTGTCCATGGAGTTTAGCACCATTTTTAGATTTTCCAGTGCCTAGTAAGGTCTCCAACAAAGCATAGACTTGGAGTTGGAGCTTTTTGCTGTCAAACTGTTCAAATTCCCTGTGGATTCTCCACTGATTCATTAGCACTGAGTTATTGCTGTTCTCCTCTTCCAGCAGGGACTCTAATAAAGTGGCTTTTTGCTAGCCAGCCAGTTATTTTATGAAACTTTCCAGAACTGACAAGCTCAAAGACCTCCTTCAGGTGTGACTGCAATTGTCTGTGTACTCAAAAGAGAAATGCAAGGACTGAAAGTACCATCTCTCCTCTCCAAGCACAGGCTGAATTCCAAGATCAAGTGTGGGATGGCTGTTCTCACCCTCATGTCAATCCAGGAACAGTTCTACTTGCCTGTGTGTCCCTGTGGTTGCTCAGGCTGGTATGATGCAGACCCAGACACCCCCTTGTACCCAGATAGAGACTTCTGGCTTTCAGAAGCTGCTGTTCTTTCTTTCCCCCACACATGATATTACATCTCTGGCTTGCCAGGGCTGCTTTCTCCCAGCCTCTGTAAGATTAACAAAGTGCTGAGCCTCTGTCGTGCCACGGAGATTTCAGCACCCTTCCAGCAAATGCATTTGCTGTGCAGGCAGCAATTAAGCACAGAGTGGCGGCTGGGCGAAGACCCTTGGCTTCCAGGAGGAGCAGCCACCTCTACAGCTCGGAGTCTAAAAGTGCAGAGTGCTTCAGAAAGTTACTCAGTCCTGCACTGGAGAGATATCCATCCAGGCCAGGCTGGCTGTCTCGGGGCTGAGCTCAGCAGAAACCAACTCTCTTGGGCCACCACCTCCCCCTTTCAGCCACTGGAGTTCCTTCCCCTTAATTAGGGATGCTAAAATAAACGGGGAATCATTTTCTCAGGCTACAAGAGTATGAATAAATTATGGCAAAGCAAGGGGTAAACAATGCTTCTGTTAGCCTTTAGTATGAGATCTGCCCTGGCTTTAGAACAGGAGTAGATCACAGGGTCCAGCTGGATGGGAAGTTGGAAGGCATTTTGGCAGCTCTACCAAGCTTCCCCAAGCTTTCCCGCCTGGTTCCCCAGGCGCCACAAGGGCCATCACTGTCACATCTGCCACCATCCCAGGATGCTCCCAGCAGTTTGTATTTGGGAACCCAGCGTCACATCCAACCTGTTTCCAGGAGAGGCATGTGGACAGACAAAAGGCAAATCACTCCTCACATGGCAGAAAAGTATTATCTTGCTGTGTGCTTTCCTGGCAGGAGGGCAGGAGGGGAGCCTGAATCTTTGTAGCAAAGGAGCTCCTATGAACAAGGACCATGGCAAGATCCAGTCTCAGCCCTGGGCACCTGCCCTGTGCTGCAAATCCACGCATGAGCTGAGCTGGTGAAATGTATCTCTCCCGGAGTGTGGGTTGGGCTTTCTCTGCTCACACTGGGCTCTTTCAACCCCCTGATCTAAGCTGTAAGTAACAGAACCACACTGTGCTGGGTGGACAAAGAGAGGAGGTGAAGCCACAATAAGCTACGCAGGAGTAAGAGCCTTGTTATCCCATGGGGCTGGGGATCCATCTCTGCCTCTCCCAAATCACCCTGGACCCCCCAGGAGGGAGGGAAGGAGCTGAGATAAATCTCTCATAGGTCATCAAGTGGCCATGGAGTGGTTTGAAGGCCTTTGGAGGAAGGAGAGAGGTTATAGGAGGAAACAAGAAGCTGTTGTATGCAGCTTTGCTCAGAAGTCAGAGAGGCACCTCCATCCTCTGTCCCCGGGGACTGCTTTGGGATGACTCTGCTCTCCCTCTGCCAGCAGACAGAAGATGGGGCATGCCAAGCAACTGGGCTTTGAAAACCCAGGGATTGGACTCTGTCCTGCTGGGGGCCTCCTGCCCAGCCTGGTCCCATGGTTGATGCTGAAGAAGGAGATGGGAATGAATGTGGCCAAAATCTGACTCACTCCTGCAGCCCCTGCATCCCTTCCATCAACTCCCCTGCTCTGGTGGCCATGCAGAGACCACGAGTCACTGCTGCTGGCTCATCCCTGCTGCTGTTCTCTGCCCTGTCCCATCTCCTTGGCCAATGCTATACCAAGATGAATCTGGGCCTCTTCACCAGGGCCATCAGCAAGTTGGCCAAAGCCACAGATGATCTCTCCAGGCCTCATTCCCCAGCTCCTAACCCACAATGAAGATGCCATCCCCAGGCAGCAGCAGACACCCTGACCCCATAGAAGCCAGAGGGGCCCGGCTGGGCTGGATTTGGGGGACAGAAATGCAGCCGCCTGCATTTATTTTGCCTAACAACAGTGATCCCTCTGTATATTTTCATTCTGTTTTCCTAGGCTCAGCTGCCTCCTCAATGAAATGTTTCCAAAGCAGCCTGGCTTGGCAGCACGCCAACCCCGGCTGCCAGATGAATGGGCGGAGGAGGTGGGACCCATTCCTCTTCTTGACACAGCATCGCTGCACAAGAGGCCTCTGTTGACATTAGGACTGGCTGTTCCTCCTTTCCCGAGAGGATCTGCCTGGTCCTCGGCAGGAGCAGCACACAGGGACAAAGCTTAATGTGATGTGAAACTGACATTTGTCCTCCTCCAGGGTGGTGGCACATACATGGGTACCAGGGTACCATGATGCACCCTCCTCCAGGGTGCTGCCCTGGAGATACAGGGTACCATAGGGTGCCACAGATAACAGGGTACCAAGGAACAGCACTGCTAGAACCTGAAGTCAGCCCTTGTTTCTGGCCCTTGAACCCCCCAGCTAAGCCAGCCCCCCCAACAGCTGAGGATTCCTTGGAGCTCTCTGACTATTCACACCACCATTCTCCAAGACATCAGTGATGTAGAGAGCCTGTTTCCTCCCCCAGAACACCTCTCCACCCCATCCAGAGCAAAGCTCTCCCTCAGCATCGCAGGAGTACTGACACAGGATTTGCAGAGCTCCAGGTTTCTGGCATCTTTCAGGGGTGAATCCTGTTCTAGGGGCCCCAAGTGTGGCACCCAAAACCCTTCTGGTCTTGGACAATAATATATGATACAGGATCAGTTTCACCCTAAAGCCTTGCCCCTACTCAGTCATGTAGGACTTCACCCAAACAATGTCACAGCTCTTTCCCACACCTCAATGTCTCCACCCAAAGCAAAATGCCCACCCAAGCTTTCAGGGCCAGAAATTTGTCTGCTAGGAGGTAACCAAATGGTAGCTGTTGCACTGGACTACACACTCAGCACCAGATGGGATCCCTCTCCCTGCCATGGATAATTGCAGCACTGGTCATCAGTGAGGGAATGTAAATCCATGTATGTCCCACTCATCATCTGTCACCTCCTTGGCAGGAACACCTTTAGGAACTGCACAAAGAAAGGATGTGGAATTTAATACAAGTGCTGATAATGCATCAACAGGCAAAAGAAAGAGACAAAAGTCATCACCATCCTTCCAATCTGCACCTCTTCCTTTGACTGGCTCCCCTGGCATCTTCTGCTGGTGGCCAGCACCCAGCTGAGGCAAGCCAAGGACCAGAGGCTGGATAAGAGCAGCACCCAGCAGCACACCACAGGAACACAGTCTGCTCCTACCAGCTGTGGCAGGGAGACCGTTCTGCCTGGATCTGGTGGAAAAGAGGCCAACCATGCATCGATAAGATGAATTAGTTGTCTCAGCAGCACCGGCAAAATGAGTGAGAGGAGCTGAGCCCGTGAGGCCCGGCCTGCTTTGTTTCAATTACAGCAGCTGCCAGAAGAAAAAGATAACCTCAATATTGATGGCACGAGCAGCAGACAGAGGTGCCCTTGCAGGCTACTGGGAGCAGGTAGAGGAGGAAGGGGGAGGAGAGATGGAGGAGGGGGAGCAGAGTCTCAGCCAGCACCCCGTGGGAGAGCCTGGCTGGTGAGAAAGACACTTCTGATCCCATTGCTCTCACCCCTGTGAGGAAACAGCTCCTTTTTACCCTGGTTCTTGCCCCTGTCACTGTGTAGAGCATCCTCCAGCAGACACAGGACCAGGGCACAGCACCATGAAAACACTGATCAGAACATCTCTTTGCTCCCCAGTCAGGCTGTGGGGCCTGGAGAGGTGTTGAGTAGAGCTGTGTGGGATGATGGACGGAACTGGAGTAAAGGGCAGAGACAGGCCTGGGGCACCCCAAGCTGCAGGCAGGGGTGACTGGCTGCCAGGGGCACAGCACCCACCTGCCTGAGGGATGGGGAGCCCCACGATTCCTGTAATGGGGACTGGTCTGGGTGCTGGGGACAAGATGCCCACAGTGACTTTGGACTTCATGTGGGAACCAGCAGCAGCTTGAGGCAGGCACCCTAACATCACACCCACAAGCCAGATACAGAGGTGCTGAGTCAAACATCCTCCAAACAGTGCCATGCCAATGTTCTGAGCTCCCATCCTGGGAGGCAGCCAGAAGATAGGAAGAGATGGAGTCTTCTCTTCAGTCTTCAACTCCTTTACCTCCAGCCTCTGCTCAGGGGATGTAAATCATCCCCAGCTGCTGCATCATGGGGTCTACATCCAGCCCTGTGTCCCTCCCTGTGCCCAGATCGGCGCTGAGCAAGACCCCCCCCGGGATCACCAGAGGCCAGACTGAGCAGTGGTCGCTTCACAGAGGTTTTATTCGTACTCTGGATATCCATGCTGCCCTCCCACCTCACTTATCCCGAGGAAAGACCTCGAGATCCTCACTCTGTCCTCCTCGGGCTGTGCCCATTGGATACAGCCCCTGGGTCTCCAAGAGGGGACAAGGCCACCATCTTGCGGCCACCCAGCACCACTGCACATACCCGTGTGCACGGTCTGCAGGGTGTGCAGGATGTCACAGCTATGGGGGTACAGGGTCTGGACCATGGGGAGCTGCGACATCCCACCGCTCCTTGTGCCCTCATACCCCTGGGACCATGTTCTGCGGGGCACACGCTGTCCCTCCCCTCGCTCCCTGGCCAGGAAACCCAGGGATTCCAGCACACCCGGGAGTGTCTGGATGGGCAGAGGATGCCAGCAGTGCTGCTCCCATCCCAGCTCTGGCCCCTTCACCCTCACCCTCCTGCTCTGTGCAGTGTCAGCCAGCAGTGACCAGGGATCTCCTGGTTTGCACAGCGGGCTTCATTGAGCACAGAAAGGCAGGCAGTGGCAGATGAAGGCTCAGAACTGAGCCCTGGGGCTGAAAATGCAGCACTGAGAAGGGTCCAAGGGGAATTTCCATCCCTATCACAGCATAGGAGGGCAATCCACATAGGGTACGCTGGAGGGAGTTGTTAAACCAGCACTGCTGGTGACCAGCAGCCCAAAGCAAGTCCTTTCATGCCTCTGTGAAGTGAGTTGGGGTCATCTGCACACTACTGGGTTCTGCAAGGTTGCCCAGCCTGGCTTAATCCTCATCCCCCTCCTTGTACTTCTTCCCTTTGTGATAGAGCTCACCATGGTCTCCATGGTGGTGGTGAGTATGAGCAGCAGGTTTGTGGTCCTCACTTGGGTTTGTGTCTCTCTCGCTGCTGACCTCGTGATGGTGGTGAGGATGAAGGGGCTTGTGCTGGTGGATGGGGGTCTCTGATTCCATCTCCTCGTGTTCAGGAAGTGAGCTTGGGGTTGCAGGGACCTCCATGGTACTATTAGCCTGAGGAAAGTAACACAATGGCTGGTGTCATATGTGAATGCCCACAGAGCCCTGCAGAAAGCTGGGGAGCACAGCTATGAACTGGGAAGAAGGCAGACCAGCATTCATAATACAGAAAGCTGTAGGTCAGAGCAAATGCTCTCCAGCCCTGACCCAGGGCACAGGGAGGACAGGAGAGGCTGGAGCACATAGGGCACAAGCCTTTATACTTGTGTCCCTTAGCTCAAGCTGTCTGTGGTCCAGAAACGGGAATTCACATTTAGAATTTCTGGATGTATTTTTCTCCTGGGAAGTGACTAATCGCCTGCCAAGCTCAGACTAACACCCTTTTCTTTGCCACTTCTGCATCCACTGCCTGCCCTTTTTTACATTGGAACGGTTCTAGTTAGCATTCCCAGACAAGGGATATGACCCCTTTAGTCAATTCCTTTTCAACCGGAAAGCGCTGACCTATTTAAGTGCCCTTATTCCAGACCTTTCATCACCTTCCCTCTCAAACACATCTGAGGGCAGCTGCCAATCTGGAGCCCATCCCCAACACAGAGATAAGATTGTTTTTGCTGATGTGCAGTGCCGAAGGACAGAAGGGATCCCAGCTCCAGCGAGCATTCCAGCTCTTACCTCCTGGGTAGTGTTGGGGTAGAGGGAGCAGTTGCCACAGAAGTCCTTGACGTGACTGTAGCGGATGGCTGACTCCACATAGGGGAAGTGGAGGAAGCTGAAGGGCAACTGGATGTGGAAAGCCAGGCGGCCACACCTAAGGGGAGAAGTCATGGCCTAGCTCAAGACGCGGGTTTGGAATCCCCCCGGCTCAGCCACGAGGGGAGATTTTGGAAGCCCATCAAACGCTCTGCAACGCCCGGAAAAGCCTCAGGCGAGTCGGGGGTCACTCACCGGTCATAAACAAGGAAGTCATCCTTGTCACCCCCCAGGACCTGCCAGACATCGGGGTCCTCCTTCTCCGGCTGGAAGACGGGCACGCCGGGCGGGGCATGGCGCTGCAGCTCGGGCAGCATGGCGCGGGACAGCGGCGCCTTCTCGTTGACAATCATGTAGCGGACGTGGGCCGTGCCCTGCCGGGCCAGCCGCTCCCGCAGGCCCCCGAGGCTGCGGAAGGAGGCGCTGGGAGGGGCTGCCGGGGCAGGGGCTGCCCTACGGCCCCGAGGTGGAGGGGATTGTCCTGGGGAGGGGGAGCGGGGCTCACCTGTGGGCCTGCCTCAAGCAGAAGTGTCAGCTGGCCTTCAGCAGGGCCACCACCGTCACCTGCCCTGCCGCCCCCTCCATGGGGCTCGAGCCATTGATGGTCCATGTCGGTGCCTCCTGGCAGATCCGGCTGCTGTTGGCTGCCTCCTCAGAGGCCGAGGACAGCCCCAGCCCCAGCCAGGTGGCCAGGGCCAGCACCAGCAGCCCCATCCTGGGCCCCGGCCCTGGCAGGGGCACACGGGGTGTTATTCTCCTCCCAGATCCACTGCAACCCCAAAGTACCTCCCTGCAGCCTGCTCCAGGGCAGGCCAGGACTTTGGGCAGTGTTGGCCTGATCCTAGCACTGGGAGCCAGAATCCCCACCCCAGGGGGCAAGGAAAGGGGAACGAGGTGGGGAATTGGGCTCCTTTTGCTACTGTCTTTCGTGGGTACCCAGTGCCACAGCATTCTGTTCTCCTCTAGCAGTGAACACCCACCCCACATCTCAAGACATGAAGGTGCTCCTCCTTGCATGGGCCTTCTCCACTTCTCTGATCCAACAGAACAAATCTAGACCCAGAAAGGTCTGTCTTTGCCCTAGAAGGGAGCACAGATAGAGCCCTCATCATCTCAGCTGCCAGTGAGCAGTCACTGGGACAGAGATAGTTTCACCTTCAGGTCACCTTGAGAGTCCTTGATACCCCACAAAGTGCTTTGGGTGTACACAGAGCCTTTAAAATCCTTGAGTCCTGACATCTGCCTGAAGCCCTGTCCTCCAACAGCCCCCTAACCCTGCCCACCCCAGGATATTCCCCATCTCTCTAATATCCAGCACACTTAATGGGCAAGGGGGAGGATATGGGTCTAGGGGGGGATGATCTGGAGAGGGAGCAGGGAGATGCAGGATCTGGTCAGGGTGGATATGCCCCCACACCCCAGCCCTCTCCCCGCAAGACCGAGCCCTCGATACCGCACTTCTCCTCGCTGCCGTCCTCCCTCGCTCCCGGCCCCAGCTGCTTTCAGTAACTTCCAGCTGGCCCTGATCCCCCTTTTATCTCCTGTCCACTCTCCCCGCCCAGGAGGGAGGAGGAAAGCCTGGCTGAAGCGGGGAATGCGCCCCGGCCACCACCGCCAGCCTCGAGGAGACAGCGACAAGGCAGGCACTGTCCCCGTCGGTGCCATGTGGCCTCGGGGTGCTGCTGCCACAGCCCAGCCCAAGCTGTGCTGGAGCAAAGCGGTGCCTGGTGCCGGGCTGACGCCAGAGGATGGCGGGCGGTGCTGCAGGGAAGACATAGCGGCTCCAAACTCCCAGGCACGGGAGGGCAGGGGGCGTTGCCAAGGTCACTGCTTACACCAAAGGGTTGCAGGACTATGGGGTGACCTCGAACAGCGCCATCCCTGCACAAGGTCCCACAGGAGCCACCAGTGCAATCTCTGCTACCGTGCAGCCAAAGAGGTAGTGCCTCCCTCACACACCGGGTTGCTAGAGTCCCCTGGCCTGTGGGGTGTCACCCCAAAAGTCGGGCTGTTCTGTTGTTCCCATGGCCGTTCTCAGGCCAAGCCTGGCCCCACAGCAACTCCCTCCCCAGTGTCCAGTTCTATGCCTCCTGTCCGGCCCCACACTGGTGGGGCTGTGGTGGTGTCGGTGTTTCCTTGGGAAATCACAGCGACACTGGATTCCATCCCCCAACCAAACAAGAGGAGCTCACCACTCTGGCAGCACAAGGACACATCTGCAAATATTTGAGCAGTTTATTGTATCTGGGATCTGTACAAAAACATGATAAGGCAGGGAAGGGCAGCAGCTACAGTCACAGCGGGGGCAGAACATGATCCCAGATACACATGGAGGATGGATTAGTCTGAAAACAGCAGGAGGAGAGAGGATCGCTGCTGAGAGGCTGGAGGAGCCCAGACGTGTCTGCAAGGATGCGGGGTAGTGGGTTAGATTGGTGAGCAGTCCCTCATGAGTGACACGGGACTTTCCGAAGAGCTGTCATCCCCCCACCGGGTACCCCGGGCACCATGAAGTGCCCAGCACTGAGCAGGGACACGTTTCCCCTGAGACCTGGGCTGGCAGGGAATGACCCTGCACAGACACGAGCAGTGTCCCAGGGAGCCCCAGTCACCGCCTGGCAGGCGCTTCCCTCTTCCCTTGGCTCATCCGAAGCCGCGGTGCCTGCGGTTTTCAGCCTGGGCAGCTTTTCGTCCCGCAAACACAGCCCGGCACGGCCGAGCTCGGCACGAACTGCGGCCCCAGCAGGGAGCGGCGCATTCTCTGTGTGCCGGCCCCGTCACTGCCCGATCCCTGCCGGGAACGCTCCCGCTGCGCCCGGGCAGAGCCGGCGCCGTGCCCGGCCCGCCGTGCCTGGTGCATGCCGGGGAGGAGCGAACTGAACCGCCCCCGAGCCGGCCCTGCCCGGCGTCCCCTTCGCCCGCAGCCTTGACCCCGGTGAGCGGGGCCCCGCGGGCACTGGGGTGGCGGGGCGGGCGCGGGGAGCGGGGCCGGCGGGAGCGGAGTGGGGACCGTGCTGGTGCCGCGGAGCGCAGAGGGAAGTGGGGCCGGACGGCCGGAGCGCCGGCCCCTGCCCATGTGCTCCGCGGGGCCCCACGCGGTCCGTCCGCCCTGGGCTGGTGGGAAGGAGCAGGGAGAGCTCGGTGCACACAGCCCCTTCAAGCGGGCAGGTGAAAGGGAATATTTCAGCAGGTGTGTGGCCCCCAGCCCATTGCACCCCTATAGGGTCTGGCCAGGGCGGCTCGTGCATGCAATGGGGTCAGGAAGCCTCAGTGGGTGCTTCGGAGAGGTGATGCCGACTGGGGTTTTGGGCAGATCTTTTTTCCCCTTGAGCATCGCAGATCTTTGGAAGGTCACTTTCCCGAAATGTCCCTCCTCTGTGCCCCTAAGGCAAGGTCATTGTTCCCAGACTATTGCAGAGAGCATGGTGGCTCCACGCTGTCCTTGTTGGAACTGGAAGGGCACATCAGCCTGTCATGACCCCACTGCTCCCCTCCATTCGTGGGACACACCTGACAGGCGCTGGGGCAGCATAGGACCCTTTTAGCTGTAACCAGTGTGTTGCTCCATGTTTATCAGTCCAACCTCCATGTTCCTGGTACAGGACATTCCCACCACAACCCTTGTCCCCATAATCTTGCTTACACGTGCAGCACACCTCCTCCACTGGGAATCCCCGGTGACCTCCCTGCAGCACTCCCAAAAGACACTGTGGCTCCAGAGAGGACCCACAGGGCTGCATCCAGGGCTCGGAGCTTTCCTGCTCTGGGACCTTAAGCATGGGGCAGGGCAGCAGAGTGGAGGGCTGGCAGGAAGGCTCAGCATCCTTGGGCAGCTCTTCGTAGCTGGTCCCAAAGATGGGTCCCCTTTCACAGTGCAAAAGTGGTTCCTGAGACCCGCTTATTTAAAATACACACATTTAAAAGGTGCAAGTTTACACACTTTTGCATCTGTGCTTTCAAACACGGGTGAGTTCTGTGCAAGGTGGGGGAATAAATTCTCCCCAGGGCCTGCAGCCCCCCCTGATCCCCTGCATCCTCCCTGCAGCCTGCCCAGCCATGGCAGCCTCGCTGAGCCGCCCCTGCTTCATCTCCCTCCACCTGCCCTACAGGCAGGGCTGGGCCCAGCACCTGGCCAACACGTTTCGCTTCCAGCCAGTGGCCGTGAGGGAGACGCTGCGTGTCCGGCAGCTGGCCTTGCGACGGGAATCTGCCATCTTCCTGGTCAACGAGCGCCTGGCACCTGCCAGCACCTCATCCCGGGATTTCCTCTATGACGTAGATCCCCAGCCCACCTTGGGCACAGCCTCCAACGTCTGCTTCGAGGTGGATGATGTGCCGGGGCTCTGCAAGCGGCTGCAGAGCCAGGGATGCTCCTTGCTGGTGCCCCCCACTGACTTGAGTGATGATGGTGGTTCTGTCACCTATGGGGTGGTGAGCTCTGTTGTGGGAAACATCAGCCACACCCTTTTGGACCGATCCTGTTACCGGGGACCCTTCCTGCCTGGCTTCCAGCCCATCCAAGGAGCCACCTCAGCCACAGGGGATGGGATCAAGATCACTCACTTTGATCACATCACATACGTCTGCCCCCGGGGCGGGGCCCGGGCGGCTCTGGACTGGTACCAGCGCTGCTTCGGCTTCCACCGCTTCCTGCTGAACCCCCAGGAGAGGCCGGCTGAGGGCTATGTGCTGGGGGGAAAAGGTGTGGGCATGCTGCTCCTTGCACTGCAGAGCGCCCAGGTCACCCCAGCACACGGCTGCAAGCTGGTCTTTGCCGAGTCCCTCTCCCAGAATGGCACCAACCAGGTCGACACGTTCCTGGAGCAGCACGGTGGGGCTGGGATCCAGCACGTCGGTCTCTGCACCACCGACATCATCAGCACGACCAGGGCTCTGCAGCAGCAGGGGGCACGGTTCTTCACACCCCCCACCACGTATTACAGCCAGGGGGGCAAAGCAGAGGAGATCCAAGAAGCTGGGCAGGACCCCCACATGCTGGCAGAGCTTGGCATCCTCCTGGACACCACAGTGCCTGGGGACAAGGGCCAGCTGGGCACTCATGCCACAGAGAGCCCTACTCGGGAATATTTGATGCAGATCTTCACCCATCCCCTCTTCTCTGAGGAGACATTCTTCCTGGAGCTCATTGACCGTCGGGGAGCGCCGGGTTTCGGCGAAGGCAATATCCGGGCACTGTGGAAAGCTGTGCAGGTCTACATGGACCAGCAGCAGTAGTGCAACACTGCAGTCCTCCTCCCTCAGCTCCCCATCTTCTCAGTCCAACCCTGGAGCAAGGACCATAGAGATCCCATCCCTGACATGGCCCAGGTGGGCAGGGACCAAGGGGTGCCTCTAGATCAATCTGGAGCCAACTCAGTATGGGAGCAGGACACTTAAGGCTGAGTCCAGCAGGGGTCTGAGCATGCCCCAGGATGGGTGGGATTTCTCCCCTGCTCTGAGTTCCCAGTGACTTATCGACCACACGTGAAGAACTTTCTGCCTTAGTTTCATCTTAATTTATTAAGACTTGAGCCTGCAGCATGCCCAAGAGTGTGCTGGCACAGAAACACTCCCAGATGTAGAGAGATGAGGGGCTGCCCAAGGGGAGTGGATAATCTGGAGCCCGTGGATACAGCTGCTTAGTGGCAGTCTCCACCCACAGCATGACCAGCCCTAGGGGGTGAAGGGTGGCCTCTTGCTTCTCTCAAATAAAGAATTAACTTACAAGCGCTCCTTTGGGTTTTTAATCCTATTTAAAACGTGCTGAGTGCCAGGTGAGGATGAAGTGGGTGTATCCCTACAAGTGAGACTCCACCAGGACTGTCCCCATCCCTGCTAGCCCCTAGCATCGTACCTTTGCAAGGGTGCACCACAGTCAGCATGAACAGTGCTGAGCAGCCCAACAGAAAAAATATAAAAGGAGGATGAAACCCTACAAACAGCCCTGGGGGCAGTTGTTCAGTCCCTGGGAGGAGCAGCCCATGGGGGCTGATGTCTGCCCTTGCAGGAGGAGTGCTCTGGGTGCCTTATTTGGAGTCACCAGCAGTTAATGCTTAGCCAAGGGGCTCTTGGGTGCATTAAAGAAGAAATCCTGCTCTCCCTAGCCCAGATCTAAGGATCCTGTTGGCCATCTTCACATTCCAGCACAGGCTGTCCAACACCCCCAGCTTAGCACAGTGCATCAGAGACACAGTCACTTAAAAAAACCCACACACTTGAGATTTATTTTCAGGTCCAGTAAAAACAAGGGAGGGTACAGCAGCATCCCCAGTCACTGGCTGGTGGATGAGATGCAGGCAGGGGACAGGGCTGTGGGAGAAATGTGGCCACAGCCTTCTCATTGCTAGAGAGAAACCCCTGCTGCCCTGAGTCCACAGTGCCAAACTGGTGCTAGTACAGGGCCAAATAGCCCCAGGAGAGCTCCAGCCAAGGAGGGAGGGCAAGTCTGGCTCCAGGACCAGTGGCCACATCCAGGCACTATGCCCATGGAGGAGGCAGGGGAAAGAAAGAGTGGGAGGCCATTATAATGCTGTGTCCTAGGCTTGCTACAGCACAGGGACACCACTGCCATGCCCTGGGCAGGACTCATTCCATCCAGGGGCTCTGGTGTCTCCCAGGAGAAAGGGTGGTGTCCTCATGGGGCAGTCGGTGCCCGGAGAAAGGCGCAGAGGGAGAGCTGTGTCCCAGGGCAGGTGCTGCCTGCTCCCTGTGCCTTTGCCCCCCGCTTCCGCTTGGAGACCTGCAGGAGACACAGCAGGGCTCAACCACACCCCAAGGGCCCCAGGATCTCCATGGATCATCCCTGGGTACTAGAGACACCCGGGGCAGTGCCAGTTCCCCTGCCACAGGCTGGGGATACTCCTTGGCCTGATCCCAAATCCCAGGGGGGGCCTCAGCACATCAGAGTCTGTCCCACAGTACTGGGGCCCTGGAGCACTGCTCACCTTGACAGGGCTGCTCTCCTTACTGTGATGCTTCTCATGAGCTTTCAGCACCTGAAGGAAGAAAAAGAAAGCCCAGAGCTGAACAGCAGCTGGGTCCTGGAGCTGGGACAGCCCAGAGAAGTTCAGGGGATGACAGGGGTTTTCCCAACTGAGGGAAGGGCCAGGTGCACCCCATACCTTCTTCATGGCTGTGGACACAGCCGAGGCATGGAACTCCTCCTCTGTCACCCAGCGGGACAGGGACAAGGCAGGGTCCAGGGTTACATCTCTATTTAGGTGCAGGGAGTAGACCATATATGTCTGGTGGATATGGGAGAAGATGTGGATAACCTGTGAGGGGATAGAAAGACACATGAGATGGGCAGCTGGCAGGAAATGGGGGATGTAAAGGGCACTGAGCCTGCCAGGGCCCTGAGGACTGGGGCAGAGCTTGGGAGGGTGACAATGGGAAAAGGACACCCTTTTCCTGTGTGCTGCATCCCCATGGCTGAGCACAGGGGATTCACACTGCATCCCTCCAGCTCCACACTCACCTCTCCAATAAACTGCAGGTCTTTTGCTGCCACAGGCTGCCCTATCCAGGCCTGGAGGTGATCAGCCAGCTCCTCCTGCTCCTTCTCCTCCTGCAGATCTTGAGCCAGCGGGAGACTTGGGAACTCCCAGAGTCCAGCCAGGAGACCTGGGAAGGAGGAATGACAGAAATGTGAGACAGCAATGTGAGACACATCCAGGGACACTGAACCTCATCACAGTCCCAAAGGGCTCCTTTCCCCATCCCAGCAACCAGTGCCTCTCCCTCTATCCCTCATGCAGGTGGGAAGGCACTGTGTGGTGCCTTCATCCCCCTCCTTCCCAGCCCCATTACCTGAGCTGGGTCTCTGCACAATGAGGTATTCTGGGGCCCCGTGGCAGCCCCTCCGCTCCAGCACACACGTGGCTGTTCGCATTGCCCGCGGCGGCTTCTTCGCTGCTTTCCGGGGAAAGTTGGTCACTCCCAGGCTGCTGTCCCATGGCTCCATGGCTGGGGGGCACAAAGGACAATCCCCAACACCTGCAAACACCAATGTAACAGCTGCTGCAGGGCTCAGACCTGGAGCTACAAAAGAGGTCTCCCACATGCTTACCACAGTCCTCAACATCAGGCACTGGGGGGGGTTTTCCAAATAGCTTCTGAGAGGCAAAAACCAGCTCCTTCTCCACCTGCAAGAGGGGACAGAAGTGAGGACAGGCTCATCCACCAGCCCATCTTGTCCCCAGGCATGGCAAACCCTCAGGGCCATGTTCTGGGGCCACACTTACTCTGCGCCATGCTTGGCAGTGCTGCTTCACCGGGCACTCTCTGCACAGTGGGGCCTTGGGCACACATACGGTTGCCCCCAGCTCCATCAAGGCTTGGTTAAAATCCCCTGGGCGACTCCTGTCCACCAGGACATTGGCCATGTCCCTGGAGAAATGGCAGTGAGAGGCACGGGGATCTCTGGGGAGAGCATCCTCTGCCTGTCTCCTACCTGTTGGGGAGAAGCTCCCAGGTAGGCACAAGGCAACACAGCTCCTTTCACCATTACTCCCAGCAGCACCAGCTTCCAAAGAGTTCCCATACTCCACACATCTGCCTCCCTTCACAGGCTCTGTTCCCCAAGGCTCCTGAGTGATCCTGCCTTTAGCCATGACCAACACAGCTCCGAACAGACAAAGCACTTCCCTTACCAGAGCAGGTCGATGACAGAAGGGCTGCTGGAGTCAGCACCGATGCATCGCAGGCGGCACAGGACCCGGATCACATTCCCATCCACAACTCCTGTAGCCTGGGATGAGGAGCTGGGATTACCATGCTGGGATGTACTCCACATGAAGAAGGGAGACGGGATGCTCCCAGGATGGAGAGGGACACACATGAGGTCAATCTACAGGCCAAGCTGGGTGGGGGCTGAGACGCATCCCAAAATGGGAAGAGAAGCAAGCACAACCCTGAGAAGCCGTTGGCTTGTGAGACCCAGCAGCAGGACCCTGTCAGGAATGGGACTGGGCAGCAGAGGGGGAGATGCCAGCTCTTACCTGCCCATATGAGATGGATGCGATGGCTCCCGCCGTGTATCGGCCTACGCCTGGCAGCAGCTTCTGCAGGTCCTCAGCTGTCCTGGGCATCTGGCCAGCCAGCTCAGACACCACCTGGCAGGGAAGAGACTGAGCTCAGGGAAGCAGCTGGGGTGGGTGTGTGCAGGTTCCCATTTTGCCCATGGGAAGATGAGATCTCAGCCTCTGCAGCCTCGTGCCAGCAGCACAACCCCAGGGAGGCAGGGCAGATGTGAGCCAGCACCAGCCCAGTAGCCACAGAGGGGTTTAGAAATGCCCCTTCCCCCTCACACCAGCACCTTCCTTGCTGCCTCCTGCAGACGCTTCCCTCTGGAGTAGTAGCCAAGCCCAGCCCACAGCTCGTTCACCTCCTGCTCCGAGAGACACAGCCTGGTGTTAAAGGAGAGCCACAGGGCAGGGAGAACACCCAGTCCCAGCAACACTCACCTCCAGGGATGCCTGTGCCAGAGCCTGCAGAGTCGGCCACTTCTGCGGGACAGAGGGAAGGGGACAAGTCAGGGACAAGCAGAGTTGTACTCTGCCACTGGGGATCTACCATAGGCAGTGGACAAGGTCTCCCAAAGGGGCAGCCTGTGGGCACAGGAATCTCTAAGGAGCAGTCACCTGCATCCAGCGGTTGTAGTAGTCGATCACCGTAGCCACCTGTGTCTGTTGGAGCATGATCTCGGACACCCACACTGCAGGGAGGAGGGCAGGGGTCAGAGCAGAGGCTCCAACGCCACCCACACCTTGTGCTGTGGCCATGTTAGCACTGGTTACAAACCCTGCACAGCATCCAGCTCATGGGACACCCTCCCACCCCTCACCTTCCCCACATGCTGCCCCAAAGGAGTTCCCCCAGGCCCAAAGGGGGTTCTCCAATCCCCCAGTGCCTTGCAAGGAGAATCAATGGCTCTTGTAGCCACTTCAGGCAGCTTATTCCAAGGATGGCACCCAAAGCCACACCTCACAATGCCAATCCCTGCTCCTCACCTGCATATCCCCGTCTGTCGGCATCTGGCTCTGTAGCTGCCTGGAAGGGGAAGAAGATAAAGTGTGAGGAACAAGGTGACACAGGACCCCAACACAGAGGGGACCTGCATGTAAAATAAAACAATCCATGGTGGGTTTTGAACACTGCAATGGAATCTGGAATTTAAAAAATATTTCCCCCAGGCACTCAGAAGTTCTGAGTTTGGGTTAGTCAAGTGACAACTAAAGTGCCTTCTTGCTGATGAAATCCCACACGAAGAGTTACTTATGAGATCAAAATCCCAAAGAGAACTGTCCCATACCTGAACCTGCCTACAGAGTAAGCAATTGGAGGCAGATGTAAATCCCACAGAAGGGCTGTGCAGTTCCCACCATTCAGACGTTGCTGTAAAGCTCATGCCCACTCTCAGCACCACAATGACACTCAAGCCAGTGCTGCCAGACTGAGCACAGAACAGGCAGGAGCTCTAAAAAAATGTCCACCAGGCTTAAAACAAATACATGGGAAACCTTCTCCAAGCAGCACTCACTGCTAAGGGTATCATACAGATAGGAACAAAACAGGATTAAAACACAGCTAGACTAACCTTGCCGGAGAGAAGTATTCCTCTTGAAGGTTATATTTGAAAAGCGTGCCCTGCTTTTACTCTTCATACTTACGGACTAGCTCCTGACCACCCACCGAAAAACAGCCACCACATGGAGCACTTCCATGCAGGTAGGGATGCATGACATAGGGAAAAACACCACGGTCGCTTCAGCCAGGCTCCCTTAGGGCAGAGTAAGTAGTTCCCCACTCCCACTCCCCGATGTCTCCTCTTACCAGTGCCCTCCAGGGAAGGTCCCGCTTGCATCGGTCGTACCAGGCGAGCAGATTCCTGCGCAGGACCTCGACCTCAGCCGGGTCGCTGAAGAGATGCCGGGCGGGCGGTGGAGCGGGCGCTGTAGCCGGGGCCTCTGCCAGGAGAGCGGGGCGAGGTCAGCGCACGGTGGGTGATGGTGAAGGGCTGCGGGGCTCAACCGCAGCAGAGGCGGGAGCCCGGCCGAGCCGCTGCCGGGTGGACGCGCACCGAGTACCAGCTTTACGAGGACCCAGCAAGCACCGGAAACTGCCCGAGCTGGCTGTGCGTGCCCCGGAGAGAACACCCCACACTCCCCCAGCCCTCTCGCCTCCGAGCACCTCCGCGGGACGATGCGCGCTTCCTGCTCTGCCCCTTACGCGGGGCCGCATTCCCGCTGCTCCGCCGGAGCGCCCCGGCCGCCGCCGCCCGGGCCCGCGCGGAGCTCATGGCACCGCCGCGCGCGCTTTCCCGGGAAAACGTTTCCCACCCCACCCCCCACGAGAGGGCCAATCAGAGCGGGAGGCCCCGCCCACCGCCCGCCTGCCAGCCAATGGAAGAGAGGTGCGCCGGGCAGGTTCATGCCCGCCCTCCCCCAGAACGCAGGGGCAGGGGCGGGGCCTCCGGGTGCGCTTGAGCCAATCAGCAAGCCAGGAGCAAAAGGAGCTCGCCCCTTCTCCCGCCGGTCCGAGTGGCCGCTTGCGAAGGACCCAAAGAGGCTGGCCTGGCTAAACGCCTGTTGACTTAACTCAAAATTTCGGTTGAAAACGGATTTTGAAAACGGTAAAAAGCCCCACCGGGGCCGGCAGAAGCCGGGTCGGCCGCGAGGGCGGGCGGCGCTGGGCGCGGAGCGGGCAAGGCGTNGCGCCGCCGGTCCCGAAGGGCCACTGACGGTGTCTGTCGCCCCGCAGGAGCTGAGCGGCCTCGGCGCCAGGAAGTCGCTGCTGAGCCCGTGAGTGCCCGGTGGGGAGGGGGGGTTTGCGTCTCTCGGTACCGGCTGCGCGGTGCCCTCTCCCCGGGGTACGGGCAGGCCGGAGCCGTCATGGCCCGTTCTCCCGCCGCCAGGTGCATCGAGGAGCGGTACAAGGCTGTCTGCAGCGCCGCCAGGACACGCTCTGTCCTGTCCCTCGGCGTCGCCTGTTTCAAGCAGCTCCCGGAGAAGGTGCGTGCGCGAACCATGGTGCGGCCGTTTTCTCTTGGTCCGTCTCGGGGAACGGGGACGTGCTGGGAAATGGAATTCCCCCGTGGAATTGTCCCGGCAGTTCCCTCTGACAGGTGTCCCTGGGTTCTTTGCACGCTCTCTTTGTGCAGTCTGAGAACACGTACCTGTGCCAGATTTACAACCTCACGCTGCTCTGCACCGAGGATTATGTGGTCGAGCCTCAGTCAGTGCAGTTCCTAGTGCAGCACGGCTTCGACTTCAACAAGCAGTATTCCCAGGGGATCCCTTACCACAAGGGCAACGACAAGGTACAAACCCATTCCGTTTCAGACACCTCAGACTACTTTGCTCCAGGTTCCTGGGAGTGTGCTGGCTCCCTCTGCACCTGCATGAAGGTGGGCGCACACTGGGGTCTTGCATGCAGCATTATCCCTTTCTTCTCCCTGCTGCATTAAACCCAATTGTTGCAGTTGCTTTTCCGGATGTTTGTGTCTCTGTTCAGAGTAAGTCATAGCTGTGGGCAGCATCCTGCTGCCATAGGCTCTGAAGGCTCTCCAGGATGACAGCCAGTCAGGGTGCCAAGCTCACTGATCCTTCCTTCCTCATGCAGGGCAACGAGAGCCAGAGCCTGAGCGTTCGGACGCTTTTCCTGGAGCTCATCCGGGCAAAGAAGCCGCTCATTCTCCATAACGGTCTGATCGACCTGGTCTTCCTGTACCAGTGTTTCTATGCTCACCTCCCGGAGAGCCTCGGCACCTTCACCGCCGACCTCTCCGAGATGTTCCCAGCGGGAATATATGACACCAAGTACGCCTCGGAGTTTGAGACTCGCTTTGTAGCATCCTACTTGGAGTACGCCTACAAGAAGTGGTGAGCAGCACACTGGTAGTCAGAGCTTACAGGAGGAAAGGCAAAGGGAAATCAGTGTGTGTTTGTTTTTCCAGGCAAGGGGGCCCGGAATCACTGTCCCACTGATTGAAGGTGCTTTTCAGGTGACTTTGCCCTGTGCTTTTTCTGTTTCTAGAATGGGTTTGTTTTTTAATAGACCTTACCTGTTCAGTGGGCAGCAGCTGAAAGAGAACTTCAGAACTGGTGCCAGTAGAAAACTGACCACAGTGGCCTGATCTGAGATCTGATTGGGTCACTGCCTGGCTCTGGTCCAGCAATGCCACAGGGTCATGGCAGGAATTCACACAGAAAAGAAACCAGGGCTGTCCTGCAGGGTCTGCTAATTATAATTATGTTTTGTAAGAGACTCTGCAGTTAAAGGGTGGGTGCTCCCTGCACTTCTTGACACTGACCAGCTGTCACATGTCCTGCACTGGAGATGACCGTGGGCCACTCTGACTCCCATCACTTCCTTCCAAGCGAGGGTTGTGCTCTTGTTCAAGACCCACATCTGTGCTTTGCAGTCTGGCCCCACATTCTGCTGGCCTCACGCAATCTAAACAAGCCCCTGGCAGTGATAAAGCCCCTGGGATCTCCATAAAGCTCAAGTCAGTCATCCTCCGTTTTTAGGAGAAATGGTATTTTTAGTGACTGTTATACCTCAGGAAATGCCACTTTGGCAGGTCTGAAAACATTCAATATGACCATTCTCAAAACATGAGAGTGCTTTGTTTTGACAAGATTAAAAAAAAAAAACAACCTTTTAAGCTGATGTCTTAAATGTTTTAACCCAAGTTCTCATTAGGTAGAGCTTTCAAAAGGTTTTGGGCCTTTTAAGCAGCTCTTGGGACAAAACAGAGATTAGATTTTTTTTTTTTTCATGAAATGAAAACCCTTTCCTTGTTGCCTGCATTGCTCAGGTTCAACCTGCCTGGGTGGTGACTGCTGGATTGTCTGCATGGTACCTCATTTTGGGGCATATTTTCCTTGTTCATTAACACTATGAAGACAAACACATATTTTAGTGCTCTCTATAGTTAAAAAAACAAACTATGCATCCCTTTCTCCTGTAACTTTACCAGAGATGCTGCTTTCCCTTCCTCTGTGTCAGCATAAGAAAAAACAACCTTTGAATCAGCACGGAAACAACTACTACGACTAAAGTTGCTCTCTTGAGATTGAATTCCATTCCAGCATCTGGGGCTGGAGCTCAAGAGCAGGAAACTCATGGAGTTGAGAGTTGGTGGAGAGCAGTGTTTGCTCCATGTCCTGGTCCCATCCCACAGTAACTGTGTGCTCCTCTTGTTCCAGCAAGCGAGAGAACGGCAAGCTGAGGGAGTCCAGTGGGCAGCACCTCACAGTAGAGTTCTGCAATTACCCTGCTGACATGTCCCGCTACATCGATTACCGCTACTGCTCTCTGGAGGAAGAAAGCCACAGTGCTGCAGGGGGGAATAAGGTGCCTGTCTGTGAGAAATTTTCAGTAAGTAATGTAAATCCCCACTCCCTTTTTGGCTCCATGGAAAGGGGCACATGTGGCCTGAGCCAGAAGTTGTAGGAAAGCACCTTGTAACTTCCCCTCACCTGCTTCATAGTACAAAGAACATTTTCAAGCTTCATGACAGACAGGGCAGTATGTGCTCTGCTTGGAGGTGGGGAATCCTACAGGCTTCATTAGGAAGATTCCAACAGAGAGTCTATGGCCCTAAACAGTGTTTATTATGAGTTACAGTATCCCTTGCTGTCTTGGGAGGGGGCTGCAAGTCCTGCCTTAGTATGGCTTGTCCTACAAGAAAGAAGTGTCACCTCTACCCTTCCCTTTATCTTCAATAGATTTAAAAAAATATTACCTGTCTGCAGCTTCTGGCACTGTAGCACAGGGTGATCCTCAACAGCTTGTCCTGGTGCAGCTACAGCAGCAAAGACCCCACTGATCAGATCATAACTGGCTTCAGGTGCTTCATGGAGAAAAGGAGCTCTTCCCCATGTTGCACATTCTGTCACAGAACGTAGATTGGGGAAATGTCTGGAAGTTTCTCATCCAACCACCACCTCCATGTTGCTCAGAGCCGTGTTTGATAAATTTTGAAATTGTGTAAGGACAGAGATTAAAAAACAACTCCAGGTCTCTGTTCCAGTGCTTGACCACTACATGAAAAATGTTTTCCTATATCTCTAGTCATGATTTCCCCTGACTGTTACCAGGTCCCCTCTCCCCGTGCTCTCACAAGAGTTTAGCTCCATCTTGTCCATAACCTCTGCAGACACCAACTAGATATCCCTCTCCCCTTAGCTGTGTCTTTTCCAGGTAGAACAAATTTACTTTCCTTGGTCTTTCCTCATATGCTGTGTGCTGCACCCAGTGCAATGTGTCAGCACCTTTCCAGTGCTGGGGGGCTATAACTGGACACTGTTCCTGCTCCAGCCTCACATGCCTTCAGTGGAAGGGATTAATTAGCTCCACTCCACATTATGGTGATTGCTGCTCTAACCAGTAAGATGGAGGTTACAGACCTCTCTGTCTCTGTCCCTAGGCCTACGGCTGGTGTCCAAAAGGGGTGAAGTGTCCACAGTCTCATAACATCGACCTCATCATTGATGAGGACGACAAGCTTTGGGAGAAGCGAAAGAAACGGAAGCACAAATGGAAGCATCGGAAGAACATGAAAGTCCTTACAACGGCATTCCAACAGGAAAGCTCAGGGGAAAACATGGAGCAAGCTCAAAACGGGGAGGAGGGACCACCACGGAAGCAGAGCTGCTATGAGCCTGCAGCTGCTACAGACGTGGCAGAGATCGCACCCAACGGGGAGGGCAGGCCACTGGAGGAGATCTCCATGGACATGGAAACAGAGATCAGCTCAGACACCAGCACACACTGGGAAGAGAATCTGGGGAGCTCTGAAAGAACTGACCAGGGAGCAGCTGCCCAGAGCTCTTCTGCCAAGGGAAATGCCTCTGGCAGTGACCAGCTGAAGAAGAAGTCAAAAGTTCCTGCTGGGTCAGGCTCAGCCAGTCACCCAGCCACCCCTGAGACTGAAGCAGCAGGTGCTGCAGGAAAGGAATCCCATGGCCCTCCTTCACAGGGGGGCACACACCGAGCTGGCTTTGATGCGTTCATGACTGGCTATATCATGGCTTATGTCTGGATGCTCAAGCAAGGGAAAAACACAGACGCTGGTGCAGGGCCCTGGTTGCCAGAGTGCCATAATAAACTGTACCTCAGTGGGAAATCAGTGCCATTGCAAATAGTGAAGAGCTTGTTTTCTAAATCTTCCAAAGCTCACAGTGAGAAGATAAAGTTGGCCTGGGACAGTGCATAGAGCTACAGAACTCCTCACTAAACTGTGCTTTTTTTTTCTCCTCCAAGTTTTGGAGTTCTTTCTTCCATCAAGAACTCACCAAAAAGGGAACAGATTTCATATTCTTGTTTCTGTTTTAACATCTGACCAATTAAATTACTCTCAGTTGGAGTTGCCCATGTTCCTTAGTGGCATGCTGGGATGTGAAGGCAGGGATGAGGCTGAAGGGGGAGAAATGTACCTTTGGTTGGAGCATGCACAGATGAGACCTTTGCCCCTACAGGAGGAAAGGGAAGGAGAAAGATCCTCCCAAATGGGCCAGCTGATTCTAGTGCTGGCTAACTGCATGCAGAACCAAGCCACAGCAGGTCTTCAGACTTGTTCAAAGGAGAGGCAGTGGGGCTTGAAGCCAGATATGTGATCCTGAGAAACTGCACAGCTTCCTATGGTACTGAGGCTATTTAGGGCTAGAACAGAGCAGCCACCATGGCAAGCACCCTGCAGGCTGCTATCAAAAGCCATCTTATCTGGTAGATCTCAAGATATGGCATACTCTTCAGAGCGCTGTAACACAGAGCAGAAAAAAAAAATCATTGAGTCTCATGGGTTTAATAGTGGAACTCTTCAGTGAGATGCAGGAGAGAAATAACACTTACTGAGGATGACAATTTCCTTGGGTATAACTCAGCACTGAGTAACAGCAAGTACAATCTCAAGCCAGGTATTAATGGCATTTGTATTTTAAGTAAGCATTCGAGCCAGCTTTTTTAACTTAAAGCAGTTGTCCTCTTAATCACAAGACTCAGGCCTTGATTTCATTTTTATTTTGAAAGCAAGTTGGGAAAGTTTACAAAACCTGACCAAGAAAAAAATTATGAAAATATTTAAGTGGATTCATCTTTGGTTACTTCTTATTGCAGTTCCAATAAAACATACACCATTTCTATAGTTCAAAAAAGTCAGAAGGTCAATCAACATAAAAACAAGACGTGCTTTCTTTACATATTCATAAATATCCGCAATATTAGAAAAGTTGTTTCGCAAAGATTTTTTTCTGGCAGTGTTAACTTACTATTATACACAGGCTACAAACTTTTTCCTAAGCCTTTAATTACAAGTTCAGCTATTTACAGACTGCAAAATATTAAGACGTAAAACTCCTTCATAAATACGAAAATAGATCATCTCGCAAAGATCTTTATACTTAATCAAATATCTGGCTGCCCCTCCTCCCAAAGAAAAAGGTCATTTGTTTTGCATAGAAATGTAGTGACATGCAATATAAACAACAGCATTAAGTGCAAACAGGAATTATTCAAGTGTCTTTAGTTGTACTGGCAAAAAATACCGATGTTCTGTTACACATAATACATCAATGCCTCTCCAAGTACAAGTCTGCTACAGCCCCTTGGCTGTGCTGCTTTTGAGGGGCAGCAATTCACATGCATTCTCTTGGCTGCATTTTATCAACCTGCAACCACAACAAAAATAGCTTATAACAGACATTTAAATGAACTCAACATAGATTTAAAGTGAATTAAAAACATCTTTGATCTCTTCAGGGAGATGCGTAGCAATGTGTAGGAAGTACTTTAAAAGAGCAAGAAATGCTCCTGTAAAGTCAAAATCACGGTAAAATCCAATCACGATAAAACTTTGTCACATCACTATAAAACAAGGAGTTTGCTGACCACATGTTCAAATTCATGTTTATCAATAGCTGTCAGAAAATGGCCCTCTGTAGAAAAGCAACCTCAGTAGGCACAAAACCTAGGAGTTACTAGGTGCAGCCTAGATTCAGCTTTATGCAGCCAAAGGGATGAGATGTTGTGACTTCAGCTGCATCCTTGGAAACACTGGGTTTCAGCAACCACTTCGCAATTTTTAAAATGACCTTTTACTCCAGTTTCGTACACATGCCTCTTCCCATGCAGACCAATCCAGGAAAGGCCTGAGCTAGTCCTTGGCATTTCTGACATCTCCACCTCAGTGCAAAGAGCCAGAAGAGTTGATAGTTGTGCCCAATGCATGTCAATTGGTTGTGCTTAGAGTGGACAGTTAAGAAAATAAAATTTTAGTTGTGCTGCTTTGCAAGAGCACAGAGTTCAGGACAGGGAAGTGTAAAGACAGCAGTGTAAAAACAGCGAGGTCACTGCAGTGGGTGCCCCAGGGGTACCCCAAGCCTGACTGCTCAAGCTTTGCAGAGTCAGAGAGGGCAACAGGCCTCATGATGACGTGTCAGTACTGACAGCCAGAGCTCGCTCACGGGAGCCCCAGTGCAGCCAGAGGTGTGCGTGTGCTCTCAGGTCAGGCTGCTTCCCTCGGCCTGGTGATCCAAAAGTAAACTACTAATTATTGCTTGTTTGTCTGAAGTCACACACCTAAATGCATCTTGTGACAACAGAAGCTGGTGCTGATGGTTTCACTCTCAGAAGATACAATTGTAGCAAAGATTAAAAAAACAAAACAAAACAAAAGAAGCAAGCAGGCACCAGGCAGGCAACTGAGTTCTGCTGTTTCTCTGTCCTCAAAGGAAGTTACACACTCACAGAAGCAGCCATACAAGCTGCTCTGCACTCTGCAGACACACAGACAGTTATGGACCAAAAGGTGTGATCTTAGTGAGCACAGGCATTTTCTCCTTCCAACTGTCAACAGCTGTCTAATCTGGCATGGACTGTATTAAATAACAGCAACACTGGGTTTCTCATTTCATTCATGGTAGCCACTGCAAAGGGAGAACTGCTGCTCAGGTTAACACACACTTCACTAGAGGAAGTCATAGCTGTAACTCATCAAATAGCTACCTACACCTCAGGAAAGATAAACATCCCAGCCAAGAAAGAACTAAGGCTTTCTCCATCCTTTCTTTGAGACAGGAGAAGAGTAGAAATAGTCTGGCTTTCATCAGAGACGAGCTTACAGTATCCAGTCTTACAAGAGAGCAGGAAGAGTGTAACAAGCTATCTGGATGAAATTCTGGACTCTGCTGCATCACCATCTGCTCAGCACATGTGCAATGTTTACCTCACTTAGGAATGATAATACAGGTTAAAAAAACCCCATAAAATAAAATTTTTTAAATCCCATGTTTTTTGGGATGATCATAGTGGAAAAGGGCAGGATGTTGCACAAATGTGAGAGAACAAGCTTTTTCATACATTGCATCCCAGAGATTGCTGATTCTGGTTCCAGCAAGCAGCATTAAAGCTCATGTTGCTGCTTCTTTCACAGATACCCACTGGTGGAGAGAAGTAAAAAAAAATAAATAAAATAAAACATCATCCTATTCAGTGACAGGACAAACCAATAAAGACAGAAGCTTCTTTCTGTAGAGGAAACAAAAACTCAATTTGGAACAAGCTAATTTTCTTCAGTTTGACAATTCAAAGCCCTCCTGTGAATTGTTCTCTCCAAGAGCACTTGTGGGGCTACAACACTGCTGACAACTTACCCTAAGCAGGAGATCCCTGCCCTCTGTCAAGCAGGCTAGTGAGGAGCCATCATTAATACAGTGAAATCAGTGAGATGGGATGTTGTACCAGAGAGGGAGGTGAATGGGACCCTTCTAGCTTAGTGATAATAGTCAATTGTGATGTAGCTACCGTATTTAACTATTCTGCAGAAACACATCATGATGTCCACTCAGGTCTTCAGAGAGAAGGACCCACCCCCTGCCAAAAGCTCAGTACAGCTGGTACTTTCAGAAGCAGTTTCTTCAGAAGCCCAGAAATGGCAATGCCTGGAATATGCTTCTCTGTGCCCTGGGCAAATCTTCCTCCACATTTGGGCTGAGGTACATAAAGCGCTGTACAAGGAAGTGAGCTTCCCTGCACAAAGGTATTAAACATCACTACTAAATCCCAAGGGAAAACGAAACACCAGGGAACAGATTCTTCTTGTTAATTGCAAAGTACTTGTCATGTGACTCAGCCTACTGATTGTGACGAGCATGAGGGGTTTTATTTTTGCTGCTTTTGAAAGAAGAGCTAGTTTAATGCTACAACAGCATTCAAAGCAGCTCTGGGATCAGAGAGTGTTCCTATCTGCCCAACATAGCTCAGAAAGACTTTTGTGCCTGTTTCTGAAACAGAGGCTCCGACTCACATGCACTGATGCAGAATGTTAATGAAAAATCTGCAGTGGCTTAGAGCAGCTGTTCAGTTAGAGGAAGAGGGGAAAAATCTAAATGTCATTCTTCCTACTCTACATAGAGCTTAAGACCTTAACATGCCCCATACTGGAAATCCAGGTCAAACTGTTTACATGGTGCCTGCTCTGGCTGCTGCCTCTTGGAAGGACTGTGGGACCCACATGGCCATTCTGGCTGGAGTAGTTCCCCCTCCTAATGCAAATCAGGAAAGGGAACATGCACAATTTGAAAAAAAGTTTTATAAAATAATCAGTCTCTTCAGACATTGTCTGCAGCTATCTGTCTGACAGCCAGCTTCCACCATCTGTTGAGTCACTTTCAAATGTGAAGCCCAGCACTGCAGAAAACCAGAGTTTAATCAGCTGGAACACTGTTCCCTCAAGGACACATTCAGTTTGAGCCCTCTCTTCATATATCACAAGTTGACTTTGTGCTGCCACTTGCTGAGATGTTGGAGGAGGTCTGAGACAACAGAGCAGGACTGTCCCCATCCTGCTCCCTGAATGGCCATGCCTCTCTCTTCAGTTCAGTGGGAGGACTAACACTGAACAAAGGCTTTGTAGACTCTAACGGCGTAATTTTCAGTAGATCATCTTCTACCTCCATCTCTTCAGAAGGGAGACAACCTGCAAACACTTGTGGCGAGCCATGTCCCTCAGAGTTCACTGAATTCTCAACTGGGAGCTTTTTGTAAGATAGTGGCCCAGACTGGGCCAGCACTAATGGCTGATCACATGCTGGATCTCCACATGCATTCTCAACAGGGCAAAACCCATTTTCCTCCTGGGCCACTGGCCCATCTGAACAGTCCATATCCTCTTCTTGTCCTGGTGCAAGAAGAAACTCTGGTCTGTGAGGCTTGGCGTGAAAGGGGGGAATCTCTGACACACCATATTTAGTGCTACTCAAGAGTTTTTGTCGAACCTCTGCACCTAACTGGGCTGGGTCACACCTGCCAACAGTTGAAGATAGTCCCCCAAACAGGCTATATTCCTTGTGTGGTAATTCAGGAGAGAGTGGAAGTGATCTGCACCTCCTTCCAGGAAGAAGGGAAAGTTCTTGCCAGTCTGTGCTATATGCCTGCCGGATCTGGGACTGGCTGGCTTTTAGGCCTCCCCCTGCATCTGGAGAATGCAAGTCAAACACCAAGGAAATCACAGACTTGCTTGGCATGTCAAAGAATTTGATCTTTCCTCCCTTGAGGTCCTCCCGGGCACTGAAGGGATTAACTTTCCGGCCTAACCCTTTGCTTGGTGTGTAGTAGGGGTCCTGCACGTTTATCTTCCTGGAAGGTTTGCGGGCGAATATATCTGACTGGCTGCGTGACAACCAGATATTCCGACGTGGACGGGGTGACTTGGGTGGGATCTTATCATCCAAGGAACTCAAACGTTTTACTCCTGGTCCTTTGTCAATTGATCCTGAGTAGAAAAAGAGAAATACTCTTAGCTTGAAGAAGCTCTATGTAGCTGTGCACCTGCTCATTCACAGAGCCTTCATGACAACTGTGAAGAAAAAAGCTGTTTCTGATATTCCAAACTATATTCCGTAGGCACATAAGCTCCTTCCTTTTAAGTTCCTGCACAAATACAAGTACACCATTCTCTTCTCCTCAGTGTATTTTAGAGCCCCCGCAAACCTCCTTGCTGCCAGTATACTGCCAGAGCAGATATGGCACAGGATGGTGTTAGAGAAGAGCAATTTGCATGTTTCTAGATTTATTGTCCTGGCTTTCAGCAGAGGTTGCCCAAGGTCTGTTGGTGCTACTGCCCACAAAAGAGAATTAGTACAAAACATAGTTGCCAAAGAAATGGGGACTTTTTCACTCTGATGGGAAATGTCTAAGACAAAACAAAAAAAAGTCTCTCCTCGTACCATGCAGATTTTAAATCATTCCATCTCAGCCTTCTTTTAGTACATTATCCAATACAAAACTGGAGATATATGAGAGTCTGATCCTAATAACAGGAGTTTAAAAGTTATACATATGCTGTGTATTTGCATCCATTGCACATGCACACATTTATAAATATAGGCTGTATCACTTAGATTAGGATGAGAAACTGGTAGATGTTAACTCCCCAAGTGTTTGGAACATGCATCTGTCATGGGCTCTCAAGATGCCTCTAAAGAGCCATGTTACAGCAACAACAAATGGGTAAAAAAAAGTGATATCTCCTTACTATTTCCCAAATAAGCACATATGGATTTTCAGTTTTCCCTTTAAATACTGCCACAGTTTAGACTACAGCCATTCCAGTAGGAAAGACTATGCAAGTCAAAGAACAGCATGTAACACTTTTTGGGAAGTACTTGTTTTGTACATGTACTCCAAAGGGAGAATAACAGGAAAAAAAAAAAAAACAACCAAACACCAAAAGAAAAAAATCCAAACAAAAACCCCTAAACAAACAAACAAACAAATTTCCATTTCAACTCACACCTCTTTTAGATGCTTTCCAAGTGTGGGAGAACTACCACATGCATTAACTCTACGTGGTTTGATGTAGAGAAAAATTATTTCAATCTACCACTATATTACATATCGATAGGTATGTCCATATGTTACGTATTTGTATATCCACATAATATAAGAAACTATTTTTAATGTGCTCTTAAGTTTCTAATGCCAGAAGTGTACTAACATAAAACACCCAAATCAGAATACAGCCCAGAATACAAGAGTTTGCTCCCCACACCAGGTGGCACCAGACAGCTTTAGAAAAAAACCTTTCAAGGCCAACATTCCCAAGCAGACCTGAGACTCATCTTTTCTCGTCTTTCAGAGTATTTCTAGGTACTTTATAATACTCTTGCAGCTTCTGTGCTCTTCCTCCTGAAGGAATTTAAGAAGCCTCTAAATGTTACATGTAACATACACCAAAGAAATTATGCATATGTATGAAGTATGGCAGCAATAAATCAAAAGTTGATGGATTTTCATATACTATTGGCAAGTTACAAATCCATTACCAAATGAACTCTAAATTTCCTCTCAAGATCTTGGGGACAGAATATTATCAGGCACTTTAAGAAACAGTTAGCTGTTTTTTTCACCAAAGAACATTCTGTAATGCAAAGTATAGAGCACTGCTCCAGAATAATTCTCAGGGATTTTGTAAAATCATTCATAAACTGTAAATAAAACCATATATAGCCAAAATACCAGTTTTCAAAATATGAAGCTTTTTCTCCTCTTGCTGTGAACACATAGCAATGTTTGTATAATACAGACACTTACCTTTTGGTTTTCTTTCACTGTTGTCAAGGTTCAGGAACTTTCTGTCTCTCTCTGATTCCTCATTTCTCAGGCGGTTTAACATTTCCTCCAGTGTTTTGACAATATCAGCAAATGAAGGACGCAATTTTGGATCCATCTGTGAATGCACACAAATCAGATAAGGCCATGTCGGTTTGTCCATGCTATTCTGCTTACACAGTGGACCGAGTGAGGGACAAACTGAGGAAACTGAGGAAATTCAAAATGGTTTTAAGTGTGTTGTCATTGAAAAAAAACTTCAGAAAGCAGGGGAAAAGCAGTATTCTATTACACCTCTCACATTTAATTTGTAAATATTCTAGGAAGAGGAAAAATTTTTAATTGAAAAGGTGGGAAACTGTCAGATTCATGTCTTGTGAGGGGGGTTGGTTGGTTTGCTTGAAACAGCTTGCATAATTCAGGATTTCTTTCTGGACTCTGGTTATCAGATAGAGATTATGTACCAATGTTATTTCAAAAGGATTACACAAAATAACATGGCTATGTCAGTCTTTAAAAGATTGTAATTCTTCCATCATCTCCCTGTGGCTTTAATTAAAACATATCTAAATGGCACTGCTAATCTTAAAGCTGAAAATGTTGGGTTTTTCCATCTGTTAATTAGCCATACTACACAGTGTACTGGTCTGTCTTGTAAGGAAGCAAGGGTGGTTATATAATTTGACAAGGTTGCAAAATAGGAAAAAGAAAAATCAATTTTTCCCAGGTAAAATACTCCCCCTGCTCATCAGTATGCATTAGTCTGTATTTCTCAGTATTTATTTATTTATTCACTCTAGCAGATATAGATCTATAAACAAAGTCCAAAACTAAAATTGTACCACAGGGCAAGCAGCTTCCTTTAAGCAGTTACTTGGAAAGCATTTCATCATTTTGAGCAGTGACTCTGTATATATGTCATAGGCTTCACTACTGTAGGTAGCAACATCTAATTCAGCAGCCGAAAGTAAACTTCATTCCAGTAATAAAAACAATTCCAGTTGACCTGATTGCTGTTTCCAGGCTTCTAAAGGCTTTTTCAGAGTGGACAAGCCCAGACAGATCTCACCTCTACGATGAGAACAGTAGTGCTTTGTACACAACAAACCCCAAAGACCTCCCTGATACTACCCTGCAGGTTGTTTGAGATGGATCTTTCTAAAGAGCACTGGTATGATCAGCAATGCCAGAACACCTTCTAGCAACAAGGGGCAAAGTGCTAAAAATTCCTATGTACAATAATAAAAACCAAAGAAACCACACTTGAAGAGCTCAAGAGCAGCAAGAAAATTGTTTTCTAAAGCAGAAGCTGGAATTTCCTGGCATTGGAAAACATTTTTCTGCATTCCCTATTTCACTGAAAGAGTAGGGCAGGGGGAACACTGAAGCACACACTGTACTCTGACAAACTTACTAATTTGGGAATCTTAGGGAGCTGCTACAAGCTACAGGAAGTTATAAGAAGTAAAAAGAGCTCTCTGGCTATTTTAATTTGTGCTAGGTAAGATCCAAGACAAAAGCAGCAATGGAAAAGTTACTCAGAGCAGTCCAGATTCTGCTCAAATGGAAGAGAAGGTTCCTTCTCAAAGCAGCAGCTTTGCATGATCATTTATGATTATGTTTATTAAACAGTCCCACGAGTAGGCTTATAATTTTTGGATGCTTGCAGGTGCTTATTTAAAAACCCCACACTTTATAACAGTAAGTTAAATGTTAATCCACTACTCATACATGCCAGTTTTTACTGGTCTTCTTAGGGTGCCTTAAAACACATTTCTTGGCTCTAGAAAATTCCAGGGCTTTGCACATTAGTTCAGCTGGGCTGTACAGTTCACACCTTGTTGACTTACTAAATAATAAAAAGCTACATAAATGCCCATGTCTCAGAGAAAATTACCACACCAATCACCTCTTACTGAAGCACAGCATGCTCAGGAAGATACAAGAAAGCCTTATCTGTTTCCTCTGTTTTCCTTCTCCTAGGTGAGTGGTATGTGAATTCCAGCATGCCCCACACTGAAATGGCTGGATCACAAGACAGTAATTTCCATTTCAATTCAGCAAAGAGACATTTATTATACAGGAAGCTGCATTTGACAATAATGAGTAGGAGAAAACTCTTTTTCTCTGAGCACACCAAATTCTTACATGAGAATAAAAGGTCACTGCCCCTTCATGAGCAGCTTTATTCTGAATTTCTGAAATGAAAAATTGCTTTGAGTCATGCACTATGTGTTTGGATGCAGTACCATTTCTGGAATCCGCAGGTGGGAGCTGAGCTTTCCAAAGTCAAATCCTTTAGTGCTCATGTAATCAAAGCACTTCATAAATATGAGTGAGATGTACCACTGTGCAGGTGAAGCAAGCTCTACTGTACTACGGTGAATTAAGAGGAGTTAAGCAGCTCGTCCACAGTAAGTTCCACAAACACTTTTAGAATTAAATTATGCTATGTGGTGCCAAGAGCAGCAGTCATTGCCCCCATTCTCACCTTTATACCACTCTCTCCTTGAGCATGAGCTTTTGTATTAATACAAAGTAAAGAGAGAGGTCAGGTCAAAAATAACCACCAAAAGCACAAAGAGATGAGATTTCTTAAAAGCACTCACTTGGACACAATGCTGGCAACCAATTCCAGCACAGCCTGGTTGTGAATCCAGGGCCATGTTTTGTGCAGTAAAATTTTTTAAAATTGCCTCTACTTAAGTTGAGCAAACTGGACATTCCCAACTTCAGCCGAATGTGGTGGAGGTTCAGGTTGTATTATTTTATATGAACTGGTTTATTAAACATTGGTATTAGTTACAGGATAACCAGCAGAAGAGATCTACTGCCCTGGAGCTTTCACAATAAAGAGCCAGGAAGGTGCCCGGCACTATCACAGTTTTACTTGAATAATTGCCAGAAAATTTTCTCCCTACAGCACACAGCCTATGGCCTTACAGATATTAAATAATTTCAGTCCAAGTTTGGATTTTATAACACAGGCTGTGGATTTGGATGTCAAACCCCTTTTCCAAAAAGCATCATACAGACACTTTAGAATAGTTTAATGCCTGCTCTTGATTTGTTTGTCCCCTGTTTGTAAGAGCAAGTCAGTCCTTCCTTCATAGCTCAGTAGGTCTGCACACAACAACAGCTGGATTGTGTCAGCCTGAGGGTTAGCCAGTGTCAATGGCATCCAACTGGTTATGATCAGCCTGAACAGCCTGCAAGAAGCTATTTAGTGTGTCAGACCTGTTTGTTTGGCTTGACAGAACACAGAATTGCAAAAACACAAGACAGACCTTTTAGCAAGGGGAAGGGAAGGATTATAAAAACTGAAAGGGACTTCTTGGGCTGTCAGAAGGTACATTGCTTCTAGAGGTAAGTTCTTCAAGTCTCTTCTGTAAATGCTTTAAGCTTTATCTTCAAAAGCCAGAGGGATTTAAAGAACTCCAATTTAAGGCCTCTCCCCTTCAAGTAAGATACTCACGTTACAGCAGTTGAAGGCTAGCTGGAGGAAGTCAGGAGGACAGTCTCCCACCATGTGCTGGAAGGAATCATAATCTAATCCAAAATTCTGTACAAACAACAACAAAGCATAGAGAAACAAATGAGGTCTTCTATCCAGCTCAAAGCATCTTCTTTTTATGGGGTCCCTATGTGAAGTTATCAAGAATAACCATGAACACCTTTCTCAGCAACCACATAACAGAGGAGTTTGAGAAAACTTCATGCACACTCCAAACTGCAGCATTCCCACACAGGATAGCTGTGAGAATGGGCTGACATCAATGCCCATCTTTCTTCCTGGATTCAAATGCAATCCATTGCACTTGAAATGTTACCTGTGTGGATTTGTAAACAATACCATATACTATGATCTTTCACTGTAGTGTCTTTAATAGTGCAAATTAACAGCCTATTCTAAAACCAGAGGCTTTGCTATTATGGAAATGTATCCATAAAAATGGCTAACTTCTCAGTGGATAGTAGATTGGTAATACAAATTATACAGTTCCTTAAGTGCATGTCTGTAAAATCTGAAGGGCAGACTAAAAAAGAATCTTTTATTTATTGCAGTTCAAGACCTAAGCAATTTTCCATTTTCAGAAATGGAGGGGGATAGACAATTTGGAATAACACCCACAGAGGGTCAAAAGCTGTCCTGTAGATGGGACGAGTAATGAAAAAAGTATCTTTAATAAGTCAATTATAGCTCAGATCCACAGTGCTCAGAGTCCACACAAAAATAAGGATGAACTTATTTTAGCTGCTGTTAACACAGCTCCTGCCCCTTTCACAAGGCGGGGGGGTGCTGCTGCTTAGTGCATGCAGAGTGCCAAAAGTGTTGTGAACCTGGCAAGAAGTCTACATGAGCTATCACTCCACAAAAGGAAGAGTTTGCATTGCAACGCTCTCGATGTCCTGCCAGTTAGGGGCAGAAAGGAATCCCATGAGGATTGCAGCTGCACAAAGTCTTTGAGAAAATGTCTTCAATGGAGCTTCCTACAATAACAGCATAAAGAGCAAAAAGCTTTTTACAGATTATTTTTAATGTCACACCTATTCATCCTATCTTTGACAGCAGTGGCAGAAGTTCTAAAGGCTGAGCTGTTATCATGACAGACTCACCACCTCCCACCAATGTTATAAACACAACCACATACCTCTGTGCGAGGGAGATAGTCTGGGTCTGCCTGTATTCTTGCTATAATCTCACACAGAATTATGCCATAGGAGAAGACATCTGCCTGAAAGAGAAAAAAATTAATAGATACATGGTTCAGCTATGAATACTCAGCGTTCTTATCTGCCACTGAGTTTCTCCTTACCCCAAATGGCTATCATGAAACAACTAAACAGCACCACAGCCTTACAACACTGAGCAACTGCATTAGAGCTAACATTTTCCATGTGAAGAAACCCATGCTCACAGAAAGCATTCTTGTTGCACAAATAGCAATGCTAGATTTTTTTTTCAAGAAAAGAAAAACCCACCAAACCACTCTTAATTCAGCAATGCATAAACTTAAAAAATAAAAAAATCCTTCCTTGCACAAAGAATAGTGAAGTTCCATTTGATGTCCTACACATGGGAATAATTAAAAACCTCGCCATATATCCCTGTTGTTAGAAAAACACGTTTAGAATACACGATTCACAGCCTAGCCAGAACACTAATGCTATTTTTAAAGAAAAAAATTACATTTTCCTCTTCTCAGTTCAGTACCTCTGGAGAAAACTGTCTTCTCAAAGCTTGAGATATCTAGCAGCACTGTCTATCAGGTTTAATTTCCATGACATTTAGTAACCACTTATCTGACTACCTCTGGAGCTGCACAGTTCCTCAGATTTCCACCCACTTGAATATTTCAGGCAATAAAATTTAGGAAAACATGGAATACAAGTCTACAGGGCAGAAGCACGAATCCTTCATCCCTTATGTATCAGGCTTGTTTATATGTCTCCTTTCATGCTGATGAGGTATGACAACTGCCTCTTCTTTAGTCCCTCCCATGGTAGGGTCAATGAAGAATGTGGCACCATAGATTTGGGTACTTCATTATTAATTTAGCTCAATTAAACTCTTTTAAAAGCTTTGAAATGGTAATTGTTACATTAATTACAGAGGTAGTTATTGCTTTCCTGCAAGTTACAAGTACCACCAATTAAACAGATCATTAACTACTAGATATAGAGAGGTACAGGATGTGGGCTTTATCACAGCAAAGCTGCACTGGCAGAGCTGAAGCAAGGGAGACAAAATCCTGTGTAAAGAAGATATTGATTGAAAATACCATTTCTAAAACCCATGTGACCCGATCCTCCTCTGAAAGAAACATTTCCCAATGACACAAACAGGAAAACTTAGAAATACCTTTGGAGAACATTTTGTCTTATCAAGGTACCTTACCTTAAGACATGCTGGTTTATTTTTTATATTTATACACACACACATACATACATATACACACACACACAAAATTGTGCAAGGCTACATACAGACCTTTTACTTCTACCCAGATTTCACTAGTGAACAGTCAGGGAAGCAACTTCGCTACATTTCTCAGACTTGATTAAATTAAACTGTGTTAGGTCAACAGAACATTACTATATTTCAGTATGTGCGATGTTTCAGAAGGGAAATAGCATAACAGAACAATCCTAAAGCAAACTCTATTTCCATGTAAGAATAAATACAATTAATTAAAAATATTAGATATTTACTTTTCACTTTCCTTTAGTCTGATGATCTACTGAATACAGAAACATTACAAGTGAAAATAACAATAGTTTTAATAGGATGGAAATTCTAAATCTTGCATACCGCTACAGAAGAAAACCATTTGACAACTGACTGCATTTATCATGTGCCTACCTTTTCATTGTAGGGCTCATCTCTGAGAACCTCTGGTGCCATCCAAAAGGGTGAACCCACAACTGGTAACTTCTCACTATATTGATGTGGGATAGATATGGATGGGCGGTGGAGGGAGAGAAGGAAGAACCATTAATTAATGCTCAAGCATTGCTACTAACTTTCTCATTAATTACTTCAATCAATTAAAGAATGTTTTATTTTAAGGTCACAGCTATTTAATAGTTTTTTATTGCCTAACTCTTGGCAGAGTTGGCTCCGTCCATCTATACATAAAAAGGTCTGTAGACATTATTTTTGGGCTAGATGCCAAGTTCTCCATTCATCCAGCAAGACATGCAGGTATTCATTCCTACATGTATATTCAGCTCTGAATGAAGCCAAACTTATTAATTATTAAAATAAAGATTTGAAAAATGTGTTTTTAAAAAATTTTAAATCAAGATGGACCAGAAGAATCCTTTAATATGGAAAATTAAAAGTAATCAGAATAGACCCAATTTGAAAAACTTGCAGTTTCCACAAAGCTAAATACTGAGGCCTTAAGAAAGGCTCCAGCCTGTCACGCACCTGATCTTGAGGGAATACCTATTTTAAAAAGAAAAGGCCTCTGAAGGCCTCAAAATAACACAGCTTGTTACCAGCAAATTGGAAAGAACAAAGCTGCATTAGAAAATGGAGGTAAAACTAGACAAAAACAAAATAATGGCTAATGTAGCAATTCTATTATGTTGCTGGTTTTAGTCTCAAGCTACCTTAATTGTAATCTCAGTTTTCAGGGCATCTCAAAGCTGAGTATTAAGGACACCTTAAGGCACCTGTAGTATCTTCCTGATTTTGTGATGGGTTCATCTGAATACAGCTGAAGCTTCCAGCACTTCACACAGTGCTGCTCCACAGCAGGTACAAGATAGACATTGATAAGCTGTATACTTATCTGTAGCTTGTGAATTAAGATATTCACTTTATTAAGCTTTTAGATCAAATATTTCACCAATATTAATGCAAGCCTTCAGATCTGTGCACAGCTGAAAACTATGCACAGCTGAAATAAACTTTTACTGTTTTCTTTGCAGTCAGAAGTGCTGGAAGGCTTTTATTTATTTTACACAGAAGTACACACTGAAGAAAATCTGACAGCACAATTCACAGTCAGAATACTCTGCAACACACAAGTCAATATATAGAGAAAGCAATGAAATCCTTGTCCTTGATCTCTCTAATGGAGGGATGACAAAAGGATTATTTTCAATTGTGACAATAGCTTGTGACAGTCCCCTGTGCATTCCTCAAATGAGTTAAGATTATAATTTCATCCTAGGGAAAAGAAAATGGTCAGTTAGACAGTAATTTTATAATTAATTTTATTTTACTCTATAATCCTGGATCTTAAAAACTAACCCAGTGATTAAATAAGAATAATGCTGGAATGCCACTGAATATTGTTTACGAAAGCGCAAAGAAGCTAAAGTTGCTTGAAATCAATGAATGACACTTATTACAAAATCATCCCAACACAGAATGCTGAACAGCATTTTTGTGTTTGCCTTGTGTTTTGGGTTTTTTTAAACCAAGTACCAGATTAAGAGATCTACTGAAAAGCTTGAGCAAATCCTTTAGTGATTGGAACATTTTTGAAGAATAAATGTTACCACTAAATATCAAAATAGACAGTAATTAAGGCTGGAACATTTTGGCTATCCAGCCTACAGTTCCAGACTGAAGACTGAGGGTATTTTTTGAAAATTCTGTACCAGAGTGCAATAACAGCCTCAGCGATCTGGTTCACTAGAGCTTCTAGCCTGTACTTGAACTACAACTCTCACTCCATTTAGATCGGCTCGCATACCTGTGATCAGGAATTTTCTCTGCTAAACCAAAGTCTCCAACTATTGCTGAGTATCCATTCTCATCATGTTTGATTAAGCAGTTCTGGAAAAAAAAACAAAACAAAAAACGAACAGAAGAGTTATTGTCTGGGCATGAAGCCTCTATAACATTCCAGATTAAAAATAGATAAAACAAGGCTACAAATATAGTTTGGAAGATACTCATCTATGAGAAGCTTTCATCTGAGAGAAACAACTCTTTTCCTCCACCCTTCCCCTGCAAAAATCACATCTGTCAAACTTAAGATGCTGCAAACAGCCTTCCACTTAGCTAATAATCCACTTAAAAACTTGCTGAGAAGGCAGGCAGCCACAGGCAGCACATACCCTGCTAGGTTTTAACAAGAATTAAGATGATTTAGCACCCTTATGCTCAAACATGCAATACATGCTGTTCACTATGACACCTTACATTTTCTTTTTACAATTTGCCTGTACTTGACCAGAATACAAGATCAGAGCAGACTCTAAATGCCTTTATATATTTTGCTACATTACTGAAAAGGAACTCACTGCTTTGCAGTAAACTCCCATCAGAAAATATAAGATGTAACCAAGTTATATGTGTTTTTAGAGTCCTAAAATTCTTTGTTTGATAGTACATCATAAAACATGATTTAAGAGAGAAGTCTAACAAGGAAACGCTGTCAGTCTTTTCCTTTCAGATGTGCCCTCCAGTGTCAGGATTGAGGGCAACTTAAGGACACACACCGATAATTGTGCTCTAACAGCATCACATCACACACAGGGTATTATCGATTTCTTTTTGTTATTTATTTACAACTCTGAGAAATACGCTTTGACCATTCCAGTACCACATCTTTTCCCATTTCACCAAATGAATCGATGGCTGATTCCCTGCATTTTGTTCTGTCCTGCAGTAGGTGGAACAAGACAGAGAATTCATTCCTTTCCCACATGCTTGCTCTGTATCCTTCTGCAGGCAGTACAATAGCAGCGGCAGGCAGCAAACCCACTGCTGACTCCTACCGAGTGGTACCCTGCATTAATTAGCTAAACAGCAGGAAACACTTTCTGGCTTTATTGTGCCTGGATATACAAAAGCCCCTCGCTGACCGTAGAGCATTAGCTTATCTGTATAATGCAACTACCAAGAAAAGTAAGCCCCTTGTCTAAAAGATCAAGTTCGGGTCATCACTGTTTACATTATTTAGAGACAATTGTGGCTCAGGCCATGAAGTGAGTTTTTTTCCTGCCAATTAAAAGGTTAAGCAAGCTACTCCTGAGATCATGTAAAGAAAATGCATGCCAGCCTCTTGAAACACATGCAGGCTCCTGAGATGCGAAGCTTTATTTGTTTAGCATGACTCAAGTATAATAACTACAGTTAGTTCGGGGATTCATAAACATGCACCAAGTTAAATCAACTGTGCTTGCCCAAAGAGCAGCAAAGCTTCTCAGTTGCGGCTTTGTTATCTTTTATCAAAGAGTGCATTCATTCAGTTTGCCTCTCTTTAAACATTTGGTCACTGTAAGTGGACTTAAAACTGAGAAGGATAAAACTACTGAAAAATCTTACTCAAAGGATTCAGACAAGTGGAATTTCATTGCGTACCACACAGAAACAAATCCATGAGGACACCAAAGATTTTGCAGTGTTCAAGAAGGTTGATACTATTTTATGTAGAAAAAAAAAATCAGATTACTTTTCTGCCATAGATTTCTCAGCCACTAAAGATGATTCTTAATTCAACATTTTTTAAAAAACCTCTATCATTCATAAGCACTAGTTTTGAAATGTAGATTTAATTCTTGCATTATACCTTTGATTATTTACATTTTATTCATTTTGAGAAGCAAGATGGCAGTACTTAATTTTACCTTCTAGGTTTTATGGATTATTGTTATTCTCCAATAACCCTGATCTCCAAAATTTTGAGGAAATATTTATATCCCAGCTAAGAACTATTTTCAACATAACTAAAAATCTGTCTACTGATCTTAAGATCCACAATAATTTATAAGGCTGCTTTGATAACAAAAGGAAGCTTAAATGAAACATCATCCTGACAGCAAATATTCCTTCAGCTTCTTACCAGTATCTAATCGAATCCCGTTAGACAGTGATACATCAACTGAAGCTGAACAATCCTACCCCCCACCAAGCCCCAGGCAGTCTCAGCTTTCAGGTGCAGCACTGAACTATTACACAAGTAGGTTATTCCTAGATAAATCATACATTAAATCAATGCTGCCTGACAACTGAGCCCCTTCCCCGATGAGCAGGATTTTCCTGCAGTGGAGCCAAGCTCCCTTTCAGTGCAAGCGTTTGGAGAGACCCAACAGCACAGACATCCCACTGCTGGGGAGTCCACAGGTCCTGCAGGAGAGGCCACTCCACCAGGAGAAGGCACCAGGGGAAAGCCTTGGGCAACATTCCTGCAGTAGAGTACTGATGAGCTGTTCTGCTGCGGTGGGCTGCACAAAATGTTCTCTCTCATTAGCAAACGCCTGTCTTTTGTTTGCACATGAAGTGCTGAGTGTGAATTTAAATTCATTAGGATACGTATTCCAATACAAAAGTGGCTTCTTTATTAATACTTAAATCAGCCACAGGCAGGTGACATGGACCATACAATAAAATTCCAATGTCACTACAAATGCTCACTGTAGTGAAACTAAACTGATTTAATTAATCTGAGGCAAATTTTCACGTAGCTAAGCACTGATTTCCTGGAACTCAGAAAGAATGAAAGCCCATTCCTAGCAAAATCAGTAGTAAACCCTTTCTACATAAACCAGCATGGTCAGATATCACTTCTCCAGCCTGTGTTGCTCATTCAGGACAATGCTATGCAGATAGTAAAGCTGCCTTCTGTGCTGAGATTCTCCAAGCAGTCAAGGCAAACCCTCAGCACCACCATAGTCCTTCTCCACATTTCCCACCCTAGTAATGCCATTACACAACACATGCCAAACTCAGCACAGATAACGGAGCTACCAGATTTAAGATGCAATTCATAAATAGGTGACATAACACAGCCCACTGTGGCTCATGTGCACTCAATGAAAAACAGAAAGAATTCACATTCTATCAACAAGATAAATCAAGATCAAAAAGGGACAAGCCTCAGTAAAGACTAAAAGGTTGAAAAGAGCTTTTGAATTTAATCTAGAGGTAGTATCTTAGTAGGAAAAGTACAAATGCACAAACTGCACTGCTTCCTCTAACAAAGCAATACTTCTCAGTTTCTGTAGAAAAATAGTATATCAGTGTAGTATGAAGAAGTTCCATTAATGGATTTTAGCTCAGAGATGAAAGAGTTCAAACCCCTCACAAATGCAAAGAGCCTCACAAAACTGCCTATGAAATGAAATGCCAAGCAGCTTCACAACACGAGCATTGAGAAAGCACTTTTGACTCACTATTGCACTACTGGTATAAGCTGCAAGGCAATAAAACTTGGTGACCTTTTCAGGCTTTCTTTCTGGACCTCTACAGACAGGGATGCTCTTTCCTTTGGCAGCTCACACAGTCAAAGAGGGCAGTATTTGACTTCAGTTGAGTTTCTTAGGGGTTTTTTTCCTCCCAAAATAGGGACCTCATCAGTCCTTCCTGAGGCACTCTTAATAGAAGCAAGGAGCTCTGTACATGAGTCTGAAAGAGTTAACAGTGCTGTTTATGCAGACAGATGTGGAAGAACATAAAGCCCCCTTTGTGTGTTACAGGAGCTTAACATCTGCTTTGCACAGCATAATCCTACTAAGACAAATGCAATATTCTACTCTCCCTTTTACATGAACAAAAATCAAAATGGACTCAAGAATTTTAGAGTTAAAAATAAGTTGCTTAGATGAAGAAACACCATGTTTTTACTTTATATATAAGCTAAACTACTCAGATTTTACTGCACTCCAGAAAAGCAGAAATGCCACCGCAGTATCATTTGCAACCTTCTGATAGCTGTTACCAAATTAAGATATTTAAAGGCCAATTGAGATGTATCAGCTGTTCAAAAAGTGCTATCCCCTAGGAGAAACCCCACTGAGAATTAAATGTGTAACAGGAAGTTTACAGTACTAGATACACTCTTGAAACTATTATGCTTATGGGAGAGGTCCCCTTTGGTTCCTGAAGTATCAGTAGAAGTTTAGTATTGAGACTGTAATTGGAAATAGTCATCTGTAACAGCTAATATTTTCAGTGCAAGCCCTCTCCTGCAGTGCAAAATATCCAGACAAGAGCTTTTTCCGGCACAAAAGGGACCTTGTAACTGCAGCACCATCTATGAAACTCATCAGACAAAGTTGCTGTTCACAGCCTGGGGGTTTATTTTGTTTTAAAGAAGCAAACAGCATACAAGGTAGGAAGTCAGGGCATGTCACTTCCAAGCCCAAAGGCAGTGAATTTATGTTACATCAGATAATCCACAGTAATTGCTTACATGCATGATTCTGTCCCATTGTAACTGAGACTGCTCCTCTCTCAATGAGAGAAGGCTGAGCCATTACACACTGTGAAGTGAAAGCAGATGTTGGCAGGAACACACACATGTGTTTATATATACGTGCCTAGAGATTACAATTTCTCCATAGATTTTATCATCAATGGAGCTCACAATGTTTCCTAAAACTGCTCAGAACCTACTGTTGATTATAAAACCTTGTTTTCAATTATACATAATTCTGCAAAACTAAAAGGCAGGTTTGCCTGTTAGTTTTAGTAGTGGATTTTTAAGGAGGGGGTGTAAACCATCAAAATATCAGTCTATGGTATCATATCAAATTTGACATGTTCTCAACTTGAAACGTGGTGACACCTCTGCAAAGAGTAGACTGGGACAGAGTAGAACAGCATATGCTGCATGAGGAATTTGAGAGCACAACTAAGGTGACAAGACAGAGGATAAGCCCAAGCCAGGGACAGGCAGGGACCAAGACCAGGATCCTGAGCCAGGGAATGAAAAGGAAATACTATTACAAGGAGAGAAGAACTGCAAGGTCAGGGTGGTGGTGGCAGGGATCAGAGCTGACCTGGATCAGCAGAACTTGGGGAGAGCTAGAAATGGCTAAACATACTAAAGACCAAAACACAAAGATAGACTGGATAACGCATTGAGCAGGAGCAATAGGAAGAGAGTAAATGAAGTCAGCCAGACTAGGATTTTGATCAGTAAGGTTGGGGGGGCAGGAACCAGGAACAAAAAGAAGAGAAAAAAAACCTATGAACAAGGATGAAATGCCTGAGCAGAGACTGGCATGGTACATTATCAGAAAAGATTAGAGAGTAACAGAGCAGGTGTGATAGGTCCTGGAAAAATAGGCAAACTCCTGGATGTTCACTTCTCACTGCCAAAGAATCTTTCTTGTTCCCCTCCCCATTCCTCCTCCATAGCAAAAACATGGAATGTGTTTTAGCAATACTATTTAACACTAGCAACAGATACAAATTAAATGTACTTCATGTATTAGTTACTGTAGTAACTAAAGCAACAGACACCCTTACCATGAACCTCAAGCTTTCAACTCTAAAATGAAGTGCAGAATGCCATTTTTTCCAAAACTGGTAGGTAGGAAGTTGTATACAACAAACACTACATCAAAAAATAATATTGCACAAAAGATGGGATGTAAAACTTCTGCAACAACTTTCCCTATTCCCCTTATGCATACATATTAAGGTAACATCCTTAATTACATGATCATACAGACAGTTTTCTACCTGGAATCCATGTGCTTTAGTACACACAAAGGATTCATGCTGATGGTCAATTGGGGCTGTACATAAAACACTTGGACCACTATTTTCAGGACTCTGACCACTCTTCCCACATAAACAGTAGGGTGACAGAAAGGCTGGGAAAAAATGAAAGGAAAGCCTGGACAGCAAATGAAACTCTTCTGTCTTGTGGTTAAGACTATTGCAATGTTGCCCTGGGATCTGGATTCTGGCCTTCCCCAGCATCAGAGAAGGATTCTGTAACAAGGAAGCTACTTTAGCAAAATCTTTCCTAGATTGTTACTTATCCTGTACTTTCTCTGCCTCCAGGGATCAAACCTAACTATTTTATAAGTGCTGTAATGCTTCCAAACTGCCTCTGAGGTCAGCAAGCATATTGCTTTGAACTTAAACATGTAAAATGCAAATACTCCAAACAAAGACTTAAAGCACATATCCAATATTCATCAATATTCTTGCTTTTAATCTGTTATAATAAGGAATGATCTTATTTACCTCCCTCATCTCAGAAATACTGTAAGAATAATTTCTGGTATTAGGGAAGTTATTGGCATAAGATGACAAGGAAATCAACAGTGCTCCCAGAGCAGGGTTTGAATGCAGTGCAAATACAGTGTAAACAAGGTGTTGCAGAAACACTGTGTAGCAGTAAGACACTTGTTTTGATGGGTGAGGTACAAAGGGATTTTGCTATATTCTTTTTGTAGGCTGGATACTCCTCCCCCATGCTTTACTAAACACGGCTATTTTAATTGTAAGTTACAACAGCTAGAATGCTGCAAAACCAAGCCAGATGAAAAAAAAAATCTGTATCACAATTAAGTTGCTTCTACTGAAACACTTTCACAGTATGATTTCTGCTTTAATGATTGCATCTTCTATGACTAAGATTTTCAGAGTTAAAATTAATAGCCAGAGCTCCTTGACAATCACTGAAAGATGAAGAAAATTCCCATGATTCCAGGATGCAAATCCTCCTGCACACTCAGTGAGGCCCCAGCGAAAAACAATTCATGGGGCTTGTGGTGATATGGATAGGGGACAGGGAATAAGTCAACAAGGCTGGCTGTCACAACCCTTCTGTGGCTTTATTTCCACATAAATCTTTTCATGACAAGTCAAAAGTGCAGACACCACATTTCTTGGTCTATAAAAAGGTCCAAGACACTCTGTCCATACCCCTACTCAGTGCAGGCTGCAAGTGGCCAGTCTGACTACTTGTACCTTCTGACAGATTCAAGCCAGGCTGCTGCTAGCAACTAGGGCAACTCAGCCTGATCAGCTGCAGCAGCCCAGGCACTGAGCTGCTCCTGACATGGGGAAGCAGTGGCTGTCGGGGCAGCACATCCCTTCTAACAAGCACTGCCTCTCTTTTTGACGGAAGGGCACCAGTGGGATATGAGGGCTGACATCCCCGCGGGCTGTCACATCGACTATAATGACCTACATCTACTCCTCTATACCGTTCTTCCCTCTGGCCTCCTGCAGTATCAATGCTGCTCTGTTCCTCTCCACATGGTACAATTATGAAGAGAGATCACCCTGGTGTAGACTAACGGCCCAACCCACTTATTTTCTACTCTTAGATTGGCAGGGGACAGGAACTTTTCTTTCTTTGAATTGTTAGGCATCAAATACATTGACAAATACAATGCAAAGAGCAATACAACTCTGCTGCCATAACTGACACAGTAAAATTTATGTATCACACCGTCCACTCCAGGCAGCTGCAGGAATTAGAAGTTTGCCAGAAACAGAAATGCAGAAGTATGGGTCTAAATTAATTAAAATTAGTAAAATTAATATTAAAGGGACAGTTTGCAGTGGGTTATCATCCTAAGTGTAACACAAAGCATGGAGACATTCCTGCATAGAAGGTCTCAGTTTCATTCTGTTCACACTCCAGTCAAGGCCAGCAAGTTTCACAGAAGAATGCTCCACTCTCCCACCTTGCAAACTCAGTCTGTTCTGATTTGCAGATGTCTAAACCCTTGCCTTTGCCTTCATTTGAATAATAAAGCCATCCCATCAATTAGTGAAGTTTACTGAAGGAGGACAATACAGAATAGTACCAAATTTGCCCTTGTTCAATCCAAGTTCTCTCCCAAAGAAAGAGTCCATCACATCTTCCTTCATCATGCTCACACACTATTTACTAGCAGGAATGAAGACAACTCATCCTATCACCAGTACAAACCTGGTAAAAGCCAAGGCATATTCTCAAGCAGTAGCCAAAAGCCGTAGTCTGAGAACTGAAAATTTTGGTAACACTTTTTTTCCTCTGGTTATCTTCATTGTTTTGCTTTGGAACAAAGTTACTTTTTTAAAACTTAGCCAGCCAGCAGGGCAAACATTTGCCCAAAAGGGGAGTAGTTTGCCCAACAGATTTAAAGGTTATTTCATCAATACCTTAATACGCTAACAAAATTCAAGAGTTGTTTAAGGTGATAGTATTTAAGGCCAGGTGTTTAATCTACTTCCTTTCCAGACAGAACAAGGAAAGTGCATATCTCACATTAAAAAAATTAAACCTAAAAATAAACAAAACAACATCAAAACAACCCAAAAATCCCCAAGAAACTGAAAAATACATACTATAGCTGTGATCAATTAAATTCTATATTATTCTTAAAGCTAACAGCTTCTGATATGACCCATACAGATACTATAACTTTAGTGCTAAGAACCATCTATATATAGCATAACTGCTGGTAAATTCTTAGGGTTTGATTTGTTGTTCATTTATTTTTGAATAACCTTAACTACTTCCCGTGGCCTCTGATGAGTTTGCTCTTGCCGGGACATCCCATGCCCCTCTCAGCGGGTGCAGCTTTCTAAACAATTGGCATTCAACAATAGGTAACATTGAAGCATTGGCAGGGAAGCTCCAGAAAATGACATACAGTTATGTAAAGCTTGGAACAAAGGCATTCACAGGGATCCCAGGAACTGGATTTTCATATGACTAACCATTACAGAATGTGTTATAATAAATGCTGCAGGCACTGAGTTCTCCTTAGTTACTTTGGTTCCTTGCAGTAACTCTATCTTAAATGCACTAAAATACATTCTGAACTGAAAAAGGGGAACACCAAGTTGTCTTTTCAGATATTTTTATGCATCTCTTATCTGCACATTCCAAGGTGACTGAAATGGAGCTTTCTGGGTCTATCATGTCACTTTGATAAAACAGCCAAGAAAGTATTTTATGGCTTCACCAAAATACTTCTTTTATCTACCAGCTGAACTTTTTTTTTCACCTTGAATAAATGCACACTCTATGTCTGTTTAATTGTGCTAAGCTTTAAAAAAGCCCTGAAACTCCATGAAGGACTAGTAGCCTCGCTTCCAAACACACTCTGTGTTGTGGTTTTATTTTTAAAAACTGTTTCTAATCCTAAAAAATAATTCCTTTTACACTAAATTAACATTCTTCTGGATGTTTCTGATTGAAGTGACATGATGAAGCCTTCTCAGGAACAGTTTTGAAGGACTTTCATGTTGCAGGCCCTCAGTGAGTTTGAACCAGCTCATTAGCACCAGACAACAGGACAGGACAGCAAAGCCCTCAGCACAGGCTGCAGTGGGTGGTGAGAGCCAGTGTGAATACTGGGACAATCTGCTCACACAGCTTAGTGCTCCTATGTCAATATTTCTAGCTGAGCTTGAATTATCCAGTTGCTTCAGCCAACTAAATTCATATGCAAATAGTCACCAAAGTAACTAGAAAAAATAAATCTATATCCATTGAAAAGTCTGCCACTGATATATTATTCTGGAAGAAATTTCAAAATTTGAAAGTTTTAGGCAAACTATTTTGATCTTACTGACTTTAAAAATGAAAGAAACATAAACCAGAATTGTACACAGCATTTAATGCAGAATTAGTAATGAAAGGTCACTCTTCCTACAGAAGATTTGTGAAATACATGGGGAAACAAAAACAACAAGGAGATTTTGAAGTGCATTTTGTAATAATCCACTCAATTTGGGTTCTTTATATGATTAACCTGTTCCAAATGTTAGATTGTTGTGCTTAATTATCCAGGGATTTAAATACTTTACTGAACCACAACTCAGAACTAAAAAAACTCTGTAGCTGCTTTATGAGAAATCCTAATCTGAACTCATTTAAGGGATGATCTTCCTTCATGATAATAATTTCTCTAGTTTCCATACAAATTATGAACATGTTTTGAGGAAAGTTTTAATTCTATAAACTGCATTTCAATTTTTTTCTCAAAATGTCTTACATTACATCTTATATGATAGCAATTCTCTGCATTGAACAGAGAAAGGGAGAAAACCCAACAATCAGTTACAGTACTTTCATTAGGAAGTTCCCTTAATTTTATAAACAGTACCTTGGATGTAAGGTCGCGGTGGAAAATGCCTTTATAGTGAAGATAACTGATTCCCATAGCAATGTCATATGCCAGTTTCACCCTCACTGTCCAGGGCAGATGCTGGTTGCCATCTAGTAGCTGTTCCAGGTTACCACAATTGATGTACTGAAAAGACAAAGCAACATTTTAAATTAATTATTTAGCTTAATGTTTCGTCAGGAATGTAAAATTCATCATTACAAGTGACCTCAGCTCAGTTACACATTAAAACCCTTTTTTTCATATCAGCTCAGCAGGCACAAAGTTTGCAGATCAAGAGAAGTGAAAATGTCTCCCTTTACCACCTGTACCAATGCCCTTATGTTAAAGATGCAACAGCCACCACTGTATTAGAGTAAGTACTCTATGGTATTTAAATGGAGCCTTCAGAAACACCTACAATATCATACCATCCTCTCATTTCAGCTTGAGTAAAATTAGGGTAAAAACAATTCAAAGATGACTTTCATATAGAATTAATCAACCAAAGCAGAGCTAAGAATCCAAGTGCAGGTCATGGAGTCTGATCAAGTTACCAATTTCCTTAAATTGAAACAGCATCAAAGAAAAATATTACAATGTGCTGCTGTAAGTTCTATTTTTTTCACTGCTGTATCTACAAGTTCTAATCAGCAATATGATTCCTACTGTGTTCAGTATTACATCAACCCCATCAAATGGCAGCCCTCACAAATAGGGAAAGCACATTAAGTAAAAGATAAATGCTACAAAAGACAGTGAAACAAAGCAACACCTGAATGATACTAAGTAATATAGATCAGGTTAAGATATGGCAACTCCTTGCACTTGAATAATCATTACAGCAGCACAGTTTATGCTTTATGTATAGACCCTTTATACCACACCAGCAGCTATGCAGCGTTTAAGCAGCTTCTTGTTACACTCCCAGCCCCCCAGGAGTGACCAGGCAAAGAGAGTAGCTCGCTCCAGAAGGAAAACCTGGCAGCAATGCATTAACTTCTGTCAAGGAAACCTAAGTGAAACACACAGGACAATTTGCTCCCAAGCCTGGCCCACGCATCTATCCCTGCACCAGACTGCACCAACTTTACTTCTCTGTGCCACACAGGTCTCCAACTCTCTCTCAAATGACTTTCCTGTGTCATTCACTTGGACAAAACATGTGGCACCATTCTCATGTTATTAAAAAAAAAAAATCTTAATTGCAGCTCTTGTTGTTTCAGAAACTTGGAACCTGCTTGTATTTTGTTGCTCTTCTTTGAGTCTTGGAGCCTGGAACACAATAAAACATAAGCCATACACCCTGCAGAGTGGATGGATGTAGCTGATCTCCCAAGGCTGTGCTACAGCCAGGAAAGAACACACACAGGCTGGATCCTACTGGTAAGTCTGGGGATAACAAGTCACCTCCTGAACAGGCTGCAAGAAACAGCTTCTTCCTTACAGCTCGGGTCCACCCATTGCTGATCTCACCAGTGAATTCTGAAAACCCTTTCAGCAGATACAGAGGTTCTACAGGTTACTATTTGAGGAGGCCAAATTGCCAGGGCAGAGGCACAAAGCAATTTTACCTGGCACAGAGCCCATCAAGAGGGGGCACCACAAAGCAGCAAGGGGCTCCTGTGCACATCCCTTGGGAACAGGGCTCATCCTGGCCCGTGCACAGCACCGCATTTCACAGCCCAGGGCACGACCCCCCTTCTCTCCAAAACAACCTGTTCCTTGTGCTAGGAGTTGGTGTGCCAGGAGACCAGAGCAGCTCTGCAACAGGTCACTCCAAGGCTATGCAATCTCCATCCTTGGAGATTTTCAAGACCAACTAGAGCTGCAGCCAACCTGGATCAGTGCTGGAAACAATGCTGCTTTGAGCTTTTCCAGCTTTGATCTTTCTCATTTCTTTTATCTGAACCCTTAAGGGAGTTAGATGACCTTGTAGAGCACACAGGGGGAATAAAAAAAAATGCTCAATGAAATGAGGGGGTTTTTTTTAACATAAGTTGCTATCATGCTTAAGGAAAAAATGGCGACTAAGATTTCTACAGTAACATCTTCTATATTCCCAGCCTTTTTGAAACAGTGCAAACAGCACTTCTCATCCAGTCATGTTCAAATCAGAACAATACTGACCAACCTGGAACAGAAAGCACCTGGCTGAATAATCCAATTATAAAATGACACGTAGCAATTATCCCAAACCATTTCACCTTTCTGACAGGCCAGCAACAGACCATCCATAAAGCACCACCATACTTGAATTAATCAGAAAGACAATGCAAGGGGGGAGGGAGTCACTGACCTAGCTTCCATTTTCTGTTCTCTGAACTGTGCCATCCCATGACACAAATTGCTCCAGAAATGCTAATAAACAAGCAGCCCCTAAGAGTATTGACACACACAATGAAATGGGACAATAGCTGGCTACTATATCGAGCATGCTCTTGCTTTCCTTTTCAATACAGCAGCCTACTGATTTGATCCCATTGTTGCCATATTAGTTAAGTGCATCCAATATATCCATTCCTGCAGCACTCTTCCAGTCAAACTGGCTTGCAGGGTCATTCACTCATCCTAAATGCAAGGACCAGATTCTAGCATGAGCTGTGCAACAGGTGACATATACATTGGACACACACATCCATGAGCTACAAAAGCAACAGTAAAACCTGTTTCCAGCACATCTACAAAACCTACGAGGTCTCCTTTCCAACAGTGCCACCCAACAACTGCACAGCCCTCATTTATCAGTGATGTGAGTTCTGGCTTTAGCTCTAATTTCTATGCATATGAAGCACGTAAGGTTAATCATCAAGTGAACTAAGATTTTCCTAGACATCTTTAAGGCTTTAGTTGATCTCAGGTTTTAGCTGGCAGCAGGTAATATTTGCATGCAGAGACCTGAATTGTTCCTAAGGCAAGCACTGTACAGTGCTCCCTCAGTGTCATGTAAGTAATCCAATTCTTCCAGTCATTCAGGCTGATAATGCAAACTGCCAGCCTGATGGACTATTTTTTTCAGAGGAGTTCAACAACGCCTTTTCAGGACAGACACAAAACTATGTACATTACTTCCTAATTGCCAGTGCAACTGAAAGAGAAAAACACTTGTTTTCAATCTCTTACTGGCACAAATCAGCTCTGTGCGGTAAGAATACCCTGAAGGATAGAAAATGCACCTCCTCGCATAGAGAACACTGGATTTTATTTTGTCCCTGACACAGTACTGGTACAGTAAGGCTACAGCACACACATTATCTCAAAGCATTATTCTACTACAACAACAACAGCCGCCATCACGTAAGTCTACAAGCAATTGGAACAGAGATCTGATTGGGCTGTGACAATGAAAGCAAAGGGCACTACACTTCTTAGAGACATCATAGCTAAATGGAGCAGTGTTCAGACCTTTTCAAACCCTGTATCATCAGGTTGCAGTGAAACAGCTACCCATTATTCCTCATGCTACTTTTCTGTCATGTAACTGAACACCAATAGCCAGCTTATCTGGTTGCCAGTCTGAAAGCAACAGTCATAGGTTGTTTATTTTTGCATTTACTACAACTTAACACAGCAAGTTGAACACTTAGCATCTTAGTCCACAAAAATATTCTTTCTTACAAAAATCCAACGTAAGAGTTCATACCTTTGTTGTGAAAGCAAAAGTTCAGCTAAACTGCATTTCTGGTGCCTCTCCCAAATGTTATGAAGAAAGAGGGCAGTAGCTTCTTTGAAGGACAAGTTACTCAAAAGCCCAGCCAAGCACAGGTGATTTCTGGATCAAAGTTAGAAGAGATTTCTGATGTTTTCATTTACTGCTATGAAATGCTACTTTAACCTAAAATCAGAATAATAGGACTGCTGCCTTGTAACTCAACTGCAGTCACATTATCAGACTCAAGCATATGAAGTGAAGAATGGATAGAAATTCAGCATACAACAGTGTTTAAGCACAGCATTCCATGCTTCATTTCAAAAGACTAATATTGAACTTCAGCTGTCAGATAATACCCAACTTCAGCTGTTAGATTTTAGCTTCAAAATTCAAAATAGAAGTTTAAACACTAATATGAGAACTAGAAGTTTTTAAAGAAAAGACACACCAGATTCACATAATTCTAGCAGTTATTTCTCAAAAACAAAGACTCTAAATATTGCCAAGTCTGAGCAGGAAGACTGATGGGAATTGCAAAGAGTTTTTAATGCTATTTTGAAAACCAATCCTATTTCAGTGTGTAGGTCTGATATAAATAAGCCAACAGATATTGCACAGGAAAGCCAGAAAAAAAAATTGGCCTGCTATTTAGATGACTTTAAATGTCACTGTCTGTCATTTAAAAAGCAACAAATAACCACAAGCTATTCCTGTATTGTTGGCCAAATGTTGCTGAAGACAAGGCATTAAGTGGTTAAGAAAAGTAGGTGTGGAGAGTGCATTTAAGGTTACAAACCAAATGAGGCAAGTAAAGAGTAAGAGCTCCAGGGACCCAGAACACTACAAGACAAACATTGAAATAGCAACAAATGAATGTACTGCAAAAACGCATTGAAGAAACAGGTAGAGATGCAGGAGAAAAGAGAAATTTGAATTGTGGCAGTAGCACCTTCCACATGGAGAGGCAAAAGAGACATCAGAGCAGAACCTAGGACAAGCAGTTGCACTCTGAAGGAAGACCTGGAAAGCACAAAGTATTGCAGACACTACTGATAAACGCATTGAAGAGTGTCAAAATTGCATATTTGTATCACTTCTAATGCTGGAAGAAGGTAACTCTCATGCCTAATAAAAGGAAGTTGAGAGCTTTTCACTTAGCTTTTTGCAGAAGTTTAAAATCAGTTTTAAACCACCTGTCTCAAGGAAGACACAACCTCATCTTCAGTACTCACTCATATGTTTAACAGTCATCTGTCACACTCTGCAGTCTCTAAGTGACTACTCTGAAGGCTTCTGTACAAGCCAAGGTACCCTTCTGTCACAACTGGCATAATTAGCTACCGTGGAAAGACTGGAAGTTTTCTCCTTTCCCCAAACTGTTTTCATTGGCTTCAGCTGGGTAGAACTGGAAAAGAAAGACAGTATCACTATGTTCAAAAACTACAATATGAGACACTACAAGTTGATACACCGAGATTGACTACGAGACTAAATTATTTTTTTTAAATTTGAAGTTGGTTCATAGACCTCCAGCTGTTAAAAATCCCACAATTTAAAAATCTACAAGACCACTTGACCCAAGTACCTCTGAGCAGTAACCTTCCATTTCCATTGATTAATTTATTTTGTTTGACACAATCACTGAAACAGAACAAGTTGGATACTGAATTTGGGCTGTGTGAGTATACTTTTGGTCAGCAGGTCAACTAATGTTGCCAGAGAGAAACATACAAGTACTGAAAGAGAACACAGGTGAAGCAAACACATTTCAGAATAAAGCTCAAACTTTTTCATGAGGGATCAGAAGGGCACAAGTGGCTTGGAAAAACAGCTTGACTGAAAGAACAGAAGCAAAGCCAAAAGTCTTCATCTGAAGGCCCCTTTACTTTCCTGCTTCTCAGTTCCTGAAAATCGAAGGAAAAGAATCTTTAATCTAAAATCAATTTCTCTTCTGCTTTTCTACCAATACAAACAATCTTGTTCTTTAATAAAAAAAATATGTATTTTCTTTAAAGGTGTTAACCATTATAGGATTAAAATAAATTTTAAAAGTGCCAGCTATTCACAGAGGAAAGAGTCAGCTTTGTCAACTGCCATAACATGGTCACTCATTAGAACTCAGAACCAAAAGCCAAGAAATGCAACAGATTTATTTCTTCTTCCGTGTCAGTTGTGGCATTGATTAATTCTTTTGCTCCTCCTTCTGAAAAGGCATGTACAGGCATGGCTTCTTTTATAGGGGCAAACAAGAATTAACATGCACTAACTCAGGAAGGAGCTGTAATGAAAACCATTTGTTGCATTCCAAACATTCAAGCGTTGGCATGGAAAAGAATACAGCAAGATTTGTCTTCCTTTAATTCTCTAATTCCAACAGCTCTTATGGTCAGTATGCTGAATTTAGCCCTTTTCTGTCATTTCATTCAATCAAAATGTAATGTTCACTGGGCTGCCTGCTGCTATAAACAGATTGTTGTTGGTAAGGCTTCAGCTGAGGCACATAGTAACAATGCACTGCTGCAACCCATACGAATGAAGGAAGGTTTATGGACCCGACTCATACTCAGGTCTGAAATACTGAAGGAAATAAGCTTATTTTGTTGGAGCCGGAAAACACTCCCAGTGTATCTATACAAACTGACCGTGATAATCATTTTTCCTGTAATTATATTAGTAGAAAGAAAGCCAAAGAAGGCCTAACAAAAAGCCCTGCATTACAATCTGAAGTCACAACCATTTGGATTCTAAGTGGAGCCCAGTTTCAGTGCAGATAAGAATCTGGGATATGGCAGAAATTAGCACAAAGGCATAGAAAAGAAAGTACCTTGTTGCTGACACAGGCAAGAGAAACAGCATCTCTACAATAACACTTCTGTTAAGAGCAGAAGGCTCTATCCACACTGACAGCATTTCAAACATACGAGACTCAGTTCTGCTGAGAAGCTGCAATCCCTGACAAAGAGCCTCTCATTTAAATAAGGTCTTTCTCACCTTCCCCACATAAGTACCAGCAGCAGCAGCCCACAGATTATATGCCTGCAAGATGGCAGAAAAATAACCCCTTTGCTGCACTTTTTGAAGCCTGTGAAACAGCGACAAGGATCTATTGAAAGCAAAACTTATAGCACATGAACACCTCTCCTAGTACAAACATTGTTTAAATTCTGCACAAGAAATACTCTCTTTGAGCTGTTTCAGAGTACTTTTCCAAGTCTCAACACTCCCACCTCCACTCAACACATCCACTTACATTTGAGGGTGTTCAAACACTTTATTGGCAATTAGAGAAGGCACCAAGATCCTCTATTAATAGTGGTGTGCAAAAACAAACATTAAAGGAATTTTCTTGTACAACTTAGTTTCTGAATGTTTTGGATGAAGCAAAGCAAAATGAGAAAGTGAAACTACAGAACACTTATTAATTCAAGAGTATGTTTCCTGGGATCCAGGCTGAAAAGTGGGGAAAGCACTACATACAAACTGAATATGTGTAAGTAAAGAATTACAAGACAAAAAGTTAAGTGGCCAGCATCACAGTACCTATCTGGACTGCCTCTCTCCATATACAGAAATAACAGGAAATTCTAGTGCTCAAGACAGTATTCAGTTCTCCTCCTCTCTCTTCCCCCATACCATGATAGCTGAGAAGTTTATATCTTCTCACTCATGTTAACCTAACCACCTATAAAAGAACTCAGAGGTTGAAATTCAAAAATGTTTTTGGTTTTTTTTTTTGTTGTTGTTGTTGTTTTTTCTTGAGGCAATGGTAAATGGTCCAGTTGACTTACAGTGAGTGTCAAAACAGAGATATTAAAAACCCCTCCCAAAAAAACCCCACACAACCCACACATAGAGCACCTACCCACATGTGTATGCCTCACACGTGTGGGGAAGGGAGACAAGGAGTGAGACAATGGAACTTGCTGTTTGCAGTTGAACATTTATCTGCCTCTAATCTTTCTTCTATCCTTGAGACATTCTAAAAAGGATGAAGAGGTTAGCACCAGCAAGATATTCAGCAAGCCTTCCTCAGAATACAACATATTTAGATGCATCTATCTCAAAATAATGAATAAAAGTTGCTTGTTCACTATTACAGGCTCTGAAGTGATAAAACAAGTCAATCATCCTCCTGTGAGAGAGGAAGGGAAAATAATTAAAGCCAAAGAATAGCCTGCAGAGACAAGATTTAATTTTTTAAAACAGAGGGGAGGAAGGGAGAAACTATAAGCTCACAAGTTCTCACTGAAATAACTGGTTGCTCATCTAGCACCTACATGCATAATATAGACTGTGCACCTGAAGTTAGACTTTTAAATTCTTGGCTTCTGCCTTTACATGAGGACTTCTTTGGTGTCTCTGATTATAGTTCTTTTTACATCTGAATTTTCTTTTTGTGAGAACCCACCCTTCTCGCCTAACCACACAGTGCAGATGCATCTAAGCAGCTTCCCACTGCCTCCAGCACAGTGCAGGGCTCACACAGCTTTCACCACTTACCTGCTTTAATAAAAGCACAGACTTGGTCTGGAGAGCTGTCCTCAGGTGTTTAATGTACCTGGTCACCACCAGCCCACAGCAGGTTTTTCCTTTAACTGACCTGTCAGCTTTCCTCCTCAGAGTGTGCCTGTAATGCCAGCTTGTGTCCTCCAGAAGCCAACATTTTTGTCAGCTTTTTGCTTCCTGTAACTGAGCTTTCTACTGCAACTTTTTGAGAATCAATTCCACCTTTCAGTCTTCAGAGTAAGTGTCATGACCAGGTAGAGCAGCATGAATTTCCTTCCAAATTGAAGGCCCCTGCATTCTGCATGGAGAGGTCCAACCTACCCAAACAGAATTTTAAAAATGTTCTCTTAAGTGTTTTTCTGGAAACCCAAGTCTTTGATCACTGCAATCAGACAAGATGGCTAGTTTTCATTTATTAAAAAAAAAAAAAAAGTAAGTGCCAGATGCAGGGGGAAAAAATCTGAAATATCACCTAACTTAAACAAGGTCCTTTACATGCTTTCCAGAAACCTGACTTTTGATATTTACGCACTCAAAAGTCAGCTACAAATCAGAGAGACTTAGCTGAAACTCCTGTGGAGACCTATATCATTTTTACTGGAGAAAGAACCCAAAGGGTCAAGCACACCACATATGCCACAACATGAAACTGCAAGAGTATGAACTGGAGATGGAATTTCAGTCAGAACACTAAATTTCCTGCCTCCTGTCATTGAAAGCCAGGCCCCCTTGTGTGATTTTAAATGGACTTTTTTGGTATGTGCAGCACATCAAGCTGTGTTTGGGACTGAAGTATTTTTTCTTTTTAAAAAATTCACAGAAATATCAAGTTCCCAAGGAAAATCATATAAAAGTAAAGAATATGTACTTCATCTAATCTTCTGTGAAATAACTTCACTGTCTTAGACACTTTGCTTTTTTTTTGTTATAAAATACATGAAGCATTAAAGTTACAACATAAGGTTTAAATGGTATGACATTTTCTAAAAATCACCACTACCCCTCCCTTTTCTGTAAGCGTTTTAAACTGTACTTACTTTGAACAGTCTAATTTACTTATTACATGTACCATGTTTAAATTTGATTTTGCATCCAGCGGTGCATACAGATGTCAGGTTAACACATAACATTAATCAGCCTGACTCAGATCTCACACACAAGGGTCTGCAACTCTTCAGCTATTGGAACAAATTTAGTGCAAGTGTCTACAGAATCATTTCAACAAAAACGAGACATCTTTAGCTGATAAAACAGATGAGGGTGTTCATATTCTTTTGACCCTCACTCAGCCTTCTCAGAGTTGATAACCTATTTTGAACCATCACTGAAAACAGAATTTTAATTTTGTTGCTTCCTCATGCACCCCTTCAAAAAATATAGTTAGAGCAGACACCTCTCACCCTAAGCCAGTACACCTGGCTTGGTCTAGCACTCTTCAGTTAATCAGGGCATGGCTGCTCCTAGAGGCACCTGTGCTTCTTGACAGGATCAAGGGCACAGGAATGGCTCTCCAGTTCTGCAAACTGGTATGTGTCTTTCATATGGGGACCTCTCAGGCTGAAGAGAGACATGCTGTGCTCCTCTGAATAGAATAAAACCAGAGGAAAAAGGACACTGCTTTGAAGATGAAACAATACAATGTCTTCCATAGCACAGAGAAAGAATGAGGGAGAGCTGGCTGTCAAGCCACAAACTACATTTGCTAAGAGCACTTTCAGCTACTTTTTAAATTAAACTGAGAACCTAAGTGAACTATTCCAGCAAAACTGAAACTGACGGTCCATATGCTGTGAAGAGTGCAAAAATAAGACCAAATATGGCTCAAGTGTTGACAAGTATTCTTAAAATTCTATTATGAACAACCAAGAGATGAAGGAAAGGGTTGGTACCAAACCAAGTTTAAAAAAAAAAATATATAACTGCATTTCAAAGTGATCAAAGATGTAGTAGAAATCATTTTGCAAGTGACACAGAAACAAGTAAGCCCGAGGTCTACATGTAATACCAAACAAATAACCTATCAGATACATACACACATCCATGTACTTAATACTCACACTTACAGATATCCTTTTCTTTGTCATGATAATTTAAGCAAAAGATAAAATTATACTTGATATAAGAAATCCAAAGCACATCCCAAAGCTTTTTACTTTAAAGAATCAGGATTTTTATAATTTCAAAAAGATATTGCTAGAGACTTTGCTAGCATCTATTGCTAGATATTTTGTCATCTTATAAACATATTCATATTGGAATATAAACAGAAGCTTCCTAATTTTTCAGCTGTAAGAAAGTTCCTATTGCCTATGCCTTTTTCCCTTCAATAGGCAGCTGCTGCATGCAACTTCAAAGGTAATAAAACTTCAAGTTCTTCCTAACTGAGTCCTGGTGTTTGTGTGCAATGAAATAGAAAGCAGAGGGAACAGGTTTGTCTTTCTGTACAAGTTCAGTTGGTTGGGTTTTTTAACCCCAAAAGATTAAGCCAATATTCAAACGTGCCAGTAAGCAGGCACACAGTAATAACTTTTTGCATCTTGTAGGTTTACCTTATCTCTACTCACCATAGTTTTTATTATTTTAATAAAGGATCATAAAATTGACAAGATATTTCAAAGCACCTACTATCTTGCAGTAATTTTTCTGTGGTCAGATAAGTGATTTTTGTCAAGAGCAGAAACGTAAAGGGCCATCAAGATGATCAGAAGGATGGAGCACCTCTCCTATGAGGAAAGGCTGAGAGAATTTGGATTGTTCAGGCTGGAGAAGGCTTCAAGGCAACCTAATTGCAGCCTTCCAGCACCTGAAGGGAACCTACAAGAAAGATGGAGAGAGACCTTTCAAAAGGCTAAAGAGGAATGTTTTTAAACTGAGAGTAGGTTTAGATTTATATCTTAGGAAGAAATTCTTTGCTGTGAGGGTGGTGAGACACTGGCACAGGTTGCTCAGAGAAACTGTGGATGCCCCATCCCTGGAAGTGTTTAAGACCAGGCTGGATGGAGCTTTGAGCAACATGGTTTATTGGAAGCTGTCTGTGTCTGTGGCAGGGGAGTTTGAACAAGATGATCTTTAAAGGTGCCTGCCAACCCAAACCATTCTGTGATTCTATGACCAGGTCCTTGGCAACCAGCCCCAGCCGGTCCTAAGTGGCCCTGCTTGAGCAGGGAGGTTGGACCAAGTGACCTCCAGAGGTCCCTTCCAGTCTCAACCATTCTGTCATACTGTGAAAAAAGCACTATACAGATAGCAAACAGCCCTAAGAGACATTCTATGATCCACTCATTCTAATCTAGTGCTGGAAAAAATAGCACCATTGAAATGGAATGATTTCTCACCTTTTACATTACAGGCTAGTTTAGTCTTCCTAAGACCTGAGCTGTTTCCCCACTATGTTTTAAACTACTTCTGTTGCTGTGACCTTGCTCTTCTTGGGTCCTACAGTGAAACCTCACACAGTCATTAACTGGAATGCAACTACTACTGCATCAGACAAGGTTACCATTACTCTTCTCTAGAGGTCAAATCCCTGAGCTCTGAGCAAATGGTTTTCTGTTGACCCTGAGGCAAGTACATGCAAGGTCTAACTCTTAATGACTCCTGTAAGGGAAAAGCTAAACTATCCAAACAACCAAATTAGCAGAGGAAATAACATGGATATGAGCTGGCTGGACTTCCAGTCTTACAACAAAAGCAGCAAAAAAAGGCAAGTAAATAATAGCAACACTTCTAGTTTTATACCACATAACCATTCTTGTCAGAGCATATATTCCCAGAACCAGATATATCCAGGTCTAAAACTCAAGGCCATTTCAGGAAAGATACAAAGTAACCACAGCTTAGCAGAGGACTCAATACCTCTGACATACTTTCAATAGGGCTAATCTTACTCTTCTTGGTGCTTGGGTTTTATACCTGTGGAGGCCCAGATTGCCTCTGCGTGTTACTTTCCAGAACTAGTACAGCACCACTGAAAGAACTCTTCATTCTTAAAGTAAAGCTGTAGCTCCAATTAATGCCATTAAAAGTATCCGAACCATCGACAGATGGACAAAAACGATAGAGCCTGCAGGTAGAGGTTTATTACAGCATTAATCCACAGGTCATGTTATTCATTGTCTGAGAGATCACAAGGATAAATTTAATCTGCAGAATTTTACGCATACTTAGAGTTTATTTTATAAAGTTTTAACCACAGGACTTCTGCTGCATCCTACAGCCAGGAGGCATTTAAAAATTGTCTGTCAGTTGTTGGAAGCCATCTGAAAGATCATTTGTCATAATTGCATGATAATCTTCTTTTAAAAGTTACTCCAAAGTAATTGCCCTCTTTACACTATTCTGTATCAAGACTCATTCCTCTAAGTAAAGACATTTAGCATTAACAGGTACATTCTGTATCTTCTGAGCTGTCAACAGAAACATCCAAGAGAAAGCTTGCACCGTTGTTCATGTTGTTCCTCCAGAAAGTCAAAGCAGTGACCAGTGCCACAAAACCATAAAATGAATAACTACATACTGCCCAAGACCTTACATTCAAGGAATATATTTTTTGTATGTAAATGAGACCAAACTGGAACAGAATTAGAATCCCAAATCTGAGGACAGATAAAGGACAAAATTACCTTTAGAGTTCTTCCACCCCTCTGGTTTTTTCCTCCTCCTTTTGAGTTTTCTTTTTCAAATACTTCAGTCAGAAGGACTATATAAAGTATCTAAGAAAGATTTCAATGGGCATGGGGAGGTAATGCACAAGCATAAGTAAGTACAAGATGTTATGGAATACAACTCATCTGGGAGTCTCTTCTTAGTATGGCTTCACTGAACACATTAGGTAGTACCTATCTTACATGAATTCAAGTCCTTCCCTAAAAAAATCTCTGAATTGTTGGGGTTTTTTGCTAGAAATCTGATGGCAGTATCCAAGAGGTAACTAATATTTTCTAACAGGATGATAATGAGAGTCCTTTAATTTCTTTTAATTTTCTACTTGGTGCCACCTTAAGCACAACTGTAATTTTCTCTTCAGTTGTCTCCAAGCTCATGCTTATCAACTTCACACCACAGCTATTCTCTTTTTTTTTTTTCCTGAGAAACAACCACCAGAGCCAACTTATCCAGGAACTAAATGTCAGCTGGTAAACAGGTAATACCTAAAGCAGGAACAATTCCTTTGCTGCATGAAATATTTGCAGAATGACTACCAATAGGAACTAGAGTTCCAAAGACACCAAGTTCTCCAGAGCTGACGGCCTACTGCCAGCACCAAAGCTGAGTTAAATATTTACAGTGCTACACAAGTAAAATTGAAGTTATTCAAACAATATGAATCACACTGGTGGAACAAAAGTAGGGATTAGAGAGTCTTACACGAGATGAGGAAAGGAAGGAGCAGGGAAGGAATAGTATTTCAGGCCTTTTTAAAACTCTCGCAAGTGTGCAATTACCATCTGGAAGGCAGTGTATGACTACAGTTTTAGCTGTAACATAAAGCTTCACAAGAGGAGACCTAAGTGATGTCTGTCTGGTTTTCTCCATTCTGGGGTCAAAGGCTCTCCACAGAAAGATAACCAAGAACCGAGGGGTGCAAAAAAGAAAGAAGAATTAAATATTTTTAATAATTTATTCTGCTCATGAAAGCTGCATATCAAAACAATCTTCTGACTTTAAGAACTTACTTTCTATTCCTTGTAAAAGGGCAACTCAGCACAATTTAAACAACTGTGAGATTTTTAAGCTCTTAATATTTTTCTTCTAATCAGTGCTATCTCCAAAAGTAAAAAAGAAAAAAAAAACTTTAAAAAGGTCTCCAAAAACCTGAAACTCCACTAATTGCATTTATTGTTTACTTAAATTATTGCTGTTGGGAGGGAAAGCAGAGAAGGGAAGTCTTCGGTTTTCACCAAAGAACTTACTGAAAACCCTCTCTCTTCAAAGGACTTTGGCATTTTCATTCCGATGAGCTTTAGCACTTATGCCACTGCCATACATAACAGCACCTTAAAACCATGGCTGCCCAACTGCACTCTGCTTCTGATTCCACTCCAGCTATCTGGTGTAGTATCAGATGTTCCATGGGTCTGATTCCACAGCTCACCAGCAAGGACCAACTCTGAAAGATTTCAGGAGATCAGGTCAGGCAGCTCTCAGCTCACATAGCTGCTGGCTGAAATAACAGTCCTAGCCTTCCATCACCTACCATGTGCTCCTATCACACTGCAACAGCCCTGCTCTCTGCCTCAGAAAGTTCCAACGCACTTCAGATCCCACACTGAGCAATCAGATTGTGGCAGGAGTGCATTTATACACATTTTTACTATCATCCAGTATGAATTAATAGTCATAAAATTTCCGTTGCAACAATTAACTATGGTCCCTGAAGCACTGCAATTTCAAGATTTCCCAATCAAGACATAATAACTTTCCATTTCCCATCTTCTATACACACAACTGCCAAGGCTTTCATTTCCTTCAAGAAGGAATTATGACTCATTCTGTGCATATATAAATATACACCTAATTATAACAAGACTTTAGCCTGACCTGTCTCTTAGAAATTCAGATAAACCTGTTTAACTGAGTTCAACAAACAATTCAAGATCTGCAAGAAGGTATTAAGTGGTTTTTATATGCTAGACTTTATGCTGTTACATTATCTACTTCAGTATAATAGCATAGGCCTATAAAACCTACAACACACAAATAAATTTGTTTGCCTCCCATCTAAAATGGATGTTTGCTCATGCAACCATTCCATGGTAGATATGTATGGGATAAGATCATACACAATTGCTATTGAGCCAAGGCTGTTTCCCCCCTTGGCTCAGGCTCCATATCCCCTGAGCACACACTGTCAGTCTGCTCTCCTGGCAGCAGTGCTGATGGCTGATGTGGCCTCTGAATGTTCAGCAGCATCGCACACTGACACCAGAGACTCTACTACTATGCAAGTTCCTCCAAGACTTATGACACTGCTGTGTGCCAGGAAATGGAAGTGAAGAGACTTGTCAGATTAGGAAAGTGGCTGGAAAACACAGAGAGGCCTGAGGGAAAGGCCAAAATTGGTTTGGAGAGGCATGTGAGAAAAGCAGGAAGCACTGCAGATTCCTGTAGCTAAAGAAACAAACCAGCAGCTTCAGATTAGAGCTGAATGCTGAGAAAGATATACCCAGTTTCTGGTTTAGAGAAAGCAAGCATGGCAAATCTATGTTCATGAGCTCAACATTAGTGAGACAGTCTAATGCCTGCCAGCTCATCTGGGTGATACTCCTATTAAAGCATTTACTTTGCTTTCCTTAAATGTTTCTTAACTTAGTGCTTGCTAGGATAGAGGTCCTTGGCAGCCTAAGCTGTTCTGTCAATCTAAGGATATTGAATTACTTCAGAAGAGGCATATGCCATAGCTTCTGGCTTAAGAACTTCAAAAAAATATTGTATTATCAAAACTGATAAGACTGTGGATTCAGAACAAGGCCAAAGTCCTAGTGCAGTCTATAATTAAACAGTTCCATTCTTATTTTGAAAAAAACAAACCAAAACAAACAGAAACTGCCTCTTGCTCAAGAATTTTAAAAACAAAAGCCACTTGAGAGAAGAAAATTAAATCAACACAAAATGCTGCCAAAAGGGAAAATCCCAAGGCATACACAGGATCAACACCTTCCTCAAGCAAAAAACCTGCTCTGCACGATCCACTCCTGTGCTTAAACCTCCTGTGTCTGTAAACATGGAAGAAAATAAATCTGTAAAGCTTCAAACTCTGCCTTCCAATAACAAAGTGCTGCATATACCTAATGTAGCCCCTTAACAGGCTTACAAAATCCTCAGGGCTTTTCTAACATCATTTGAGGCTACCCTGCCTGTTAATAGTACAAGTTGTCTAAACCCAGTCACGAAACATTTGGCACAAACTCTCAACTTCTTCTGTTATGGAAGCATATACATATATAAAATAAACATGATTTCCCATCATGCTGCCTGCAGACAAAGCTCTAAGTGATGCTGTATCCCTCTTACATAGGCATATCATCAACTGTACTACCAAAACACAGGAGGGGATAATTAAACACATTACAGAACAGGTCCAGCACAGGCAAGTGTGAGAAGATTCTCCCTGCAGTGACTCAGACACCTATTGACCAATGGGCCTCTGAATCAACAGTTTCATCTCCAAAGAAGTGAAACCCTGGCAGAAGTTCTGAGCACTTGTAGCACCAGGCTGGTGTCAATTATGCTGAGCACTGGAAGCAAGGAGACCACCTTTGTGGACCACAAGCTGAAAAAAGCCATGAGACAGTGGCTAATTTGTTTATCCTCCTGGTCTATATTTGAACTGGTGATTCACCCTGTCTGTTTTACTAATAACTCCTCCACCTCAACATTTCAGCCCCCTTCTCCAACCTCCAGAAGTCTTCAGAATTCAACTGTTACTGTACATACACTTGAAGATAAAAAATGCTACTACAGTTGCTAGAAAAGACAATTAATTCCACCACTTGGAACATATACAGTTTTTAAATTTTAAAAGCCCTCTAAAAATCAAAGAATAGCTAGGTTACTGGTTAAAATTGTGTGTGGATTCTCTACAACATCAATTTTTGTCATGGATTTTCCCATTAAAGCATTAAATGCTCATCTTTGTCCACAGAAGAAAAACAGTAACCACTAATTATACCTTTATAATATGTCACTAAAGCTATTTTGTTTCTCAAAATGTTACAGCAAACTTCTTCAATCTAAAATTCTTCCTTGCTGCTCTCAAGGTGCTTCAGGAATCTCTTCTGTTATTCTGAATTATAACTATAAAAAGTTATTCTTTGAAGCCTTTCTTAGATTTATTTGCTTGCCAAGAACTCAAAATAGCTGAACAAAGCAGCAGCTACAAAGTTAGCTCACTATGAGGAAGCATCTGTGCTGTTTTCATTTTCTTGCCTTTTTGGGTGGGGAGGGTTATTTAAATGGTAAGCAACTGCTGTGAAGGAAGGGAAAAAAAAAAACAAACAAAAAAACCCACATTGAGCAAAATCTTCCAAGTATGATAAAGCATTATGAAGCTCCACGTCTTCTACAATAATGTTTAGTGAGTGGAATGGCCCAAAATCTCCCTGTTTTCATTGACTAGATATCCAAAAGAAATCAGCAATAATGTTAGCAAAGCCTGCCTGAATAACTAGACAGCCATCTTAGAAATGTTTCCTCTACTGAGCACTGGGAGGGGAAAATAACCAAAGAATAAATCAAATAAACTATCCCTCTCATGGCAAAGTGTTCACACACATGCTGTATCTTGAAATTTCTGGAAGTGTCCTTATCTTTGTTCCACTAGAAATACAGACACTGAACCAGAGAGCATCACTCCAACCGCAGCCAGAATGAGAACTGCAAAATTGTCACCCCAGAAGGTGAAGAAACTCACTGCCCACATATATGCATCTCTGTCTCAGAATTGCATCTGTAAGTTACAGAAAGTGATGGTGACACATATCCTGCTAATTGGCATACAGCTCCTCAGTCTCCTCATTTTACAGCAGTTCTTGACAAGCACACCATACCGGGAACCTGCTTAAATTGCTAATTAATAACAGACTTGTCTTTGGGAGGGTGGGAAAGGGTTAATCTTTTAATTGAGCAGTTCCTACAAAACAGAAGCAAATAAGAAACATTAACTTTACAAACCATGAGTTTCCTTTCAGTCTGTACTCAGACTAATACAAGAGGCAAAGCATTTTATTGATTTTGACTCAAAACAGGCAACACTATTCCTAACAAGAGAATACTCTCTTCTTGTTTCTCCTGAGCAGTTACAGGGGATTAAACAAACAGCCCAGTAAAGCTGGGTGGGAACTCATATGAATGGAAACTTCAGCTTCATACTTGATATCTAGATCTCAGCCAGGGTACATGGGCAATGGAATAATTCCTTCTTATGGCACCCAGATTAAGCCTTAATATGAAAGTGGTAGGGACTGAATACAATAACATGACCCAGCTGAAACACTATTGATTCACTTGCAAAATGTACAACTGGAGTATAAATAAGACTTGAACACAAAGCAATGTCACCGAAACAAATAATATTTCAGGGCAGCTCAATGGTAATGCACATCTCTCATTTAGAACATTATCAGTAAAGTTTTATGTTCTTACTGTGATTTTTTTTTCACTCCAATAACTGCTTCTGAGGAGAAAAGACATTCAAGGGCTGTGAGTGGAGTTCTAAGGACTGAATCTGCAGTCTTCTCTCAACATAGCAAATAGTGAGTGATTAACTCACCAGTCACCATAAAAGAAACTTCACTCAAGGTGAATGGCAATTGCAGAATCTGTCCTGAGAACTGAATATTTCATATTCGGCATGTATATTATGAAATAGTCTTACCTCAGTAAGAGCGTGCAGCTGTCCTTTATGCACACAGACACCCATAAACCTACAAGAAACAAGAAAAGAAAAGTGGTTTGGGCTTTTTACCCCCCCTCTTTTTTGTTCTTTAAAGAAACTAATATAAGATTCACCAAAAAAGGAGGAAAGAAAAAATTCAGCCTCAGAGACATGACATACCTCACCAATGATTATTTAAACATCTCAGCACAAAATAAAATCATATATCTACACTACAATTTGAATTAGCAGTTCCAGGAGAGCACAGGAGACAGCTCAACCTCAAAATGGAAAGTTACTAATTTGACTATAAGCAAAGGCCAGCATATAATGATTTATGCAGAAAGGAACACAGTCTCAGAGTCCTATTTTAAGGAAGTTTAAGCCAAGTAGTCCACTGTTGGTTTGCATAAACAGAAAATTACTTCCCTTTGCATTCTGCTGTTTAAGCATAAAGATGTTTCTTCCTATCCCATTCTTAACCACTCAGGAATATGAGGGCACATATGCAGTGTATACTTCCCCTCCCCAAACTCCTCTCTCCAACACTTGGATAGAAGCAAGTTTCAATAGTATCCAGTATACACACATTCCACAAGTGTTATCTACACTGCACAACTTTCAGACTCCTGCTGTTTATAGGAATGATTGCCACCATTGTTTTGTCTGGAAAGCAATGTGAATGTGCCATAAACAACTGAAAGCTCATTTTTGCCACTATATAAGCTGAACTTAAAAGTGACAAAATGCAAATTAATACTATTACAAAACATCTCCCATGAGAAAGTTCAGTAAAGCTGAAATTTTAAACACTTTAGAGCCTTCCCTGCACAGCTCAAATGTTCATTCTTTATAGATTAACTAATTCCCAGTTTTAGCATTTAGGTTTTGGTCTCAGCAATCAAAACCAAATTTTCATAATGTTCAGAAATTTTCATTTTGCAAGAAAGAGGTAGATATGCATGATCTCATTAAATGTGATGGGAATCTTGTGGACAAGAACTCAAAGGAAAAAGACCTTTTATATCCTGAAACACTTCTGAATTTAAAAACATGATGCAAGACATGTAGTGCAAGTTCAGCTAAGCTGCTTTTGAAGAAATGAATGATCCTCACTGTTCTCTTGTCTAACAGCTGACTGGTAAATTACAAGCAGCCAAAGAAAAATAATATAGGTAAGGTCCTTTGCATAAGCTGAGCTGTGGAAATCTGTTTTTATAACCAAAGAAGCAGCAAGACTTGTATTAGAACTTCTACTGCCTGCTCTCACCTCAAACACTCAAACAATACTCCCTGAATATGGGAATTTTCATTTGAGGAACACTGAAAATACAATTCCTCTTGTTTAATGCCGAATCATAGGGCGTGATTAGGTCCTCAGAGGGAAGGGAAGAAGCTTCTTTTAGATATACCATCTACTCAAAACATTGCACATTCTGCGTTTCACTCCCTACAACAATGAACATATGAACAATTTTGTGAAGAAATTGACAAATTAAGCTTCCTGAGATGAATAAACCCAGACTTCTACGGAGCAGACATCTATTTCTTAGTGCATTCAAAGTCTCCAGAGCTATCAGGCATGGCGTTAATGGCTTTATTCACAAGCAAAAAGGAAAGCACACAAATCCAACATATTAACTCCTCTATAAGACAACTTTTCAAAGTATTATTTTCTCTATGAATTATATCAAAGTTAACCTGCTATGGCAATATTTCCATTCAACAAAAACTGAGATTAAGTAATTAAAAATAACAGTATTTTAATCTATAGATCAACTCTCCCTTTGTAAAGGTGTATCACACTATTTACAAATTAAGAATTCATCATATTTAATTTAATTCCAAAATACAAATGCATTTAAGAATTTGTCAAAATTTTGGAAAAATTTAATTTCTCGTCTCATCTTTACCAAATAGGAAAAACATCATTGTCACTTGAGACTGGTAGAACTTAATGTTTTCTGTCAACCTGTTTTGGTCAAGGGAAGTCCCAATGGAAACATATTCATTACTTTTGTGAGCCCATACTTAAGGCAGCAAAGACACACTGAAACAAGTTACAAAGAATTAGAGTTCAAAAACTTTCAAATGCTTAGGATTTCTACTAAGAATCAAAAATAAAAGCTCCATATAATGATCTCACAGAAAAAAGCTGGACATAAAGATACATTTATAAACCCCACATATTTAGAAATTACTATCCAGGAAAAGAGAAACCAAATACACTGATAAAGACAGAATTAATGAGTTTACAAGCAACATACTGAAGCTATTTAAACTTTGTGTGAACGAATCTCAGTTTTCAGGCTCTGGAAAACAGATTGATAGAACAGACCTCTAACAATCCAAATTCCTGGAAAACTTCTGCTTAGCTGTTTTATCAACCAATAATAAGGCACTTGGTTAAGCCAAGAACTGCTACAAACACTGTTGGAAAGGATTTTCACTAGAAGATAATACACGCAGCTGCTACTGGGAAATACAATTACCAAGCAAGATTTAATGTGGTTTCAATTTCTGAGATTGCCCAGATGAGATTCCAAGTTCTGTGGATAGGAAGCTGACATGCTGGTCCAGCACAGCTGAGATTATTCCTGTTGGCTAGACACACTGTCTCATGAGCCAAAATGTGCTTGTAGGTGAACTTCAGCAGAATGTCTTGTCAGCCAAAGGTTACACTTCCTATAAGCGTTTCTAGCTGGAAGGAGCTCCAATAAGCCAATCATTCACAAAACAGGAGACCATTTGCAGATTAAGGAAGTTTATTTTCAAGACAGTGTATCTGGCCTTATCAGCAAGCTGAAATGCTTCCAAAATCTGGTTGGAAAAGTTTTCCTAGAAGCCGCAAATAGAAAGGATGATACTTGAGTCCACCCAACTAAATACAGTGCAGCACACTTCCAAATGCTTTCTAACAAATGTCAGCAATCTATATCCACGTTGGAAAGCTTGTTTGATAATCAATCTGGAAAACCTGTCCTCCTAAACGAAACCAAGAGAAGTCTGGATATTTCTTAGTCCTTCACAGCAGTCACACAAACAACTTTCAGTTCAGTCAGATGGCAAGGGAGAAAATCCTTGACAGAAAAGGGGAGACTAAATACTGTAGCCTCAGTCTGCAATCTTTGCCTTAATTTATCAAGCAAAACTAATATCCAGATCATACAGCCTCTGTGGATATCCAGACACTGAACACATGCTTCTAGTTAAAAGAACATCACTGGAACACATTCCTGTTCTGTGGATAAACCTGGGGCAGCCACAGTTCAACAAAAGAAACCTATGCCCTCCAAAACTTACTTCTTGTATGAGAAAACTCAGTGCTTTGATAACATTAAACAAAAGAAACAAATCAAACACGCCAATGTAAAAGCCTCTAGTACAAGCCCAGTAACAGAGACAAAAGACACATGCTTATTTCATTGCACTGACTGTTGGAGAAGGAAGAGGGCAAATAAAAATATTAAGTCTGCATTAAGGCCCTCCTTAATGGTTTAGGCACCATGCTAGATTAAAAATGTATTTTAAGTTTTCTACACTTGCATCTTGGTTCTAGATAGAGGTAAGGCATTTAATCTGTCATTTCTGCAACATATTATACACAACACATACAGCCTCTCTTCTGCTGCCTTGTACACTGCATTTCTAAAATACTGCTTTTTGATAACCACATTACACAAAGAGAAGCAGAAGCAATTTTCTTTCCTGTTACACCACCGTTCAGTACAGGACAAAAGACAAAATCGATCCCTCTGGCTATTGCAACAAAGTCCACCACAAGCAATTTTACAAAAAGGAAGGTTTGAAAGGATAAAACTACAGACAAAAAAAAAATCCCTGGTATTGTGTTCCCAGGGTGATAGATTTGTCTCAAAGGGAATGAAATAAAATTCTCCTTGAAAGGACTTCATGGAATATGCACACAGTGTGCTTATTTGTGTGCCTGCACACACAAGAAGGTGGATTTAATCAATGAGTCAATCTGCCTGCATGCTCACAGCCAAACACGCAGCAATACCTCCAAGTGCTCACACGAGAACACTTAAGACATGAGCTAAGACTTTCTGTGTACAGAATGTTTTAAATTAAGTCCCCAAGGTACAGATCAAATAAAGAAATACTTTTTCATGCAAACAATAGTGATATTAAAGACTGAAATTTTACCTCAAAATTGAAGATACACTAATTTAAGAGACAGCACAAGAGATGGAGAATCATTGGTAGTACACCACTTCATTTGTATGAGAAAAACATATCTGTAAGATAATACAAAAAAAAAAAAAAAAAAAAAAAAAAAGCTATCAGACCTCTCAGGCTGTAGCCTGAAGGCTCTCAAGCTCAGGACACAAGGCTGGAGATTTCTTGAGTCCTTTCCAGGCCTATTTTCTTACTTTGATTTGGGTAAAAGCTCATGACTACAGCAGCACATCAGAATTCAGAAAAGTAACAAAATGGTAAAACACATCTACAAGCATACACCAGACCTTTCATAACCATGGTACTTGATCTAACCCAACCCTTGAACAGCACTGCACTTTAAATAGGACACAAGCTAATAAGGAAGTGGAGAAATGCTCCAAACCTCCATTTTCTCTAACCCTAGCAATTACAGTCTTGCCATGTATCAGCTAACCTGTATTAAAGTGGCTATAGTAAACATCACATGGTGCAAACCCCAAACTCAGCTCACTTTTCCACACCTCCTCTCACCATCTGTCTGAGGGAAGATGTGATAAAACCAGCATATCCCACATCAAAGGCAGGAAAAAATCAGAGGTAGAAAAGCATTTTAATTCTCCATGTTTAACTTGTATGCAGGAGTGAGATAGAGACAGGAGATGAGTTTGATGGTAGAAACAGAAGAAAACATTCCTTGAACACCATTCGTCTGCTCCTGCCCTGTCCACTACCAAAATGTCCCCAACCTGGATCCTGGGGAAAATCCAGTAAACCAAAAAGATAAGCAGCTCTCATACATAGTTTGTTATAAACACCAGACAGTGACTGAACAAAAAGTTACTACATTGTAGTTAACACCTACTCTGCCTCTAGAATCACATCTGCTAGCTGAAACAGGAAACAAGACAGAAAACCTCCCAAATCCCCTATTTTTTACCATCATGCCTGTGTAGCTGCAAGAGCTAGAGTCTTCTATTCTAAAATATCCTTAACAGACTGAAAAAAGTTCTATTTTTTGCCAAAATAAATCCTCTAATAGAGGGCAGTCTCTCATTTTCTTCATGGAAAATACATTAGAAACTTACATATACACATATATTTGACCACTGGAATCTTTATGATCCTACCATGGGGACAGCAGACTTACTGGGGACTTGGTAAATGACAACTAAGCTCTTCATTTCTGTTCTAATCAAGATGGATCTACATAGCTGGCCAAGAGCAGAATTTGAGTGCAGAAATACTGAAATGAGTGTGAAGATTTAAAGTTAGCCTTTCACTCCACAGCAAATAAAGCCTTTGCTTTTAAAGCCTAAATACCCAGATCAAGACTTCACCAAGTAAAACTGAAACACCTTGACCCAATTCTGTCTCTTCAAGATATACAGTAAGGTAAAAACACAGACGTGCTTTTCAGTAATCTCTATCGAGCTAAGGAATGGAAGAAAGTCAGCAACTACTGACACACTCCAGAAGAGTGAACAGAGTCCGGATAAAAACCTCAAAAGGTATCTGTAACTTTGAAAAGGAGCTGATACGGACAGCACAGAAGCAAAAGCAGTTTCAAATAGTCAGCAATATTTATTAGTCACATCAGTGCAATCGACAGCAAAAATATCAAAATCTTCACAATAACGTCTTAAAGTAATCCGTGGGCACATTGGAATTGATAGCTTATAAAAGTTGCTGTATATTTTAGAGCATTGGCAAAGGGATTGGTTTTTTAATTACCCAAAGGATAATGATGATCCTGGGCTACCAAATGCACTACAAGGAAGAAGAACCTCTTCTTTTTTTCCATAACACTTAATTATATAAATTACAGAAGAGCTGTCAGACAAAAACACTGATTCAATAACAAATCTGAGGTATTACACATCAGGATGTTCAAAAACACAACCACATTCCCAGCTTAAGGAAAGTTTTATTGTACTAAAATAAATGCCTCATTGCGGAATCTGACATTCACTTTCTAAAACATTAACTTGCTATCCTACACATGTTGAAATGGATTGAGAGCAGATTTTAGAGGCATTAAAGCCAGTATTTATCCAGTTCTGTAATTTTACAAGCCTTTTGATAGCAGAGTACCTCACAGCCCTCACCTATTTCAATTAACCATGCACAATATGATCTCAACATTTCAGCCTAAGAACCCATTACTATGCATACTGGCTAGCAACAGGAAGGAAAAAAAACTTGTTTACGGTGGAAGTTAACAGTAGGCAGTCCCAGAACTCAGAGGAGGTGAAGAAGTTCAGGGATATATTACGTAAAAATCAGAGGACACCTTCAAGGCATGTAGAGGAGATTCAGTGGCTAATCAATAGAGAAGTGAACTTGATGCTAGTGACAAAGCACTTTACTCAGTAACACAGAAGAACTTCAAAGGAAAGAAATTAAACGAAGAAAGTATTTAACAGCAACTGAGATAGGTCATAGCCACTGGAAAAGTTATATATTAGAACTTCATTGAAGAGGACATTCCCTTTAAATACTAATGAAAGCTTAAAATTTCCAAAAATAATCCCAGAAAATGTTCCAGTAGGAACACATTGCTGTAGAACACTTTCCTAAAAACCTCTCAGCAATACAACTCCAGCTGTTCTTATCTGACAGCACAATGTTGTCAAACAAGCAACACAACCTCTCACCACTTTATGCGCAAATTATTATTAATTATAATTTTTTATGTGTTTCTAAAGTTGGAAACAGGTTGTTTCACAAGACTAGTAGAAGTACCAATGATTTATACATTTATGAAACCTAAATAGAGAGGCTTGAATGTGTAGGTTTATATGCAGGTATACACAGACACCTAGGCAGGTAACATTTAAGAGGGGCAAATCTTCACCCAGACAAAGAAATTGGAAACACTAATTTAAAATTTAAACAAACTTAAACGACACATCATTAATACACAAAACCATCAAGTTATTTCCTATACAGAAAAGTAATTGTTTTCACTGTGTATTAAAGTTAAATAATTAAACCTAAAACTAAATACTGTTTTGTCATTTGCATTTCCTGTAGGAATAACTGCTCCCTATAGCAAGGGGACTTACCTAACAGATAAGAAAAAGGCAGTATTTTTTTTAACAGAGAGCCTACTTTTTTTGAAGAAGCCTCAAATCAAGCAATTCATAAATCAAATGCAGTTTATTCTTCTAAACAAACTGTGCAAAGTGACCATTTCTATTTAAGTAATTTATTTCTGATGTATTCACTAATAACTGCTTACTTGAACACAAAAAGAAAAAGATTTCTCTGTCAATCCTGGGTAATAACTGGAAGAACAAATAAAATTAATTTTCTGCTTCATACATAAATCAATACATTATTGTTCTTCCTTCAAGACCATCTGTGTAACACTGCTGACTTCAAATTATTCATAGGCTCTAAAGCCAGAGGGGACCAAATATCATCTCTTTTACTTCACAAGACACCTAAACTTCAGCAATTACTCAGGACTGAGCACAATAATCTTTGTTCTCAGCAACACCTCTGCAATTCCAATCAAGAGGAGGCAGGGTTACATTTAGGTACAACTGAATGCTTTTGGCCTGTCAATATATCCTTTTCCTACTTTCCCTCATCCCAACCTAAATTAAATTCTTGATTTTGAACAGAACTGTAGAGCTAGAATTTGTTTAAATAAGATTTACCAACCACACAAAAATGATAAAGAAACTGATGAAGTGTATTGAGTTGATGATTCTGACAATGCCAGTCTTACTTTGGAAAGTTAGTCTTTCCATAAACCTTACTAAAAAAGCAGCTTTATCAATCCCCAGGGTCATATGCTTCTTATCAAAGGAATCAGAAAAAAAGGAAATGAAGGAAAAGATCTGTGGAATAAATAAGATGCAATTAATGATCCTGAAATCTAAACAATCAGATAGATCAAACAATTTACAAATTAAAACAAAAATGAAAAAAAACCAAAAACAGAAGGAGGAGTTTCTTGGAAAGCACCTCCCCTCAGAGCAGAGAAAACAGACTAGGAATTGTATTTAGGGATAGATTACTACAACAATTGAATAAATATATTATGATCAAACTAACATAGTTTACTATGAGTAAGAATTATTTAAGCTCACAGGTTTTTGAGGTTTTAAGAAAAAGAATATTAGAAAACAGACATGAATTAATGGAATGCTCCTTACAGGTATTTCAAGTGCTTCTGACATGTCTCCTCATAAATACTGAGGGAAACACATTGTTACAAATCAGTTGATGAAAACCGAGATAGGATTTCAAGGATCAGAAAAACTGCTTATAAAGGATTTTAGGAATCAGTACTATGTCCATACTATGCAACAGAATAGCAAAGAAAAGGAAATTAGGTAACAGAGTTCACTGTGTCTCCAAAACTTTTCAAAAAGAGCTGAGATCAGAAATGGATCCCAGGTGTGTAACAGCAGCTTAGAAGAACTGATCATTCGGTGCATTGTCATCACATCTTAAAATTTCACAATGCTATGGCTTCAGCTAATTATGTTAATTGCTTGTCACGTCACCACAGAAGAGAAACTAAGACTAAAATGGTTCAAAACATAACAAGATACACATTGGAACATTTTGGATTTGCATGCAGTAATGTAATGCAAAACAAGAGCTACCCTTTTCATTCCAGGAACATATAAATTAGATTAGTTCAACTCTAGCTTCTTTTCTTCAGTCCTCCTTATCCCACCTCGCAATACTGCAATAAGAAAATCTTTAAAACTAGGAAGCAGACCTAAGAATAAGAAACAGCTATGGCACTTTGCATTGTTTAGTTTAGACTAGTAACTATAAGTTTGTTGAATAGTGTTAAATTTGAAACAAATTCAAAAAAAGAAGCCAAATTTCACTCTTCATATTGATTCATCAGAAATTTAAAATGTGAGCACCTGCTTTTTTTCTCTGACATAAATTACCCATTACTAGCAAATTCCAGATACCAAAATCATGTCCATGTTTGGAATTTTTTCTCTTAAGTCTTTTCTTCTTCTTCTTCCCATTTATTTATTAAATTAGGAATTAATTCTAACACATTCATGACAGATAAACCTACAATAAAAAATAACTAAACAAAAATTGGAAAGAGGAGAGCCCTACTGAAGACAACCTATCTCTATATGATTCAGAAAAAAGCTAGTGTACCTTAAGATGTTCGGATGTGAGAGTCTATTCATAAGTTGAACCTCTTTCAGCATGTTTGCTCTGTTGCTGTTCAGTGTGTTCATCTTCAAAGCCATTACCTGGTCTGAAGTTCTGTGCCTTACCTATTGGATAGAAGCAAAAAATGGTAAGGATATGAAATTAAAGACTGAAGAACCAGTACTTTTGTAGTGCAATGTAGAGGTCCTTCATGACAAAAGTGATCCATACACTAATTTCTGCAGTCTTTATCACAGAGATGACTTTCTGTAAGCAAATGTGAAATGGCATTTTGCTCTTCTCTTGCTGAACTATCAGCTTCTTAGCACAAGTGAAGGAAGACATCTGTTTGTCCACAGAGAAAAAGTTTCCCACTCCAAGACCTATGAAACTTATCTTTATTCCACCCATATACTTTTTTTCCCCCTGCAGTGGTTGCTGTCACTGTTTACAGAATGTGTTACACAAGGACCTGTTGCTTACAGCTACAGGGCAGATTTTGAAGTGACTCAGTGTTTACTTGTGAAAATAGACAATGATCCAGCTTCTACATCCATGGGACTGAAAACATTCCTGCCAACCCCTGCTGCAAAGCAGAGAGGTTCCTGCACAGGGGATCACCTCACCCAGGATGTCACTAGTGGCTGTAGCGTGTCAGCAGCAAAAAGAGGACTTCTCTGGTAACTGCACAACACCAGCACCTCGTTCAGAGTGACTCTCCGCAGTCAGAAATGCAGGACTGTGGCCATTTTCAACTTGGTACTCAAACCAGCCCATCTGTCAAGTGTTATGTAGATATGTGCTACTATTAGAAAGAGGCTCTCACAATAGTATAAGGCTTGCCAGTCCTTTGAATTTCCTTGCAGTTGGGCATTCCCAAACACATACTGATAGTATTCATGGAAATTATGCTCCCATTTTCTTCCTACATCAGTACCTGCAGCTCATAAATAGAAAACATGTATTTCTCAAAACACTGATACCCTCATGGCAAATTTATTCATGTTTATGGAGATTAGCTTAGGAAGGCCCATGTTCCAGGAATTTAAGACTCATCAGCTTTCTAATTTAAAACTGAAATCAATATTATGACTTAGGTACATACAAACTACTGACATTTTAAACAACAGCAGCCTGTCCACTTTCACTCCAGAAAACTGCTCATCTTTTCCAGTAAGAGGCTCCTTTAGCTGTGATATGTTAATTACAGAATTAATAACTGAACCCATGATAAACAGAAGAAAATAGGGTATGGGTTTTGAAGGTAAGGCTCCCTGGTAGCTCAGAGGCAGCAAGTGATACTTATTTTCAAGTTTTATTTGTACACCACTATCCACAAGAAGAAGGGGCATATTGCAGCTAAATATTCTCATCTGGACACAAAGCCCCTGAATTCAGCAGAGAGATATACAAGGAGAAAAGGGTGTCATGTTTACGGTGTGTGTCTGGTTTAACACTTCTAAGTTGCCTCTTCCCGTCCTAGTTCCAAGTATAAGATAGCACTGGAAACATCACAGGTGAATGAGGTAAACAACATCGAAGCACTGGGTAGAAAATAGTCCTCAGATGGTTTTCCTCCTGCTTCACCCCCACTTATGAGCTCCTCAAATGCCTTACCTACAGTCACCCAGTAATCCCAGTGCAAGAAGGATCAGAGAAAGGGGGTGGAAGAGGATATAGAAACCAGCACTGAGTAGAAACCAACAGCAAGTTGACAAGCATGGGACTCCTCCTTTCCACAGTAATATTGGTTTTAAAATTAAACTGGTCAAACTACAGCTTTAGTGCATTCATTACAACAAGATAATCTAGAATCATTCTCAACACAACCTGTCTTGCCTGTTTGCCAAGCTTATTGGTTTTAAGCAGGATGATTGCATGTTAAGTTGATGAGGTTTATTGTTACTTGCCAGGTTTCTTGTGTCAGTTGTGTACTTTAATTTTTAATTTTACCCAGCCAATTTGAATGAACAAACTAAGTTGGAGAGGTCAATGTCTACAGAGACTTTGAAAACACGTTTTAGTTGCACCTTATTTTACTAGGAGTAATGCCTTGGGTAAGGGGAAAAAAATTAAAATGTTTTCATAGATTTAGAGAACTTCAACAATGCAAATTTAAATAAAGAAAAAAGGACTATGATTTGAACCTATACACAGCTGCAGCTTAATCAACACACTTCCCTTGAGACGAGGATTAGGAAACTTGGGTGCTGTGGTGAAGTAATTTGGGGTTTTCAGGGAACAGGAATGGATTTGAAGTAACTTAATTCCTACAGTCAGAGATGTTCTCAACAGAGCTTCCTCAGAAATGAGCTTTCCACCAACAAGCTTCAAGGTCTGCCAAAAGGGAATGAATATAGGTAGAAGTTGATCAGGAACTCAGATGGAATGTGGTCTTAAACAGTATTTGCCTTCTCATTAACTCTGCCAGCTACCTCTTAATTTCTCGGCCATTTCTATAATTCACTTAGTTTCATGCCAAAATTTCCTGCTCTTTTGCCTTAACTCTGAGGTTAAAGTAGAATTTATAATAGGACCTTTTTTCCTTGTTCAGACTGCTTTTCTTAAGCTAAGGAAACCTCAGAAAAGGTGGTGGGTAACTTTTTGGGCCACGGTGTCCTGCATGCTTCCTGGCTAATCAGATCTGATACACAACAAGTAGTGGTCAACAACTGCTTCTCAAAGATCTGACTGTCCACAGCACTAACTGCACATCCGGAGAAAATTGAGCTGCTTTTGCAAAGACAAAACTTTTCATGCTCTGTTTTAGGCAATCCTGCAGTCTTTATAGTCTTGACAGACTGAACAAGGTTCAGTGGCAAGGTCAGTTGGCTTTTCTTTTGTTTGTTTTATAAAATCACTTTTCCCATGGTTGGAAATTTCTCGAGTTCTTTACACATAGAGCAGCATATTCTGTCTAATTACCTGGTCTCTAAATAGTACCCAACATTGCACTATGATTTGTTTCACTTAAAGGGACACAGTAAGGTAACATGAGAAATTTTATTTGAAGTTCTGTATATTGTTTTGATGTTGGAGGATGTATTCCTACAAGATCTGACAGAACAGCAAAATTCATAACCAAACCAAAGGGGAGAGGGGGAAAAAAAGGGACTCGTCTTCTCTCACTAGTTATCCTTTAAGCAAGGAGGGAGAAGCAGAACTGGAGGTGAGAGGGCATCTTTCTCAACAGGACAATACTCAATATTATGAATAAAAGCAAGTACCAATTTATAAATTATGGAGAACAATGCTAATCACTTGGAATACACCTAACACCATGTAATATACCTATACCATGTTCTCTCCTGTAAAGCACAACTGGCAAATAGCACTTCTATGGCAAGAACAAATTGACAACAAGGAACTGACAGGCTCTGTCTTTAAGGTCTCAGTCAAACTCTGAATCATCAACAAGGAAGGAGCTGTCAGCTCTGCCCTCTGTGCCTACTTACCCACCAGTCACACTCTAGACAAAATTTGTGTCTATCCTGGCATGCCTTGCCAAAGCAGTGCAAAACTACTTAGTTTTAATCCTCCTTCTCCTTTCCGGCCACCTCTGTGCCATAAAAACATGGAAGTGAAGTTTCAACCACCTGACTCCAGAAGGAAAACGAGTAAATATTTTGGCAATACTGCTGATCCAATTTAACTTGTTTACAAGGCAGTTTGCCTCAGGCATACGCCTGTATACTCAACATAAACAGGGATTCACTCATGCAATTCAAACCTCTCACTGATGCAACTTGCAGATTACTGTGAAGCTTTTAACGCTGTTGACATTATTATTAATTAGAGCCCCTTGCATATCAGGCCAAATAACCTTTCAATAATGTCTGGATCATGGTGTCTCTGCTTAGAAACATTCTGACTATCCTACAGCTGCTTTGCACATGCTTCCAGCTTCTCAGTCTGCTTACCTATGTGTGTGACTCAATCTCCAAGGTCACAGTAACCAGATATTGCCTCCCTGTTTTATTGCTGACAGGCAGTTCAACTGTCCCTTTGCACTCTGATTCTCCTAGGACCAAAGTACTTCGGACTTTGACCTGGCTATTGTTACCTGTGTGGTTCTGCTCACATTGGACCATGTTCTGATCCTTACCCCTTTTTTCAGAAGTAAGTGGCAAGTAGAGGAAGTAATGGATACAGGTAAAGAAAACATGACGCATTTAAAGGAAATCTCTTAGTAGTGATTAAGCAGGGGTCACACTCCAGAGAAGTAGTCACTATGTAAAGTTCATGAGGATTATCATGCAAAAATTGGTGGGTTTAATGTTCAGCTCACTGCTTAGCTGTAAAGTTCTTTATTATTTAAAAAAATTCATATGATTTAGATTATTATTTATCTACTGCGTCATATACGTCTGTCATGGTTCTCTGCAAATCCAAACATTTATATTACTTCCACTGTCTGCTGGACTTAAGGGGAGGTATTTTTAAGCAATAGCTGAAATCTAGCCTGATTTCATCTTTCACAAGGCTTTTTTGATCCGTATTCACTGTACCTTTCCAGGTGGCCCTGGAATAAACATCTGAAGAACATTTCCTAATACCGATATTGTAAATCTGCCAACACAGCTTTCAGCTGTGCTCCTAGTTTTTCATTGCATTTCCATTATTTTCCAAATCATCATTATATAGCTGGAAGTATTTTGTCACAGTTCTCTTCCAAAATTTCATTTAGCTGCTTTTCAGTTTCTCTCTATCTTCCCCTCTTCTGGCATCCAGCCTCACTGCTTAAATACAATTACAGATCTTTACTTATATAGCCTACTCCATAAAATCATGTTGCTGCTCTAGCACACACACACCAATTCTTTGTTTTCTTTTACAGATCTTGGTCTTCATCTGGCCATTTCACCTTCACTTTTGCTGCCATGTATCCAAAGCACCATTTTAAAAGCTGTCTCCTCTGGTCCAAATATTTGACCTTCCCCGAGTTTGCTTCTCTGTCTTCATTTGATTTACAAGTATTTTCTCTTTGATGACAAGAGATGAAGACATTCCCTTAGCTACCATTCTAGGCCATTTGCACTAAATGTGTTACAGTTTAATTTTCATTGACTGAGTTAATAATAAAGTTTGTGAGGCACATGAGATGATAGAAGTAATCACCGTTAAAGAGAAAAAGCTTCATCATAATAGAGCCTACTAAATGTCAGGAAAAAAGTCTTTCACAGGGAAGCAGACCAGCAATTTGGCTCTGATACAAAACTTCTCTCAAAAGACTACTTCCTTGCTGTGACAGCAGAAGAAATCTTTAAAAAATTTAGGATAGCCAAAATTAGGATTAGCTGTATTTTATCCAAGTCTCACAGTCAAGCCACCAAGTCATCACACTTACAGGGACATATATTCATGCCTTGAGGATGAATGTGATAGCAGAATGTCTTAACTCTATGGTTGATTAAAAAAAGCTCCCTTCAGCAAAGAAGATAAACCTGTTCTTCAGCTCAGATCACAGTGCTTGTAAGTCTGTAATCTGAAATGGTTTTCTTAACATTAAAATGTACCCACTGTCAGATACACATATTCATAGTAGTGATGCCTACATCAAGTCAAAAATTTTATATCACTAAGGAAACTTGCAATGACAAATAGAAGCTAAAAGAAATACACCAGTCCAGATAAACTAAGCCGCTATGTTGATGCCAGAGAGTCAGATGGGTTGTGGCTGTTTACAGAGTAGTAATACAGAATGTCACTATACTACAGCTTCTTGCAGCAAGAGAGAGACCTGCCAAATGTAACAAAACTTTGCCAAACAAAACTAGTCAGCATGTGTTACAAGAGCTTTAGCACAGGTTCAGAAGAACTACAGAAACTAGGCACAAAATAAACCCCAAAACCTTCCAAAAACCTGGCAGCCGTTGTGATTCCACTAATTTCTAATACTAAAGAGTTGAGAGAAATACACAGAAAAAGCTGGAGACTTTACCATTTTCCCTTTAGTACAAAAGCTCAGTATTAGTCAAACAAAGGTGCTAATTTGATAACTTTAGCAAATTCTAGCACCAACAATTCAGCAAAGAAATAAGTTCAATTACTAGAGAATATTCCACACCTATGGTCAAACAAATTCTCCAATTTTTTTCCCAAACTAAGGTGAATTTCTAATTAGTAAGACAGCATCACCACTGATACTTTGTAAATCCACTTCTGTGCCAAAAAATCCTCAATTTTTCTTTTGTATTTTGTTTTTCTTCATTGCCTACTGTAATGTAGAACCAGGGCCCAAAATAGAGCACCCTTTTATTTTAAACAGACCATTTATTGATAGGAATCTGTGCACATAGCTCTGCCACTAACTTGATCTCAATCGAGCCATAAAGGCAAAACAGAGACTACAGTCTTATTTTGAGAGAAAGCACAAATTCATCAGAGGACTATTGTTCCACAGTTGGAGATGAGAAATAAACAGGCAAAGCCCAGGGTGGTGAAGTTGACTGATTTTGTAACCACTTCAGCAGAATGTAACCATATAAACTTTCCTCTGCAATCCAGGACATGGAACATGGACACTGGGTGAGCACTCTTTTACCACAACCTCAGTAAACAGCTCAGCCATGTACTTTATACCTGAGCAACATCATAGTCAGGAAAAAGAAATAATGAGTTTGAAGGTCATAACTGAGAGCCTATTCCTAATTTTCAATGTTAGCTATCCTCAGCTCACTGAGCAGCCTTGAGCATGCTACTTCCTTTCTTTTGTTACCTCTCTTAACTCGTCTATAAAATTGAGGTGATATTATCTACCTGCCAGAAAACTGGAAGACTGATATCTGCAAGTGAGTGCTGTAACATCCAAAGATAATACATAATCAGATACTGTATCTGTGTTCCTATTTTCCCATTTAATTTTTAATACTTATGGTTAAATATTTCCCATGTTACTGTGGGTTTGTCCTGTATGAAAGATAATGATACTTACATAATCTGCAGATGTTTTTGAAGAAAAACAGTATTTTGGAGTGAGTTTTCCTGACACAGAACTGGTATCCTCTAATTTTTACAATATATGAACAGTGTGGCACTGAGCACACAGTCCCCCCACTACACCAATAATCTTATCACTGGTATTCAAACATATTTGTGGAGTTTCTTTTCAAAACTGTGTGGGAGCCTTGACAGAAAGTTTTGTTTGGGGCAGAAATAATTTCCTTAGATTTCCTTTATAAATCTTTCAAATAAACATTACCATGCATGAGTAAGGAAGTTTGTCTCACCCTTCAAAACAGAGCCCACTGACATACAACTATTGCTATCATAATCACAGCACTTAGAACTTGATCACAACCACAAATAAAAAGAGAGTAGGAAGCAGGAAGAAGCCACATTTTGCTTACTTGAAGATACTTCAGCTTTTATAAATTGATACAGTTAATAATTTTCAGGCTACAGCCAAAACCAAAAATTCTAAGTAATTTCTTGTTATTTAAGCCTTCATGAAATTGCTCTACTTAAGAACGAGGTAGCTAATTAAATATGCCATGCAATTTCTTATGTCTCGTCATGCCCTGTAAATGCTAGGAAGCACAAGAATTGGATTTGCAGGACTTAACTGCAAGCAGCTCATGTGAAAGTTACAAAGCAACACCAGTGAGTGTTAGACACACTGTCAGCTCCGGATTAGTTAACAAAGCAACGCTGTCTCGGTATCGATCACTCCAGCGGATGTTTCAGAGCTCTGTCCTCTCCTCAACCCCTAATGCCACCAGACCATCAGAGGCCCCACCCTGCAGAGCTGCTGCCAGCGCAAAGGGCCCTGTAGCCACCCCAGAGCACTTCCAGGCTGTGCCAGTGAGGGCCAACAGCTGTGGTGACACAGGAAGGACATGGACAGGAAAAAGAGGTTCCTACAGCATCTACTGGGAAGAAGTTTTGGATCACTTGCATACTGAATACCAACAGCTGCAACAGGAAAGATAAAAAAAAGCTCCGTCATACAGGCTTTGGAGTTCCTTTCTCTAATCACTTCCAATGGCTGTTAAGGAGCTATAGATAAGTACTCCCTATGGATCTGAGGCTGTAAGCATCTCTTTTTTATTAGTGCCATCAATAATAATTTGCAGCTCTCATTTTTACATTTCATATCTGGCAGTAACACATATGCGTTTGTGTGTATTAACATCATAGACACTCCCCAGGCACAGGCAGTGAAAACCATCATTGATATATATATTTAACTTTCCCATGCTCCAATACCAGTAAATAAGAATCCAGAGAGGTGTCTCACGAAGATTTTAAGTGATGCACTCTTGTTCTCTAGGCGCAGTCATGTTAATACTGGACATATGCCAACACAGTTATTTGAAGAACAGTAAATCAGCACCTGTCTCTCAGTATCAGCTATGAATGAGCTTACACAAATGTGCATGTTTGCCAGCTGGCAAAACACAGAAAATCCCAGAGCTGCCAACCCAGCACATCTCCATCCAAAACAGAAAACTAAACAGATCTCATTTAACCGTGCTTGAGAAATTATTATGGAAAACAAGACAAAAAGCACACAAACATTTCAGTGCCAAGGGAATCTTGCCACTTTTTTTGCCCTGGGAAAGCTGTACAACGATACTAAGATTGGCATTTTTCCTACAGAAGAAAATCAAAGGCCCAAAGGACTCTGAAATACAGCAGTCACTGTACTAAACACAAAATCGAAATGAGGGTTATCTCCTATTGCAAGGTACTTGTTACAGTATCAGTGTCTTTCTTACTGTTGACAGAATTTGTGAGCATTCTCTCTGTTTGTGAGGACAACAAAGACTTACCTCTGACATTCCATGTATCTGCTCTACAAGCAAGGCTGAGGAGAGGCCAAGTTTGCAAACAGGTAAAAAATACATTTCAAAATGGACAATTTCACATTAAACTATGTTCCTTTTTTTGTTTGTTTTGGTTTTTTTTAACTGAGTATTCTTTAACATTAAGCTTGTTTCAGCGATTTTTATTCTGGCTTTTTAATCAAACAAATTGTTCATTTTCAAGATAATTCTATCATATTTTCTAAATATTTCTTTCTTCAACAGAAGTTGTCTGACTCAACCAGAGAAAGTGAAACAGTGTAAGAACTGTTTCACCCTGTTTTAATTTGTGTTACTCAGTAGAGTTCTAAACCTTACTGAAGTGATGCCAAGCAGGACTGTAGAAAGAAGAATTATGGAAGTACAGTTTTGAAAATTTTCTTAAAATATTTCAACACTACTACAAAAGGTGAGGCTTTCATTAAAGGAGAACCAGGCAGTAGATTTAATCCCAGTGTTTCCTCAACTGATTTTTTAAGATTAAAATATGCATATCTTAAGACTTTGACCCAGAAGATAAATTAATAAAAAACAGCCTGTTTCAGATAGCAAATATGAGTTAGCCCTCCATTCTGCCTTGCATTTCAAAGCATTTTCAATTCTGCTAAAAGTAAGAGTGCTCTACACTTTACATAGATGCAAATGTCATTAAAATTCAGAATTGCTAAGTGGGGAGGAAGTGAGTATTTTGCCCTGATAGTACAACCCATAAAGACTAACAACACAGATGAGGTTTTTAATTCCTATATTAATGATCCGTTGGAGTACAGCCTATTTATTACTACTTCTTCCTGTAGCCTATGGCCCATAAAAGCATTTGCTAATTAAGTGACAAGGACTAGGTTGACAGCAGCTTGGCACCTCAATACCAAAAAAAAAAAACACCACCACATTAGCAAGAGGAAGACAACTGTCTGGTTAAGTGGTTACCCTACAAACGTAGGGGTAGGAAGAAGGGCTTCAAAGGACTGATAGTTCACACATCTGTGTGAGAAAAAAAATCAAACTTCGAGAGAGTTCTACTTTGACTAAGAAAGCACCAGCATCCTCAGCATTTATGCTAGAGTTCCACAATGGTGCTTTTTCGTACTCCTGACAAGAACCAGAATAGAAATAAACAGATTAGAATCACCTCTCAGATACAACACCAGAGTTTGAAGTGAAGTCTGAGAGTTATTCCAGCCTCCTTGGCTAGATTATATAATATGTATTATATTACAGTGACTGTATTTCCAAACACTTAGTAGCTTGTTTTAACATTGTAGCTTCACAGGAGAGACCTTTAGCCTCCAATACCTTACTTCTGTCACCTTGAGCAAGGTGAGTTTCCTTCACTAGCCAAAAGGAAAAGATTTTCAGCTTAAAATTCAATCCCATAAAAAAATTAGGACAAAAGGTATACATAGACAAGAAGAATTTCTGTCTGTTTTTCTAACTGGCATCATATCACTCAGGGAGAGCAGGGACAAGAACAATGGCTCTACACCTGAGTGAGGGAAGATGGGCCCTGATCAAATGGGTGTCACTTTTCAGTCACAAAGCATATTCTCCATGCCTAAAAGATCAAATATTTTATCAGCTGAACCAAAACGTAGGATAATCCACTTACTCATTCCCTACTCCTTTCCCACCCTAAAAAGATGGCTTCTGCCACTATTTGTCGAAAGCAGATCTTGAAGTATCTCATTTCACCTGATGTAGCTGCAGCAGTTTCAAGAGGAAAAAAAATCTATGCACCAGTTAAAAAAAAAAATCCTATTGTCTAGAAGATTACTTTCCAAAATTGGTAGTATTATACTGCTGAACTGAAACATTCTCAACACCTCACCAAATTTAATCAAGAACATTCTAAAAAGAAATAAAGATGGCCACAAATATCACCAATAAAGCAACAGGGGAAAGAAAATTTTTGGTTGGTAAGGCACGTCCCACAGACACTTATTTTTCAAAATAAGCACAATTCTTATTACAGCTTTTAACCATTGGACCTTACCCTGCTTTTCTCATTACTCTGAAGAGCACTTTCAAATAACTATTTCCTTATTGTAAGTCTGTCTATGCACTGTAATAACAATTTTTACACAGCAAACATATTAAGACTGAAGTCATCCACTGAATCACTTCTCCAATTATTAAATCAATTTTTATTGTTTCTTTGTCCTCATGTGTTAACACAGAGTCAACAACTTGTGTTCTCCAACTTCAGAAAAGTCAAACATCCAGTGTTGAAAAAGCATTTAAAGCTGACAACTTGAAAGTTTCCCACAAATACTTAGTATAATAACTAAAATAGAATAAATAAAATAAAAATAATATTTTTATTAAGCTTATCAATTAGTACCACAAATATCATGGATACTGTGTGATCTCACTTCTAATGCTTTACAGAGTTTTTGAAAGACATGTTCAGGCCTCTGATTAGGCTGCTAATTCCAGAGGCAAATAAGATCCTTCTCCAGGATCTTCCACTAAATGTTGCAAACAACATATGACAAAGTGAGAATTTTGAAACTGAAGCCAGTAAGGACAAAGAAAAAGCATGTGAAAGATTTGAGATTTCCAGTGAAATTTTATTAAATCTGAATACCAGAAAATCTATGTTATGCAGAAAGATGTTTTCATTATGTTTCAAATTTCTAAATTGACTGTGTTACTATTTTGCTCCTTAAGGCAAAGTGACAATCATTCTAGATTGAGAAGGTACGAGGAAGGCATTTATCAATGATGGAAAACAATTCTTCCAGCTGCTATCTCAATTCCTCAATAAATTTGTACCATCCCTTTTCCAGGAGCTTCTGCCATTCCAGCTCAACCAGGTGAAGGGACTAACCATGCACATCATCTTCACAGGAAGTCAGAGTAGCCTGATCTACTGCTGGAGGCTTTTCAGCCCACTGTGGTTATGATGCAACCACTCCTCTCTTGCTCAATAAAATTGATTCTTCAGAGGTACCAACTCCTAGGTACCTCCCACTGCAGTCATCTCTACTATCAGCTTTAAAGAATAGGTTAAGGAGTGACAACACACAATGACATAAAGCTGCTCTTGCCTTGCAACAAAAAGATTAAGGGCAAGACGACAAGAAGCCTTTTCCCACTCTATGCTTTTTGACTCCACAAATCCAAAAAGCAAAGAAAAACAAAAATTTAAAGTGAGGTAGGAAGGCCTAGACAGCAATAAAAATGCCAAACCTTGATGTTAAACAAAATTTGCAGAAAGCAATTATGCATACTGGGAAAGAATTTGTTTCCAGGGGAAAAAAATACTGTGATTATCTGCAGTACAGTACTAATGCCAAGAGAAGAACTCTTGTTACTGTCTTATAAGTCTGAGGACATGATACACCCACAGCATTAACCAAGCTATGGTTCCAGCAACTCTAAATCTCATGTACAACAGTTACCATAAAGAAAAACACCTACACACAATTAGCCTTCCTATCTTCCTCTATACAAGCATTCTGCCCAATTAAGTGACTTTATGGTGATATTAATGTCACCTTGAAGAACGCAATGTTGGCCTAAACTCTGGTGACAAAGCAATGAAACTGTTCATAAGCAAAAACTAGAGATGTACGGAGTCAAATTCATCTTAGTTTGGTATTAACAAAAAAATAAACTTCTTCTTGTTGCCAGTGTTTATGTTGGGAGTTTTGAAATAATAATCAAAAGGGTATGATAGAATTAAGAAAAGCTTACATCCAGTTGAAACACTCAGATTCTCTTGATTTATGCTGACAATTAACCACTTCCTCCTCAAAAGAATTCAACAGAAAAGGTACTAGCTTGACAGTCTTGAAAACTGACATCTCATTTAAGCAGCAAACAGGCACACACAGAGGAGAGTAAAAACTTGCTTGTAGAGCCCTGGGAGAGTGCTGAGGCTCTGTCCTGCAGGTGGGAGCTCCACACCAATTTTGCTCTTGGCCATCCTGCAAAGACCAGCAATAATGCCCAGACTCGGATTTTGATTTAAAACACTTTGACAATTCAAATATTGCAGTGCCTGTTTATCTGATAAAACCCAAGTTAATAAAAGATTTCAGACCAGTAAAGTGCTGTCTGCAAGTTCTGAGACACTGTTTCCAACACCTTCTGCAGTGGGATTTTGCTGAGCGTGGGCTGAAAACCAAGCAGCAGGTCCCTTGCCTTTTTTCCTGTACCTTTTCCATGTCCTTTTTGTAGTCATATTCTCCCTTTAATATGAACTGGCATTCCCTTCCTTGCATGCTCATTTTTATAACTACTCAAATATCTGCTTCCCTCCTTCCACACACTCACAGACATGTTACTCTTCTGACTAAATGCCACAGGAAAATTGAACCTTCTGTCAGTAATGAGTCGCTAGTAGAATCAATAAGCAAATAGGAAGGACCAGCTGTAGAAACAACTCAGACTGGGAGGTTCTATCTATAAAAGGATCATTTAAAAATAATAAATTATAGCCTGGATACACCAAAGGAGGCCGTGGAATCTTTTATAATGAAAGTTTAAAGGACAAGCCAAAAGTAGCTGCCAAGAACAGAGCAGAAATACTGATGCCTGGCTTAGCAAAGGATACTGTAGTAATTCTCATAATATCTGTCTAGATTTACATTAATTTTCAATTTAGGTAATAAGATAGATTAAGCAAAATGTACACAGGTTTTGCAATAGCAACATACATAGACTTCTGTAAGGCCTCCTACTCTGTGCCAGAAGTGACTATAACCAGGTTACAGCTGGCCCAGGACAGCTGAAGATATACTCAGACATGACAAAGCAGGCCAAGACAGAGGAGTCTCCTCAGGGAGCTTCCTGAGGAACCCAGTGAGGTCTCCTCTAACTCAGTGTTCTGCATTGTCTTCCTCCTGACAGAAGCTGCCACTTGGAACAATCTCAAACTTTTAAGTTTGGACCATTACACTGTTCATGTTATTTCACTAAGTAGTGAAGGCCACTTCATAGCTTAAATATCTGAGCAAAAATCAACATACTCAAATGAAAACCTTCATTGCAAATAAGGATTGAAGCCTACAGAACACGAGGTCCACACCCATTAAACATAAGGTACTAATGTGCAAGTGATGTGCATTAAGCACATTAACATTATAAGAGTGTGACACAAAGCTGAAGGATGGTTTTTACATGCTATTGTTGAGAAAACTAGGGCACGGTATTGTCTTTGAGATCCTCAATTTAGAACAATTTAAAAAACAGCAAGGGAGGCATACCTTTGCTGTATGTGAAGTTAAAATATGCTCCAGACAAAGTTCCAGTTACTGGTAAAATTCAAAGACCTTAGGTGATGTGGAAGTGTGTGTAGATGACCCAGTAACTCTTCCAAGCCTTAACTGTTTGAGAAGTTCATAACGCCTTTATTTTTAGACAGAGTTCAGCTGTGAGACATAAAAGGCAAAGTATAACAGGATACAGATATTCATGCCCACCAAGACAGATATTCTTTTTTTGGTCAAGAGACCTCTCATAACTTTTGGGTCTGAAATCTGGTGAGTTAATCCTTCACTTACTCTACTGCTCTGTTCCTACTCTGCACTGTTATTCTAGTTAGCAAGTCCTGTCATACCTAGGTCAGAGGCAAGAGAAGAAAGTGACATTAAACATTTCTGCACTAGACTCCTCATGGCCTGCAAAATTACAGACAAACACAGAGAGAAATGTTAACTAAATGGTAATGAAGTCATAAAGTACAAAAAAAACCTCCAAACTTCACTGAGTCACTTTGGGAAAGCCAGATCAGTAATATCTCTTAAACCTCCCACAGTCTAGAACAAGATGTTCCAGAGATCAAGCCCACCACCATGACAATGTGCCCATGAGACACAATATCATAAATGATACACTATCTAGTATCATTTATGATTTGTATGTTTAGAGGTAACAGAACTACCAGTTTTATCTAAGCACATTACAAGTACTTGATAAAAAGAATAACACATATGTGTTCTTCACAGTACCTCGAGCACAACTCCAGCCTCGTTTCTCCTTTCACATTAGACAGTTGAATGCTGCTTATCTTTAAACACCCTGAAGACATTAAATAAATACTAGAAACAGGATCCTAGCCTCAGGTACAAGGTACATATTTGGACAGGCACACCTTTCCTGATCAGTCAGCACTTTTGAAAGTCACAGAACATTAATTTGACCACACAAATAAAGAAAACAACTAATTAATTAATTGAGGACCATCACTACAGGGTATTCAGTAGGAGGCCTCACAGTATAAGCACAAATACCCCGAGGATACTGATCCTTTTGCACCCACCACCCTTCATGTTAAGACATCCAAAAGTATGACACCCTCACTTTGTATTTATACGTGGCCTTGTACAGTTCTATATTGGATCAATGACTCCTGTTTTCATGTATACAAAAGTAATAAACTGCAAGAACTACACTTGTAACACTGGAATGTCACAAGTATTTCCAGTCTCTCTCAAAAGTTCAGCTACAGAATGTAGAGACAAAAAGAACACCTGAAGGAAATTTACAGCAACTTAGAATACTAAGTACTGGCCTTAAACCTGAAGGTAAATGTGAATAGAAGATCATCCTGGATTTTCATCTGACTGCTGTTCCAAAACAAACATTTTATAATTAATAGTTACTATTTCCTAATACAATACTTCATTTCATTATAATGCTTGGATACCCCCACAGTTCCTTACAGTTTCATCAGTCGTCTTTCCCATTTAGCAGTTTAAGGGTTTGGGATCATGGTTTTTTATTTGTACAAACAGTCCCTGCCCAGCTCGATGTTAAAAGCAAACCCCAGAGTGCTGCACTTGCCATTGAAATTTAGAACAAGCACTAGTCAGTCAGCTGCTTCAAACTAGATTGCTGATATTTTGACAAAGTTCAGTTTTTCTAAACTAGTTTCTATAACATCTAGTATTCAGGTGAACATGAATTTGAAGTATTATAGTGATGGCTAACAAAATCAAAACACTAGTTTAATACTCTGTTCTGAATAAACCACAGATTTTAGTATGTTTATGAATAAATGTGCACTAGAAATGTTAAAAGATCATCACATACATGACCATTAACACACACATCTGAGCCATAACATTCACAAGAGAAGGCAACTTCACCACAACAGACTATATTTTAAAAGGAGTTTCCACAGAAAAGGATGGAGGAGAAAAAAAAAAATCACTGAAAAAAATTGTTAGCTACATAGCAAAACAAAAATCCCAAACCCTTAAAACAGTCCAAGCATTTTTTGCTAAATCACTTGAGTGAACCCAATGTACGATACAAAACAATAGACAAATACATTATTGAAAAAGCTCTGGAGACATGGTGGGTTTTGAGACACCTTTGATGATTTAAAGGGAAGGCTTCATTGCTCTTGTAAAATTCCTTACACAGTAAGTTTAGAACTATCCTGGATTTCTCTCAACTTCAATCATTTAGCTGTGAGCCTGCAGATCAGACTGAAATTTAACTGTGTCAGGCCACTAGGCTCTCCTTACTTGAAGCACATCAAGGTTCTCACATGAAATCTGATAATCAGCACAGAAGGATTAATGACAGCAGTGGTCAGGCTGATAAAGCAACAGAACAGAAACCTGGTTAAATGAGTTTGGAACTGCATCTGTGATAAAGCTGTAATGCATTCTCACTCATTCACACCAGAACTGCAGAGCTCTGGTCGAAACTGATGCAAAAGAAGAGTTTATCACTCAGTGTCTGCCTCCAGGGGGACTGTGGTTGTTTCTGTGAAAACAGACACCAGATATTCAGACTACCACCATCACTCCCACAGTAATGCCACCAACTCTATCCAACACCTTGGGATGTCTCACTGCAAAGAATAGCAGGGAAAGGTTTTTAAAGAATTAGAGGACTTGTTTATGCACATTAAAATAAACTGCGTATCAGGGATTTCTCTCAATCAACAAATTCTCAAATTAATCAATTACTATGAATGCTGGAAATTCATCTTTACTTTTAGCTACCTTTTTCCCTCCACCTGACTTCTGAAATTCTCACAAGTAAACCAAGGTTATTTCCTAGTTATTTAGATATGACCCAAGTCTATTGGTACCTTAATACATGGCACAGCAGTTTCACCACAGAAGCTGTAAAGATTAATTCCAGTTACACACAGAACTTTAAAACATTTAACATTAGAAAACGTCTCCACACAAAACCAGTTGCTACAAAATGTATTACAGAAAGTTTTCCAAACAGGGAAATAAGACAAAAACCAACCAACCAAAAGCCACCAAACAAACCCTTGTTTACAACTGTTACAAAAGCTGGCTCTGTGTCTTGGACCAAATCTCCTACACACCCTGAATAAAGTTCTTCACATCTACTCATTTGAAAGAATTAAAACTTGTGTTAGTGAAAACTAAGATTTCACATATCTAGCTAAACAGAATAACTTCTGTGGAGTGACCTGCCTTTACACAAGACGATGTATACATGGAGATCTCAATGCCTTTGGGTATTAAAGCAATATAAAAATTTCCATTTTCTAATGCAGGTGTCTATTTATAGCAATAAAACTGAATAAAAGAGTTTTTGGTTTAACTTAATGAAAAAAAAACACATGAATTGTCATGGAATGGATATAATATACTGTAAGATAGTTTTCTGGCATTTCACTGAAATGGAAACAGTGGAGGGTAACCTCATGTGAAGTCAGGAACTAGAACAAGGAAACAAATTATTTTTTCAACGCCTGAAAGACAACTCATTGTCCTGTTTCTCTACAATAAACCTCACCAGAACAGTCAGAGCAGCAGAAATACTACCAGCACTATAAAACTGTGTTTGACAAGTTGCTTTAAGAGGTCTTTTCCATGTCCCACATTCATAGCAGCAAGCCACTGACAACATCAGATTCTCTCATTCATATTATTTACTTCAAACCCATCTCTGATTATTGGAGTTAGAACTGTGGCATAAACAGCAAAGGAAACAGAGAAGAGCAGTTAATTGTATTGAAGTTTCAGTGCAATAAAATCTGTGGTTCCAAATACAGCAACCATGTATGGAACTCCTTAACACATGCATCTAAGTGTTGTGAGACAAAGACTACTAAAGGAATGGGTATCATACCACAAAACCAATAAGTCAGCTAAATTAAAGACATTTACATATAGGAGAACAAACAGCTATCAGTATTTAACACTACATGAATGCAAAAATACATGGCAAAGATCAAAAAATATTTTGACCTCTATTTTTAGCTTTTTCTCTTTCTATCAAAAAGCTCTGCAACTCCTCAAATAAATTATAAGCAGGTGGAAGAATGAAAGAAGAAATATTTGGAGTCTGAAAGTTCTTCATCACTCACTCAGTTTGAGTGAAGCAAATACAAGGACTATCATCTGATTTCAGTGGAAAGTACTTTGGCTGACAGTCTTGTGTATTCCCATCACCAAACATGAAGCAATCAACATTGAGAGGAAAAAAAGCTAAACACACACCTTGAACACCTCAGAGAAGAAACCAGAGCCAATTTTCTCACATGTGAAGTCATCAAGACGAGTAAGTCTGGAAAAGGCACTTATCAGGGCTCTGTATGAAGAGGTACAAACTCTTCCTAGCTGGGATGCAGTCCCTTCTCCAGTGCCACCATCAAAATCTTCAGCGCGCTCCAAGCGTGGTGGAAATCCTGCTATTGAATTCCGCTTACTTCGGTCCATTTTGAAAACAAGATTTTATTTCACTACGGGAGGACTTCTCACATCTTAGGTAATTTGCTGTCTCCTCTACTCTTGGTGGATCCTAAAATACAAGAAATTGAGATTACCATTATTGTGAAGATATCTAGTAAGTTTGACAGGACTCCAACAAAGCATATATCAGTTTAAGAGAGTAAGCAAAGAACAAAGATGTCCAAGCAGGGGCACAAAAAACAAAGAAATAAACAAACCAACACACAACATCAACAGCAAAGACAGCAGCCTAATGAACTTTTCCTTCCGACTCATGGAAATACCCTATGCTCTGGCTATTCTGAGACAAATAGGTTTGGAACTCAAAATGTAACTGATAACAAACAACTTTCACTCCCTTCCCCCCAACCCTTTCTTTTTTTACTTAAATTCTGGTTACTACAGCAAGCAACCAAGCAGGAGGAAACCCACAAAATGTAACATTTTGTTCTACTTCAGTTGCAGTTGGGTGACCAATCTAGTGCTACAGCAAGAAACAATTTCACTTTCGGGAGTGAACAAGGGATCTCCAACTATAAAAAAAAAAATAGATCAGTTTTCAATTGACATAAGTTATTCACTTGAAGCATCAAAACCTTGTTTTTAAAGCTTCCTTTATGAGTGTTCCAAGACCAATTCCTTACCTGGTAGGAATACAAGGTTATATCCACTGAACATCTAGCACCTAAATTTATAAACACACTGATAATCCTGCTACAAAAACAAAGTATTATTAACAATCTGACAAATTTTCCCCACAAAGATATTTTTTAAAGCTATATTAATTTCAGTTCAACTGAAAACACAGGAAACAAGCTACATTTGCCAAGCAAGAGAAAAGGGGGGGGAAAGGGAGACCAAGAATTTTTTCTCTTTTTAAAATGATGATGAAGTAATCAAGATGACTCTGGAGCCCATCAAATTCAGCTTGGACTGGCAAACTTGACAGGTAGCCTAATTTTTTTTTCTTTAAACCTTAGACTTAGGAGGTTTATCTATTCCAAACTTCACTGTTCATTTGCAACAATTTGCTGAGCACCTACAAAGCCTGAACAAAGTGAACAGTCACAAAGAGGATACTCTTTTTTCCCCCCCATTGGTAAAGAAAAAACTAGAGGAAGGGGAAGGAAACAATAAAATAATTTTTAAAGAGGTGGGCAAAATAACCACAGGGCAGGCAATTACACTTCTATTTACAAAGATGTACAGAACCTGAACAATACACTACATTAGAAAGCATCACAAAAACAGAGGCACATCAGCTGCCCCCTGAAAACACAGCAGTGCTGCCATACCCATGTTTTGCATGCAGTGTATCTTTTAGAGATGCTCTGTGCCAACACATCAGGCAAACACATAGTCCTTCTCTGCTTTCAGAAATAAGCTCTGTTGAACTGTCTGGAATTAATTAGAGGTTGTCCGCTCCAAATAAGAAGAGTGTTTATTTCAAACATCTTAACACCTCTCTAAATGGATGTCAGTGGGTATAGGGGACTCTTACCAAGGCATGATTATGAAAATTTAATCTCTATCAAATCCCAGATCATGGTTTTCCTACAGAATTTTGTATGTGGATCCCCACATGCCTGATCTTACTGCATTTTTTATATGATAGCGGCCAACTGGTACACAGGAGATCAAGATCCAGTTTCTGATCTCATATTCTTAACTCAGGAGCCTTGAGGGTCTGGAAAAGGCATGCCCTCAATGGAGAAAAATAGCCCAGAGAACCTTCTCAGCTACAGACAAGATGCCTGGGAACTTCCAAGGCCTGCTTAAATAATTCCTTTTAATCTGAAAAGGACAAGCTATATTTTGGTTACTTTTAAAGGAGATAAAGAAAGAACTGTCTATGGAAGGAGAGCAGACAGAGGAAGCCACGGTATTAACAATTAATTTTTTTGATCAGAAGATGCAATCTTTGAAGACTGATCAGAAAACCTACTGTAATTGAAGGAACAATTTTTTAGAACTTATTTCCATCATAGTAGCACCCATATGCACCAGACACTTTGCATGGAAGGAGGCAAGCACTTGCCCTCAGAAATTCACAACTTGACAACCCAGTATCACAGGGTTGTTTCCACAGAAAGTGCAGAATCCCCAAATAAATCCACCAAAAAAAATCTACACTGCAACCCATCAAACTAAAGACTAGAAGTTCTCAGGCAGAGCAAGATAAAAAAAATGAAAAAACAAAATCAGAAAGAGTGCTGCTTGTTTAACAAGAGGAAGATAGACCAAGTTAGATAAGCAGTATTAAACAGGAGGAAAAGCCTAAATCTCTTAAATATCCAGATATCATTAACAGAAGATGGCCTCAACACATTTTCTACATCTATTTAACAAAGCAAAAAATGTCGTCACGCATATACACATCCTTTTGATTGAAATCACATGGTGAACTTTGCAAAACTCTGTACAAATTCCACAGTGAGAGAAGAGATTCAATGTACTTCACACAAAATAAACCCCAAAAGGTTCTGCCATCTGGATTCCCAAGTAACCCATTCCTTCATTTTTGCCTGCTAGAGTTTACCTTTCCAGACAGTTACACAAAATCCTTGGAAATTATTAGGATACAGCTCCATTATCTTGCCCAAGATTGCATACACAAAATTAGAGGAAAATTTCAAGTGGGCACAATTCCAAGTGGGCCTCCTGTCATTTTGGCCAATTACACTAATGATCACATTCTCAATGAAATCAACCAAGGTTTAATTGACTATCAAGTCAGTTTGAGGTACTTTAATTTACTACCTTGTATGGTTAATTAAAGTGCACTGAACAGAATCCAAGACTATCCTGTAAATCCTGTAACCAACTAAAAGGTTGTTGGGTGATTTTTTCATATTAAGGTTCAGTTTTAAAACTCTTAAGCTGTGCTCAACAGGCAGCTAAAAGACACTACACACTAGAAAAAACATTTCCTAATAAATTCTCAGCTTTCAGAACAATTTTTCTGACACCGCTATACAAGAAAAATGCACCCCACTCTGCCAAGACCAAAGCAATTCTGAAATTTATCTCTCAAAATACATATCTGCCCTATTTAGCCATTTCTTACATTTTAAAAGCACAATTTCAGAATGTTTCATGCCCTACCACATTTTAATTTCTTGGCCTACCAAAACACACCTTGAAGAAAAAAAAAGCCTATTAATATTATATTAAGATCAATTTCTTCACTGAATGAATGCATTGATTTTTTTATTCATAGAAATTACTTTAAATATAACTACTATCAGCATTAATTTGGTTAGAGATTTACCTTTTAAAACCAATGCCTGAGCCTGTAATTATTTAAAGATAGAAACCTAACAACAGCATATCAAGTCATACCCTAAACATCCTGTCAAACTAACAGGTGGCATATATTAGTCAGTAATTATCATTTTATATTTCATAGATATAAAAATGGGTAAGACGCCTCAGATTCAGCAGCATCCTTTCTATGCCTCAGAGTATAAAACAAGATCCTTCCAAAAAACATTTCAACTCATTACTAAGAGGTTTTCTGTCCCCAGCATCTTTATAAATATGTGCATATTTGCACTCAAATGTCAAACTCACAATTTCCTAAAAGATGGCCCTAATAACAACAACCATTTTTAGACATAGAGATCGTCACTAGGCACTCAGCCTGGAAGGCAATAAATCTGGCAGACGCATGTTATTAATTTGAAAAGGTTTTTTTTTCTGAAGAACAAGATGCCAAAGCTTTGACAAAAGTCATTTGCCAAGAGTTAACTATTTAAACTTGTAGTCTGATGAAACTTCAACAGCTAGCACTACAAAAACATAAAGGAATTAATAGAATTATGCTGGCAAGTGTCACTCAACAAAATAATAACTCAAGGGGGAAGAAGACTTCACTGTAGTACTGTGCAAATTTCAGAAGGGCTTCAAAGAAATGTTAAGAACAAACTTTTCCAAAGACTGAATTGACTGAGGTCCTTAGTCTGGATGGAAAAAAAAAAAAAAACCAAGGAAAAAATGATTAAAAATTAAACACATGAATTTAAACTGAACAGGTAAAGAGAACCAGGCACTCAACAATTTTGTTCTCAGCTGCTGACACCTGCTCCCCTAACAGAGAAAAGTTCCTTGGTATGTCCATAACTTAGCTTCTTGTCCTTGAGAGGAAGACAAAATCAAATATTTACAGATGAGATAGCTACAAACACCAGAGCTTGGGCTATGTTTGGCCCAGCTCATCCTGAACTTGAAGTCTTTTTTGACTACTTTATGGGACAAATCTTTAGATTCAGTTTATAGTTTTACAACACTGTCTTTGAACATGAAAATTGCAATATTTTCTATTTTCACTTACATGACATTCTGCTTTAATTTCATCTCCCCTGTACAGGATAATTCCAAGCTCTAGACAGTACTGTCATAGCATAAGCTTCCTACAAACTAGGACTGACATTCCTCAGAAGAGACCTGCATTAGCCCTACTACACCACTCCAGAAACTGCTGAACTGCATCATGGTTTTATAATGCAAACAAACCTCCACGAGAGGCTAAGCTGAAACAAACAGTTCATTTATTTTGCGACTGTAGCCAAGTTTGAAATGAGTAAGAGACCAGCTATTACTGCAGAGCTCAGAATTCAGGGCCAAGGTTGTAGGTTTAAAAATATTTTCATCAGGGATAGGCATAAATTCTAGCACATATTTAGAAGGCAAATACAACAGAGGGAGAACATTAAAAACTCACAAAGAAAAAAAACTACTTGATCCTTATGCCCACAGTGTAATTACCAGCATTTTCTAGGGTCCTATTACATTACAAATCTAAAGCTCTACCAAGGACCTTCAACAATCCATTCCTCTCCTAGCCTGGTTTCAGTCACTCCAATCCACAGCACAGTCAGGCTCTAGCCTGGTTACAGAGCATCGTTAAATAACCACTCAAGTAGATCATATACAAGACATAGCTGCTGCTTCAAATGGATAATTTCAATACATTATGTTTGGTTAACAAAACAGCCCAGTAGAGACAGTGAGAAGCTGCTCATGCCTTCCAGGTGTCAGCAGGCTGACATTTGCTGAGCTCTTAACAAAAAGAAAGGGGATCAAAGCCTTCTAATACCAACAGGTATTGTAACATCTCAAACTAGGAATTTCCCTCCCAGCCTCTCCGCTGGGTTTGCAATGAGGGCTGACAGCTCTATTAGCACTGAGGGTTTCACATGAGACTGGAAACAACTTTTGTTGTTTCAATGCAGCCAGTGAGACAATCCAGAATAGCAAAGCAAAGAGAACACGAATGCCTGAAAGAGGGACGAAGACAAAGTAAACAGGCTGAATTTCATACCTCAGTGACATCTCTTGGACACAATCTTATATTTATGCATCACCACACAAGGCAGTCAATATTTGTATTTCCCAGCTAAAAGTATCATTTCCACAATATTTAAGACACCTTCTGTAGCCTACCCTTACTAAGCACAAGCCTGTGCTACTGGTTTCACTTTACAGTGAAACACCAAGTACCCTGTTTACTGCAGTAGCTGCTGCACAAACGGACCAGCAACACAGCCTTCACTAACTTATGACTTTTTGAAGCAAAAACAGGGCTTCCCAAACCCCTTAAGGTTCACTGATGTCTGCTGGTATTTACAAACCAATCTGAAGCTCCCTGTACCACGGAAAACACGTAATTCGTAGTCTGAGAGCCACGGACCTGGAGCATGCAAGGTCAGCCTTCAAAAGCAAAGTTATCTCAACCAACTCCACTCCTGGCTGCAAAAGCTGTTATATTTCTCCAGTGCAAGCAACAGGACAATCACAGCAGAAAGTGGCTTAACCACCACCAGCAATGTGTTCAACTTAACAAAAAGTGACAGGATCATATGAAAAGAAGCTTACAATCTAAGTCAGAAAGAAGACTTGGCAACAGACAACAGATGGAGCCAGTGTGATACAGTTGCTGATTATTAGATGGACTTACTGATGAACACACAGCTCCAAATGAGTATGTTAGGGAACTAATAAGCAGGAAAAGGGCTTTAAGAAAAAATTGTGAACATTGACCTTTTTTTGATCTTGCCTAGCAGAGCTCTTATTTTTGTGCCAGTTTGCAAGATGCCACACTGCAAGGACACAATAAAGAGCTTTGCCATTGTTCAAATGCATGGTTGTCTGCTACAGGAAAAATACAGAAAGGGAACCTATGATGCAAGTGAACCACAAGCTTCATTCTTTTCTGCAGCACACAGAAACAACAGTCCCCTCCTTTAACCCTGCATTTCTTTCATGAGTCTGTGAAACCATTTGCATAAAGGATTACAATGGCAAAAGCAAGTATCTGGAATTAGAGGGTATAACTAGGTTACTGGAGGCCTGTGCCACCAGAGCAGCTCTTTTGAACTAACTCTGTCCTTCCACAGTCACAAAGATACGAAGAACTGAGGCAAGGATTGCTCTGTAGGCCCTAATTTGTGCTTGGTAGCACTGCCAGCTGTTCATCCTAATGAAAAGCCACAAAACAAATCAAAGCAAAAACACAGGAGAGCACACACATGCCACCAGGTATAGGGAACACACTTTTGCCTTCAGTTTAAACTACTCGTTTTGCATCAAAGTTTTACACAAACCAAAATGGACAATAGAATTACTCAGCCATGTCTACAGCTGAACACTGCAAGAATCAGAAAATGACATTTTTATTGGCATGCAACAATAATTTCCAAGGATGATGACTAAATGGAAAGGTTTATGACTAGACCACAGGGCATGTCAGAGTTTCTCATAAAAAAATCTTATCTTAGGTTGCAAATTCCATGGCCTAATTAAGTCCATGGAACTGTAAGTCTGTTGATTTTGCAGACAATAAAATATGCTAGAACTCTGATCTCTATTAAAAAAAAAACAAACCACAGTCGAAGCACAAACGCTGCTCATAAACTAGCTTAAATGTTAGATGTTGCTTTTTTTAGAGGGGCAAACAGAAAGGTTTAAATAAAATTCAACGCAGTACTCTTCAAATTCAATTCATTGCTCTTAAAATTGTAGCTTTCAATTATTACAGCACCACTTACAGGAACACACAAGTGGAAAGTCCCCCGTACTTGAAGCAAAAACCCTTCTGACCCTCCAAGGAATACAACATTAAGAGTGACCATCTACATTTATACAGCACGCCTCACCTGAAGGCCATAAAGCAAACATATATGCACGTATACTTGAACACTCGACCCTGTCATTAACGCATGATTCACGTACTCTTACAGGGTAGCACTTAAACAGCAAAACCTGAGCCAAGCCCTCACACCTCTTGGCAAAGCGAACATTTCCAAGGCAATCCTGGCCGGGCAAAGATCCGCGCCGGGCGCTGCCAGACCCTTACCCCGGATCAGAGCGATTTCCCGCGGCGCCCCTCACCTGCCGCCACCGGGGCGGACGCGGCCCCTCCGCGCACCTGCTCCCCGGAACGCCCCGCTCACCTCACCGCAGTGAGACCCCTCCGCCGGCAGGCAGCCCCTTCCCCGGAGCGGCCCCGCTCCCCGCTGCCGACCCGCCCGGACCTGCCCTGCGCCGCCCCCGCGCCGGCCGTTACCTGAGCGGCGGTGCCTGCAGGGCCCGCGGGCGGCGCGGGCTTTCATGGCCGCATCCCCCACCCGCGGCCCCTCAGCACCCCGGCGCGGGTCCGCCCCGCCGCTGCGGCCGGCGCGGGGGCCCCATGTGAGGCGGGAGCCCGGCTGCGGGACCCGGGGCCGCGACCGCCGGCTCCGCCTCCTCCTCCTCCTCCTCCTCACGAGCGCCACCGCCCACAGCGCCGGGGCGGGAAGCGGCCGCGAGCCGCCCCTCCCTATCAGCCAATCGACGTCAGGAGAACTGTGATGGACACTGCCTTTTGACCAATGCAAAAAGGAAACCGGCCCGTGGGATTCGAAGGTAGTCCACGTGAGTGTCCCTTTCCAATTGGTCTTGGGCGCTTGAGCGACATGCAGTCTGACCAATCACAAGAGCGACAACAGCTCCCGAGAGACGCGCGGGAGGCAGCGGCAGGAAGAAGAGGGGGCGTTGCTATGCGCGCCTCGCTCTCATTGGTCAGCCCCTAGGGGCGGGTTATAAATAAGAGAATAAGCCAGTAGGAGAACGGGAAGGGCAGTGATGGATAGGCAGGACAGCCAATCACCGTGTGTTTAGAGTGGCAGTGGCTGAAGCTGTTAGTGGGGCGGGCATTCGGACGTTCCGAACCTGCGGCCGTTCGCGGTCCCGTCCCCATCCCCGTCCCCGTCCCCATGCCCATCGCGGTCCTCGCCTCATCCTTGAGCCCTTCGTACGCGGCCCTCGGTGACCGCAGCTGGGTTCCGTGATGGTAACCCTGCTGTTATGGCCTCTAATTGCCCCTGCTACGTTTCCCACAGGACTCATCCCTTTCTCTGGTCTCCTCCTTTCTCCAGGACTTGCAACTTCAGCGTTTACTCTTCCCGTTTAACCCATCTCCTGGTGTCGGTCACACGGCTCGGCCCCCCCGGTTCCCTGCCTGGAACCTGTTTAATCCAGCTCAGATATTCTGGGGGTTTGGCTGCCAAGATTAAATAAGCCTGCGATTTTTCACCTACAAACTGTTATTTTTCAAATTATCTCTTATGCACACGTAGGCAGCCTGCAACAGGTATGGAAAAATATACCTTTCTTCCTGCTGCGACGCATTGCCAGATTCCAACTATCCGTTCCAAAGCATGGCAGGACTAGAACATCTCATTAAACAGTGGTGAGGGGGATTTGGCTTTGTTTTACATTAGCGAGAGGCTGATTTTTCCCTGACCTCATCTTTGGCAGAGGCTGAGCTATTTTTACTGAAACTCTTCAACAAACAAAGTTCACTTACTACACAGTTTTGGATAGAATAACCAAATCCCAAACAGTTAAAAACCAGAGGAGTTGTAACTGAAAAGGATCTTGGACAAGAATGTGTCACTCAGCTTTGCCATACCGTTTTTGTAATAAGTTTTCTCATTGTTCATCATTAATTTTACATCTAGTCTTTTCTGCATGATCTAAAATGTGCTTGAGGGAGTTTGATAGCGGACACGTTAGCACCAACTCTAAATACTGAACAGAGACTTATTCTTACAGTTGAATTAAAATCTCTCTACTCTGCAATGTCTTGATTAAATTTAGTCTCAGAATTTCAGTCAAGAGTCTACAGTGAAACTTCCTACATATGTTTAACTAAAAAAATATAATCATCTTTGTAGAGGTAACAGATTAAAAGTACTTTGTGTGTGGGCAAAAAGTGTCTTGTTTTCTTAATTTCCTCCTGGATTTCCTTCACAGGAAATTTTCCCACACTTGCAAATGTCAAGTATTAACCACCTGCAAACATCTATTCTAATGACAGGTAGAACACAGGGTGCAGCAAAGCTTTGGTAATTAAGCCATTTAAAAATATTATTGTATCCATCATATTTTAATGAGTGACAAAGCAGATGGAAGTACCCAGATCCACCAGTCTCTTCTCTCTATATTCAAGCAGAATTGAGTCTCAGAATAGAGGTTTTTAGCAAGGTTTTTTTCTCTAGAATTTTCTTTTTTAAAGTTAAATTTCGATGCTTTATATTTTGTTGGGATTTATCTGAGCAAGATTTTGCAAAGTCAACTCTGTAATATCTCCGGGGTCCTTCACCATGTCAGGGTCCAGTGATCCCTGCGACTTTGTATCCCTTAAACAAAAAAACGTGTTTTTTTAACGTTACTCCTTTAAAATTCCCTGGTATCCTCGTCCCTGCTGTTTTGGGAGCTATTAGTTGGCTTTAAGATGACATCTGGTGGTAGGTTTTTATTACTGCTCTTTGTAGGAACTGGTCACGGAACTAGGCAAATGAATTATCTTTCCCCTATTCCTCATCAAAAATTTTACCTCCTTTTTGTTTCCCAAGTAAGATAGGTGTAATTCCTGCTTTTGGACTGCGAATGTATTACTGGTAATACCCAGGAATCAGCACTTATCCCAAAGTCTGGTGCAAAGCAACATCATTAAAACACACCAGAGAGAACCAGTAAAGTTGAATCCCAGTTGGAAACACTCACATTGTGTTTCACACTGCATGAGGTCCTGTGACTCGTGACATTACTGAGCCCTGTTTTGAGAAGAAAATAAAACCATCTTATGAGCCCTCCTATGGCTACATTACAACGGTAAGTCCTGCGTTTTGAAAGCAGAAAAAAACGTACAACAGAATAAACCGCAGAAAGAACCGACACAAAGTCCCCGTCCCCCCTCGCAGCTGGCAGAAGCACCGGGGCGAATCCGCAGAAGACGAGTGACTTTTGTCATCTCCCTCTGTTTCCCGGAGAGAGGAAAATGAACACCGCATTAGAAGACTCATCAAAGAGACTCATCAAAGGCAAAGTCTCGCAGATGTCACAGCGCTCTCGGTTTTGCCAGATCTCTCGCATCCCAGAAGGGTCCCGCAGCCTGTAAATGCCTGTGCTCACAGCGGGTATTCCCCTCTCCTCCGGATGCCCCCAGGCTACTCCATGCAAAGATCGGCCACTCCAAAAAGAAGCTCTGTGGCTTTGCAGTTTGCTTCTCTCTGCTCTCAAACTGACTCTCTCTTCCAGACGGATCACTTTGGCTTTTTAAATGTAACCTGTTTGGCAAAGGAGCAGCGAAGGGTTCACTCACGGTTGGACATAGAAATAGACATGAGAAGGTGGGTGAGAGCAGGCAGAAGGGGGAATTCCCTCTCTCCGGGTTTTGGAAATGCCCCGGAGAAGAGAAGTTTGGGAGATTTCTCCTTCCCAAGAAGAAAGCTGATGCAATGAATCCATGCAAATTTGTCCCCACTGCAGCAGAGCCGGTGTTTTCCCCAGCAGAAGTTCGGTGGGTTCCAAAATTAAACAAGTGTCACAGGACAGGGACTGTATCACTCCCCTCCCAAGGAACCAAGATAGTGGTTTGACCTCACAGTATTGTGATGAGATTGGCATTTTAGTGATTTAACCTATTAAATACTTTATGTAATTAAACCTGTCAAGGAAAACCATCTTTGGATAGAATTGGCCAAATTCTGCTCTGATTTACTCCCGTGGAGATCTGAAGTCATGTCACAGGAGCTGGAAGAGAGGGTCCCCATGGGAATGCCAGGAATTTGCACTTGATTAATGTCAACATAGGCCCATTTCTAGCCCCTGTTCTAGCTGGACGTTTAACAGAACAGCCATGAAAAAATTATACCCTTAGGTTTTCAGTCACACACCAAACCCCTAGATTTTGAAAACCATCTTAATGGGTTCCCTGGGAGGAACATTCTCCCACCTGTACCTCCCTCAGCCAGTCTTGCAGGTGGCCTTTGCAAAACAGGGACAAGTTTGCTTGTGGGTGAGAGGGCATTTCCTGCTACTCTGAGCAGGGGAAGTGGAAGGCACAGCTGGGACTGTGCCCTGACCCCCTTCCCCTTGTTTTGTCATGCCATGCTCCTGGCAGCAAGGAGGGCTCTGTAGAGACAGCCTGCATGCTGTCCTCTGGACAAGGATGTACCTGCCTGCTGACCAGCTGGGTTAACAATTCTGTCTCACCACTGGTGCAGACGAGGTGGCCAGTGTGTCCTTGTGCTCAAAGACGTGCTGCCATGTCAGCCCAAACCCAACACCACACGTCTGCATGACACCTGGCAACCATGGGAATGTCAGAGCATTTTCCATGTTCTTCTTCCAGGGGGCTGGGCAGGGCCCAAGCAGGAGGCTGGCACAGCACCAGATACCCTGCCTTGGAAACTGGAAAGGGATTGTTCTAGGGCAGATGGAAATGCCCAAATTGACAGCTCCTGTACTGGGACTGGTGCCGCAGTCTTGTGCTCCCCTGCCTGCTCATCATGGCCATCTGCTGCCTTGGCTACAATTTGGAGCCTGTCTGCCCTGCCACAGTGCTGTGGCATGGCTATGACCAGCTCCATGGTTATGGACCGAGCTGACCAGCTGGCTCTCCCCTGCTCTGAGGTTCTCCCAGCCATGAGGCTGTGCAAACACTGGGACAATGAGCCAGGACTGACCCTGTGTCCCTGTGCCTTGCTCCAGCCCTTGGGAGCTGAGGAGCAAAGGGTGAGACCCCAATACCCAGGACAGGCCTGGGGCATGGCTTCTCTCAGCACCACCTGAACTTTTGAGATACCTGAATACCAATTTTGTGGGGGAAAACCTTAAACATCTGACAAAGCTGTATTCGCTTCGCATTCACCCACCAAAGTGCAGAAATACAGATTTGCACTATCTTGGACCCCAGTGAATGCTGAAAGAGGCCATGCAATCCTGTGAAGATCAAGGCCAACAGCCCAATGGCCATCAGGCACACCTCTCCTGCCCCATGATGACGCACAAAAGGGTTTCTGCATTGCCTGGTGCACTGCCCTCACTCCCCTGCTAAGCCAGGTTATCTCTGGGATGAAAGCATAGTTTTTTGTGTCCTCAGGCTGCACAGCAGCCTCTCCTCCTCTGGTTATGCTCCTCACACTGGCACTCACTCCTTATCTCTGCAGTTACAACAGTGAAGAGATTTGTCCCTTTTGTGGCATTGAAATTGGAGACCTCTTTTACCATAGGGCTCTTCAGCTTGTCCCCTCCCAGCCACTCCAGGCTTGGGCACCTTCAGCTCTGCCCCTGCTTTCTCCAGCCCTTTTTGCAGAGCTGCAAGACCTATAAGTATCCAGATGCTACTGGATCCTTGCTCAGCCCTCTGAGAGATTCCTCTCTCTGATCAGCCTGCCCCCAGATACATTTAGGTTTCCCAGATGCTTAATTTTGCCTGGCTCCCTGAGCCAGTGAAGTCACAGGGTTTATTGTTCCTTGCTCAGAATGATTCTCTTAACTCTGATGCTTTTTTTTTTTCTTCTTCTTCTTCTTTGTTTTTTTTTTTTTCTTTCTTTCTTTCTTTGCTGGGCTACTAAGCTGTGGAGAGCTCTTGGAAAGGAAGATGAGTCAGGACAGATATGCAGAGGGAAGAAGATGATATTCCAGCCTTGAAGTCAGGTTCACTGCCTGCGTCATTGTTATTAAAAATAGATGAATGGCAGTGCTCTTCACATTGGAGGAGAGACACAGGAGATGTAATATCCTGGGCTGCTGAGCAAATGCTCCCTCTGTCTCCCTGCAAGTCCCAGTGGCATCTTCTACTCTTTGATAAATTTTCTTTTCTTGGCTCTGACTGGTGGGATTTAATTTGCCTTTCATAAAATAACTGGTTTAATGTTTCAACTTTGGGAGGGGGAATGACTCACTCAATGATTAGCTCTTCTGCTCCAGTCAGTTGACTTCCAACTTCCTTGAGAATTGAAAATCCCTGCAAGTGCCAAGTTGTCTCTCTCTGAGAGCAGGCCCTCTCTCTTCATTCTGCACTGAAGAGCTTCTGGAGGATGAAAGCAGCTGTTTGGGGATGATACTGGGCCTGTCTACCCCAAGACCATCCTAATCATGCCCCATCCTCATGAAAAAGTAAGGGGACAGGGAGCAGGCTGGGATCTGCTGGGGTCTGCAAGGCCAGGCTGAGATGTGCTCCCAGTGTCCCTGGCAAAGGGCAGAGGGGAGAGAGGCCAAAGCACAAGAAACGGGATGATTTAAATGAGACCAGAGTCCAGGTGAACCAACTACTTGCCCAGAGCCATCCCTCTCCTCAGGACTCCCACTGCTGCAATCATTCACCCCTGGGCTGGTGAAACAGATGATCACTCTTCAGATTGTGTGGGGCTGCTGGTTATGGTGGCAGCGAGGCCAAAGCTCTGCTCACTTGGGAAACACTCAGACTGTGTCATACCCTGGGTTGGGGGGCACAGCCCAAGGACTGAGTTTTCTTGTCTTTCCCAGGGGCAGCACCTCCCTCCCTCTTGCCTGTGCCCTTACATCCCCTCAGCTCTTTTGCTGCCACTATTTTCTATTCACTTATTTTCTGTGATCTGCTTCTTCCTATTAAATTGTTATAACCAACATTATCGTCTCTGGTCTGCTCTATGACTTGGCCGGCAGCCAGGAAAAAAAGGATGAGAGCTGAATAGAGCCACAGCTAGAGGGAGGTGGGACAGTGGCAGAAGTTGATGTTGTGGTTTTTGAGCACAAAACTTTATTTCAGAAGTTATTCTAAGTCCTCAACTCTCAATGCTACTCAGACCTACCTAATCTAGATGCTGCTAGGGCTTGCAAGGGTGTTTTCAGTCTTATTCAAGAACAAGCTAAGAGCCTACATAGACATGGGAGGCTGCTGCCTGCTGTCTAAGGGGAATGGTTTTGCTTATTCCATGAGAAAATGGCTGTGGACCAGTGGGATGTTACAGTTCCCTTGTTTTTGCTCCCTTCTCCAGAGTGGAACATCAGCAGTATCATCTTAAAGATACTACCACACAGATGTAGTCCCTTTTCTTGCTCCCGTTACTCCTTTCTTGCTATAGGGAACCAAAAGTACCTCATTAGTGTGTTAATAATAATCCTAACGAGTGTGGAGATCAGCTAAGTAATAGCAGTGACCTGCAGGGGGGCTCATCTGCCCAGATTTATGGTGCTGCTCACCAGCCCCTCTGGGGACTGTCAGTCCCCCTTCCTCCTTGTCCCCCGGCTGTTGAAAATATTCCGGGCAATGTCAACGTGCTTAATTAAAGCAGAGGGACCGGTAGCCTTGACGACTGCGAGCCACCCTCTGTAAGCCAGCTGAGATGGATGTGGTTTTGGTGTCTCCAGGGAGAGGCCAGAGCAGAGAAGTGAGTCAAGCACACAGGCATTGGATGTGCTCATGAGCTGTGGGCACAGCCAGCAGTGCCTATGTCCCCTGGAGCTCGTGCCCTCCTCAGGGGTGGGTGCCTGGGGAGACGCCCTGGTCCCTCGCTGGTGAGATGTGGCCCCTGGTCCAGGTGATGAACAGTGCAGCACTGAGAGACCAAGCCTGTCTGGAGCAAAAGAGGCTTAGGTCTGTTGGGTAGCCCTGCAACTTCTGTTAGTAGAAGACTCCTGTAACCAACTAAGTAGCTGTAAATATGCGTAAAATAATTCCCCTTAGAACTGGGACATTTGTACAAACACAATTACCTCTGGTGGTACAGCTAGTTTTCTTGGCAGTAAGTAGCAAGCAGCTAGAAACACATTTCCCATGAGGGGCTAAGATTGAATTTTACTTTTTCTTATAAAAGGCATGATCAGTTCTTTCTGGTAAAAGGCGTGATCAGTTCTGTATCTGATCTAGTCTCTTCTACCTCAGAACTGAGAGCAGGAGCTACCAAGCACCCCCGCATTGAAAAAGGGAGGCAAAACCTCTTGGGTTAATACCCATTTCTACTTTCCTCCTCTGTCCTCTGGTGCTGCAGGCATGGGTATCTGATGGAGAAGGGGACCCACAGCCCCACCTCTGCCAAAGCAGCCTGAAAGAGGATCACCACAAACCACACAGTGACATGGGGCCCTCTTCTTCAAAAATGCTGGCCAGAAGAGAGCAGTCGGACTTCCTGAAGGATGGCTCAGCCTGCACTGTGCCTAGATGAGGCAAGCCGGCCCCCAGGAGGCTGAAGGGATGTGAAGCCAGGGGATGTCCCAGGGGCTGCAGGATGTCCTGAGAAACCAGCCATGGCACATTGAGCCATGAACCCTGAACCCTGGCCAGGGCAGTTATCCAGGGGTGCTTGGAGCACCTCTGTATCTGGCTGTGCCCACAGCCTCAGGTACCCTGAAACTGTCCAGAGGCCCCAAGATGATGCCCCACGTTGGGCTCATCTGCTGTTCCAAGATGATGCCAAGAGCAGATTAGGAGGTGGTGAGATCCTGGTCTGGGGTGATGAGATGGTGCAAACCTGGGCTGAGGATTCCCAGAACAGAGAAAGACAGGACTGGGGGTGTCCTGTCCGAACCAGGAGTGACCACTCTGAGGGTGCCGTAGTCGGTGTCGGTCTGCCCGAACCCAGGGTGCCGGGGACCAGCTGGTGATGCTGGGGGCGGTGCGAACCGAACCGAGGGTGCCGGGGACCGAATCGGGCCTGGACCGAGAGTGCGCTGTCAGACACGGAGAAGTGGAGTATCAGCAGTGTGGGGGCCGGCAGCTGCCCCCTCTCTGCTCCTCCGGGGCCGGGGCTGGACCACGTGCCGCCCGCCCCGCCCCGGCCGCCGGCCCGCGNCCGCGGCGGGGAGCGCAGCGCCAGGACAGCCGTCGGGGCAGCGCCGGGACACGAGCTCCTCCGCCCGCTGGTGGGGATGCGGGAGAAGGGTCTGGAGAGCCCCCCTCCTAGGGCTCCCCCTCCGGAGAGCAGCGCCCCGGGCCTGCCCCCCGAACTCGGGCGAAATGCCCTCGGCCCCGGGCGCCGTCGCTCGGCGGACGCGCAGGTGAGGTGGCCCAAGGATGCTCGGGGGGGTCCCGGGTGAGTCCCGCGCTCTGGGCAGCAGCGCGGCCGCCGGTCCCGGCCTTGCCCATACAAGGCAGCTGCCGGCAGCGCTGCTCCCGCCGGCGGAGCCACCCGCGCTCACCTCCCGCCCGGCGGGATCCCGAGGGGATGTGCGGGGAGGGGAGCAATGATCCTGGAGGCGCATCCAGCCCTGCGAGCTTCCTGCCTCCCGCCCGGCAGCTCGTGGGTGCCTACGAGCCGCTGCTGAGCTTCCCCCGAGGGAACCCCGGACAAAGCCCGAACTCTGCCGCCTCTGCAGCACGGCGGGACGAGGGCCCTGTGCCTGCGGGAAGAGGGGCAGGACGGATGGAGCTATTCGGGACGGAGCGGGAGCCTGATCCCGACCCCAGGCAGACTCTCCCGGGCCGTATTTCGGCTCTGCTCTACGATCAACACGTCCCCACGTGGGCAGACGCAGTCTGATCGTGGCGCTGACAGCCCCGTCCACCGACACCACCGAGCTTTGCCGCGTGGCTGGAGTGTGTCCCGAGTCGGGGGGCTGTCACCTTCCCCGTGACCATGGCAGTGACAAAGGTTCTGTGGCATTTAGGGACTTGCCCGGGGCACAAGAAGCAAAACGTGTTTCTTCTTTGTGGTTCAGAAAAGCCCTTGGCCAGACCCTGGTCGGATCCCAGCACCGTGACGGCAGCAATAGAGATCAGGGGCTGACACACAGAAACTCAGTTTCTAATAACTAATTAGGGTTGGGAAAACCCAAGAATAGATGCCTGTGGGGCTGAGCCCCAGCAGCAAGAATTGCGCTCAGGATGAGGTTTTGGGTGCCGGATGTGGTATGGCTGTGTTTGAGGCTGAGCACTGGGAGCAGTCCCAAACCAGCACCCTTTATGTGGGCAAAGCTGCGCTCCCCACACGAGAGTGGCTGCGCTGTGATGGGGTGTGGGGAGGTGACCAGGCACTGGCAAAGGAAGGACTCAGGATTTCCACCGCTGAAAGGAGGAGGAGCTCTGAGCTGCCGGGGGCTATATTCTGGCCCCGTGTCTCACACTCTGGGCACACTGGGAAACCCTAGGGAGCCCCTTGCCCCAGCTGGCTCATAAGAACCTTTTTGCTGCAAAGTCTGAGACTCAAGCTGCCAGAATGTACCAGAAATTAAGATTGCACTGAGTTTTTTTTCTGGGGTCTTTCTTCCTTAGTGTCCCAATCCAAGATTCTCAGTCTCAGGAAATGGTACGGATGCAGCTGACCTGGCCCTTGCCCTCCAAGCTTTTGAATTTGCTACCTAATCCCAACTGTGATTGGAAGAGCAGACGTTTTGTGAAAATAGAAAATGGATGGAAGAGACACCACCAATAATAAAATGTCCCATAGCAAGCGCAACCCATAATGAGGCACCAGAAAATCTCAGCAGGACAGTGGTGGGGGAAAGGAACAATTCACCCAGAGATTGGCCCCGAAATCAGTAATCCCTAGACAAATTTGTCCAAAACTGGGCTTGTCCTAGCTCCATGAGCTGCTATCTGCTCTGCTCCCACTCCCTGTCTGGGTTTGCAGCAGGGCCACAGAGGAGCTCAGGCTGCTGTGGCTCCTGTGCTCTGCCCACCCCAGCTTCTCAATGCAGCCTTTCTTCACTGCCTGCGGAAATCCACTTCCTCCAGTACCATCAGCCTTACAAATAAAACCCCAAGTAATTTTGGTCTGGGCATTTTTCTGCTTCTCCCTCCCGTGCAGAGCTGCCTTGCAAGCAGTGAGAACAGTGCAGGGCTGGGAGCAGCAGGAGCACATAAAGCCCTGTCTGTCGGCACCACTGGGGCCGTGCATACAGGCGGGCAGTGTATGTGCTTCAGGGTCCTACTGCGATTTTCCGTGAATTTTTTCCCTTTGTTTGCCCAGGGCAAGGACAAGTGGATGGACTGGGCCCCACCCTGACAGGACAGCTCCAGCTCTGCTGCTCCCAGAACTGAGCCACAGCTTGGTCCTCTCCTCTGGGTGTTTCCTCCAGCTGTGTCACCCTGCACTCGCAGCCCAACCTTTCATGTCATGCCATCACCCTTTGATGCCATTTGTACACATGTTTTTCCCTCAACCTCAGGGGCAGGATGGGCCTTGCCTCCCTGCTGTGCTTCCAAGAAGGCTTGACCTGTTGGGCAGGGGCAAAGCACTCACCTCCTTTAGCTTTCTTGGCCCCATCCCTCCAGACAAAGGGGAGAAGGGACTATCTAAAGCACAGAAGCCCCTGTCCCTCCTTCCTTTCTACCATGACCCTCTGGATGGGCAGACACAATTCTTGTTGCAGTGTTTTCCATATGCCTGTGATCATCCCCACAATGCTTTCTGGAGCATCTTTCATAGGGCTCAGCACCACTGAGGTCTGGGGTCACATCCCGAGCCCTGTAGGGCTGCCCAGGGCAGGGCAGGATGAATCTTCCAAGCCTCACAGCCCATGGAACCAGCAGTTATGCAGCTGGAAGGATCTGGGGTCTCAGGGCTGGACAGGTTTCCTGATGTCCAAACTTCCCCCAGTTCATACCACACTGCACTGGAGAGTAGGCTCCCTGCTGACATTGGGCTGCCATTAAGGCAACTGGCTTATTAATTTCTCCTAATGATGTGATTGCTTCCTCCACTGCAGCTGTGACTCCTGAGGTAAGCAAGGACTGTCTGATGCCAGAGCTCCCTGCTGTTGCTGTATTATTGGGGTTACACAACCCCAGAGAAGGGGAGGCTTCCCAGGGCATGCATGCCATGGGTGTGCCCAGCAGCTTCTGCACAAAGGAGTCTTCACCACAGCTCAGTCCCCTACCGAGGAACAAAACCAGACAGCATGAGACTCTACCAGGCACCTTCCTGCCAAGCAAGGAGCTCCATAGCTGTATATGGCCTGTGGTAAATATCTGGCTGCTCTGACAGTGGTAGCAAGGCAGCCTGCTCTCCCTTTTCCCTGCCACAGAAATTTAGGATAAGCCCCCTCACCTATAAATGGAGGACCAGGGATAGAGCTTCCTGCAAACTTGTAAGAAAGAAATTTTTTGCATTTCTTTCCCCTGGCTCGGTGAGGAGGGTCTCACACGGCAGGGCCAGGCAAAGCATGACACCCTGGGCTGCTGTAGTGATTGGGCTGGTGCTGCCCCACTACTGTGTGCTCTGGGCAGGTCTGTGGTGTTTTATGGGTTTTCCTGGTACCGAAGTACCTGTGCTTGGTATTTATGGGGCCGTTACCAGGGCTGCTCATCCCTGTTCCTGCAACTCTTGCTCTGCCCTGCTCTGCCATGCCACCGTTGGCTGGTTGTCCTGGTCCCCAGCGCAGTGCCATCTGTCAAGGTGGGAGCACTGCCTCTCTGTTTTGTTTCCCCATGGTTCAAGCCTGTGGCCCATTACCCATAGATGCCCTGAGGAGGCATCTTCCTGCCTGCCTGGGCAGGCTGGGTGCTGGGCTGTCTCTTCCCCCTAGTGCCACACCATATCACTCAGCACCCTATATCTAATCTGCCCTCGTCTCGTGTTCTGCTTGTGGCCACCTGCCTTCTCAGTCAGGAGACCTGATTTCTATTCCTGTCCCTTACCTCAGCCCTTGCTTTGCAGTGTGCCTGGCCTGGCACCTCTCCAGAGCTGGAGCTGGGTGCTCAGCACCCCCAGTTCATCAAAATCCCAGTTTTGATGCCTGCAGAGCAGCTTCCAGAGGACACGAGAGGTGCAATGAATTAAATTGCTGCCATAAAGAGCTTCACTGTGGTCCCCAAGCAGGCTACAAGGTCGGATCCATGCCTATACCTCCCACCTGGACTCCTCACAGCAGAGGGAGTCTGTTCAATCTCTCAGCCAGGATGGGGACAGTGTGGGCATCAGCTCTGGCAGGGAGAGCACTGGAGCCTGTGGCAAATGCAGCCTTCCGGTGTCCTGCCTGCGTCGACGTCCTGCAAGGTATCCAACTGAGCAAGGTATCCAAGGGAGCTGAGTTTACAAAGCAGTTGCCCCTTGTACCGGATCCTGTCTCTGAGCTTGCTTTATCACAATGAAGGTGTTTGCTCTACAGCATCCCTGGATGCATCTGGCACCTTCCTGAAGGGCTCCAGAAATCTCTCCTGCCACTTGTTTGGGTTTTTTTTTTTGTTTGGTTTGTTTGTTTGTTTGGATTTTTTTTATTCGAGGAAAAGAGATCAGGCTCAGCTAGTATCTAATCAGGAGCTCTTCCAGTTCTGCTTTTAAATGAAATGGAGAGTCTTGGTTTTAAATCCCAGTATATGGTTTTATTTACATTTATACTCAAGCTTTTTTTCCTTGAAGAGATTGTCTAATTACCATTGGTTGGTAACCATAAAATGTAATAACTGGCAACAAAAGTTAATTTCTACACTTAATGAAGTAGTTCGCTAAGCAATAAGATATAACGGCTTTGATACGTACAGGTTAAAGTTTATGCTGTTACTTTTTAAATATTGTATTTTTCCATTTTATTAGGTTGTTTGCAAATGGAGCTGTTACACTTAAATGGAAATTGAATTCATTTAGCGCACCAAAATAGCATTGTTGGAGGGTTTGGGTGCCTTTTCAATGAATCAGAGCAGTAGTTTGACATGCATTCTGTAGGAAGCTGATTTAAGTGAGGTGCTATCCTCAGACAGTGACAGCCTGTGTAGGAAGATACATCCACACCAGAGAGTCCTGCTTCCTGGGCACTTTCTCTGAAATCCTGAATACTTCTCATCTTTGTGCTTAGCTCTAACCTGGGACACTGTGCACCTTTTCCAGTGGTGGCTGCAGCATGCACCCTGCTGCCCTGCTCTCCCTCAGTCCCCAGGAGCCAGCCTTCTATGGGCTTCCTCACCTTCATCTCATCCTAAGAGGGGTTTTAACAAGTGTTCAAGACTATGGATTGGACCTGGGTTGGTTTTGACCTTTGGGGAGCTCAGGCTGCTGTTTCTGTCAGACAGGAAGGAGGGTGCAGAGGATGCTGCTGAGAGCATCCGGAGAGTTGTGGCAGAAGCTTGTTTTGAGACGCTTGTCCAGCTGAGGCCCTGTTCTATGTTACTGTTTTATACTGAGAAGCAAATAGATGGTGGGGTGGCTGCTGTGGCAGAGGGTGGAGACCACGGTCCCCACTCTATGTGACTACCCTGGTACAGCAGTGATTCTGTGCTGCTTGTGCAAACCTTCCTCCCCAGGCCCCAGCCCTGAATCTTGGGCAGGGAGCTCAAGGCAGGAATGGCCACATTTCCTGCAGAGCTGCTTCCTTCACTCCTCTCTGTTACAGCATAATTTTACCATGTCTGTTCTGGAGCTGGTGGGAGCTTGGGTTGATACATGGAGGTCCCTCATTGTTGTCAGACAGTGCTGGAGAAGGGTCGAAGCTGTGGGCTGATGTTCAGAGCCCTCCCTTTCCTCAAGGAGCTGGGAGTGTTTCCCACCCTTGTCCAAGGAAGGGCTGCTTCTTGGTTGGCTGCATCCCTCATCCCCTGGGACCACTGTCTTCCTTTGCCCCTCTTGTTTCCCAGACAGAGGTCACTGCAGTCAGCACAGTCTGGTGGGAGCTGCTGCTCCAAATCCACCAGCCCTGCCCTGATGTTGTCTGGGATCTCTGGTTCTCACAACGCACAGGCTGAGCCTGGAGGGTTAGCACAGACACAGGGCAGGAGTGGGGCTGTAGCTGAGGGGGACCAGCTCTGCTTCAGTAGGCACCTCAGTGTAACCAAAGCAAGCTCACCCTTGGTCCCCTGTCAGGGAAACAGAGATTTTCTTATGGTCAGAGGTCTTGCTTACCGATTCTGGGACAGTCGTAGCTGCTTTGTTATGGATTCAAGGGTTGAGTGCACCTTTACCAGCTGTCCTGGGGCGCTGCAACTATCAAGTCTTGGAGAATCACAGAAAAGGTGAAGCATTCACACTAACTCTTTTCATTTGCATCTGAAACAAGAAGGACATGGTTCCCTCTTGTCTCCTGGAGCTGGTGAGGGCAATGCCTTAGGCAGTACAGCCATGACTTTCTTGGCATGTGGTACAGGAAGCAGAGCTTCAGGAAGATACCAGAGGAACGAGCTCAAACCTGCATCTCTTTAGGTAACCGAGAAACAGCTAAAACCATCAGCACCCAGTGACTGGGGCAGCAACAATTGTGCTGGAGCTGGGAATTTTCTGACCTGCTGGGTACCAAGCTCCAGCGCAGACCAGGAGCTGGACTCTTGAGGATCTCGGCCCGTGTGAAGTTTGCTGGGTCTCCCCAGCACAGGCAACTGCAGCAGTGCTCCGCTCTGTACCGCAGGGTTTGCCCCAGGTTTCGTTTGCGTGGCCATAGGTTGTCCTTCTGGATGGATGATAAAACGGGCAAAGCAAGCTGCGGCATTGCAGGAATGCCCTTTGGAGGAGTGCTTTCATTTTAAACTAAAACTGAAATAAAACTCAGTGTCAGCTCACAAGGAACAAGTTGCACCTCTGGGGGATTTCCCCACGTGCTTTGCTTGTGACTGTGTGCTGGCTTTGAATGTGCCCTTAGCCCTTAGGAGCTGACAGACAGTTATTGGGAATCTTTTGTCTTCCTGTCCCCAGGTGATCAGGATTTACTCAGTCCTTTGTTTCCTTGGCCATTTTCAGGCTCTTGCCTTCTCTATCTTCCCACCATCATCTCTTAATGTCTTGAATCTTTGTATTAGTCTGGATTAGGCTCTCCTTTGTTTCCTGAGCTGGTATGCAGTGCTGGACTGCATGACTTGCTAATTGAGGTGCCATCAACACTTGCCATACTCAAAATGAGTCCCTTGTTCCTCACCTGCCAATTTAAAATCTCTTTTGCAATTCTCTACAAATCAAGTGTTACCACAGTGCTGTGTTACACCAGAGCCAGAGTAGCCCATTCACCCGGAAACCATTTTCTTTTGCAGTGATGGACACCAGATAATTTTGTGGGAAGAAGCTGAGTGGCTTCTTGAAGAGAAGAGCTTAGGGAAATGCCAGTCCCACTAGTTCTCTCTCTTGCAGGAAGCTGTCATGCAGCAGGGTGGGAGGAGCTGCTTGTCCCCACAAGCCCTCCTGTCCCACAGCACCTCCTGGCAGGAATGCCAGTTCCTGGCATGAGGGGAGGTATCCTGGTGTGTAGCACCCATCTTGCCTATCACTTTTCTAGTCAGAAACCAGCATGATGGTTTCAGAGTTGCTCACGCCTTTGTGCCAGACAGGTCTCCACAAACCTTTCCTCTGCATAACTGAAGTCATGACTTGCCACCTCGTGAGAGCTGTCCCTGGCACAGGCCAGCTATTCAGAGCAGCACATAGCCAGGCTTGACACTGGCTGGGCACCTGGCCACCACCTTTCCTGTTTACCCCACAGTGACAGCACAGTTCTATGTCTCTGGCTGTGTAGGAGCAGGTAGTTGGATGTTTACTGAGCAAGCATCCAGAGCTGGTGGGATCCCGCCCCGTGCTGAATAACAGTGCTGTGTTTGTGGCTGGAAATTGTCACATTAAGACCTGTGCGTTTTGGTGCCTGGTCCCAGGAAACCTAGTGCTCAGTTCTTTTCCTTCCAGGTGTTATTGGTATATCCTACTCCTGAGCTCCATGACAGAGTGGCTCGCTTTATTTGCAGGCCAATGCACATCTGGATCCAGGCAAGGCCAAAGGGAGCATCACTTCAGCCTTTGGTCTTCATGTTTTAAGTTGCCCCAGCTGGAGTTCCCTGTGAGAGTTTGTTCTCTGAATATTCAGAGCAGGGCTATGCATCCCTGCTGGAGCTCTCCTGAGACTGGGGCCCCAGGCTGGGGAAGCACAGCTCCATCAGGCTGCTCCAGGGTTTTGAATTCTCCAGCTGGTCAGGGTACTGCAAAGGTCTTGAGAGAGCGGATGTATTGTGTCTTTTTTTAAGGCCTGTTAAGTGCTGTAGCTTAAGAAGAGCTCTGATAACTCTGTCTGTTCTGAAGAGCTTTTAAAAACTGCTGAATTTTCCCCAAAACAGTATAAGAATGGGCTGCATTGCTGGTGGATGAATGTTTCTTGCTGATAGTATCTGCTTTGGATGCTTCTTCACTGTGGAGAGAAGGGGCATGATGATGGATTTGCTTCAGTACCCTTATTTTTTTCTGTAATTAGCTCATCAGTCCTCTGTGGCATGGATAGAAGCTTTAACAGAAATTTTCAAAATATTGACTATGGGATGTTTTTAAATTGAAGAGTCCATCCTGATGTGGCTACATTTCTCTGTTTTCTTCCTGTTTATAAACTGAAAAAACCCTCACAGGATCTGTTTTTAAGAACAGGCAGTGTAAGAGCCTTGTGGTTTTCCTTCTCCCGTATGATGTCACAGTGTCTAGCAGCTGTGAATCTGGGGGTATCCTTGCTTGCTGCAGGTTCCCTTCAGGGAAGCTGCCCCTTTTTGCTGGAGTGGGAGGCTGAGTAGTTCCCCATTTCTGTGACAACAGTTTTGTACTTCACAGTGGTGATGTTTATAAATAGCTCACTAAGGTGGCTCCCAAAGCCATTTCACCTTTCCCTCCAGCAGAATCCCACACTACTGCTAAGGTGACTCACAACATATGCTTTACCTTTGCCATCTGCAGTGTTTTTAAATATCACTTTTCTCCACTTCATTGGGCCGGGGGAGCTAGAGTCTTCTTCCACACTTTTCTCATTTTTTTCAGCACCACTTTTGACCCTTTCTCAATGAACCAAAGAAGACTTGTCTAAATTTCTTACAGAATCAAGTCTCAGGTGATGCTTTTAACAAACCCAAATCCTCTAAAAAAGTTTAAAAGTTGCTCAAGGATAAAGGGATTGGTGGTGCTGACCCTAGAGAACAACAGCACAGGACTTGAAGGGGAGGAGGGTAAAGGAAAAGTCCCCTAGAACAGGTCCCTGCCTCAAAAACCAGGAGGACAGAGGAGCTGTTTGAATCTCTTTCCCAAGTGTGAACCTGTGCTGGAATTGGAATTAAGGGGATAATCTATCCCCTTAATCCATTTCTATCTTCTTATCCGTTTCTATCCTTCCCCTCTGTTTCTCCTCTCACTGTGGGATCTCTGATAAACTTCTCTGTTCCATAGGAGAGGGTCAGAAGACAGGAGAGGCCTTGGTGTCACCATCACCTTTTCCTAGCTCAGCATTAACCTCGCATCCACCAAGGGAAACTTCTGACTTCAGTCCAGTCACTATTGCCATTCCTCAGACAAACCTGGAGAAAAATTTGACTGCTGCAACACTCAGCACCACTGGGGCCCACGCTACAGAGGAGGATGATGCCTTCATCCCCACCAACCCCATGGCAGTCTCCGAGGCAGAGGGACTGCAGGCTTCTTCCACTGCCAGTTCTGGGGACATCACAGCTACACATCCTGAGCATGACAACATGAGCTTGTCAGTCAACAGCAGCACTGAAATCCCCTCCCCTACCTTGACTGCCAGCACTCTGGAAGAAAACCAGCCCAGCCATGAAGCCACAGAGCCTTTCAGCGCAACTGAAGAAGCAGATGATGCCAGTGCAACTCCCATACCTCCTCTGAACACTGTGCCAGGTGAGGTTTTGTTTTTACTGCCTGTCCACTAACTCCTGCCTCGAGGATGCACAACCTGGAAATGTTTGAGCATTCTCCTGGTAACTGGAGAGAGGGAGAATAAGGGAACGAGACACTAAGCAGAGCCAGTTCAGTGCAACTTATTTGCAGAGATGTTAGTTCAGCATCGTCTTTGCAAACCTCATTAATTTTGGTATTAACTGTGTTGGCTGCTTTCTGATGAGGATGCTGATTGTGTGCAGGGACATCCTTCATACATCTAATCTGAAGCAACATGCCTTAGCAACACTGCCCAGCTATGCCTTTCTGGCATCAGGGCTGGGAGCTCAGTGGGAGCCTCCCTGGAGAAGCATACCCTCCCTGAACACAAAACATGGAGATGGGCAAGCACAAGTGACAGCTCATCCATCCCTGGGCAGCCACAGGAAACCCTCCCCTACCTTCAGATCCCTCTGGGCAGCATGGGGACTGGCTATATATGGTCTGCAATCCAAGTTTTGCCTGCCTTGACGTTTGCCAAGCTGTCACACACCCCTAATGCAAGGCAAATACTGATTGATCACTGATTTGCATGGTGTTCATGCACAACTGCATTGTTTTCCCTGGCTTGTGTCACAGGGTCCTGCTGTTCTGTGACACACTGACACAGCCTCAGGGGATGCTGCTACCCAGTCCCTGGGCAGCTTCCTTTGTGCTCCCTGTAAGGAGGGATGAGAGGCCTTTCCCAGTGTCTTGCTCTGGGATCCCCAGTGTGATCCCCAGCCATGTGTTGAGTTGTTTAAGCTTGTGTGCTTGTCCTTTGTCCCCAAGGACAGGCTTTGTGGGCCCAGCTGAGGTTGGCTGACATTGCAGATTGGCACATATGAAAACTGAGAGGACTTTCTGAGTACTGTGGGTTAGTGTGGCTCAGCTGTGGCTGCACTAAAGGTTTTGCTTGTTTTCCAAGGATGGAGAACAAGCTGCTATTCCTATAGTCCGAGCAGTCTTTCTTACAGTCTCACTTCCATCTTGTCCAGTCCCACAGAACAGTGTACTTGAACTGGATCCTTTGAAATAACTGCTTGTTCCTATTTTGCAGCAACAACTAACAGCTCTCAGTCTGGGCTTTTTGATGGGCAGACCCTGGGGTCCACAGCTGAAACCAAGCCAGGAACGAGCCCTGTGGGTGCCACAGAGGAGGGCACTGTGGAGCCCAGAACTTCCTCTGCTCCCATCTCCATTACACGGAGCACATCCTTTGCTACTGCCTCCAGTACTGTGCCAGGGACACCCCTCGTGACCAGCTCCATGCCTGCCAGCACAGCTGCCATCCCCATCAGCACACCTACACTGGCACAGTCATTGGAGCCCAGGCATGAGAAGGCTTCTGTTGTGGATGTTGGTGATGATGACAATTCAGGTAAATGCTCTGCTTTTAATGGGCTGCCCTGGGAGGTGGTGGAGTCACTGTCCCTGGAGGTGTTTAAGGAAAGACTGGATGTGGCACTCAGTGCCATGGTCTAGTTGATAAGTGGTGTTAGGTTGTAGGTTGGACTGATAATTGCAGAGGTCTTCTCCAGCCTAATAGATTCTATAATTGTTTTGTACCTGTTCTCACAAATCATGGCAAAGGGCTGGAGCTACCTCAAACTGCCTCTTGGTTGTACTGAGAAGAACCAGAAAAGACAAAGCTTGGGCTGTTCCAGCCCTTGAAGGTTCTCCTTTGGCCTGATTCCCTTGGTCTCCTTGCAGAGCTACCCAGTTTGGCTGGCAAAACGAGGGCTGATCCCTTGGTAATCACTGTCATCTCTGTCTTCATTGTCATGGTGGGCATCCTGGGCCTGGTGGGCTTCTTGCGATACCGCCAGCACAACAACCGCATGGAATTCCGGCGCCTGCAGGACCTGCCCATGGTGAGTCGTGCCTTCAGCCCAGCCTGATGTGGGCTGGCTTGCCACTGACTGCTTTGCAGTTCTCCTTCTACTACATTAGCAATGCTTTGGGTATTTGCAGCAGCACCAATGCTGATCACACACTCCTGTTCCTCCTTAGGTCCCTCTCCTTCCATCCAAGGTTTGAATCAAGACAGCAAGTCTCAAGGCTGGGCACTAAAGAAGCTCTCTGCCTTCCCCTCACTCTGCAGGGGAATGCTGAGAGGTTAGAGAGAGGAAGGAGAGCTCCATCCAGGCTTGTCCTGAAATGACACTTTCCTAACCTCTCCTATTTTCTGATATATTTGCTTTGTAACTATGACAAAGCAGATTCTATGCTCTGTTCCAGGGAGGTTGTCTGTTTGTCTGTATGTCTGTCTGTGTTTAACTATTTGGGAATATAAAAATATATGAGGGTTCCAGAGGCTGGACTAGCTCTGGGGAAGCTGCAAGTAACTCCCTGAACTTTCTGGGATAGAGGAGTACTGCAGCTAGCAAGCAAGCTGATGCTGTTTCAAGCTGAGTGAAGTTTTCAACAGCCAGAGTTTTCCACATCCCTTCAGCAGGCAGGCAGTTTCTGGACACACCTCTTCTCTCCAAATGCTGAAGCAGGAGGGAGACTGACAGTTCAAAAATCCAGGAACTGCACAGTGACAGCATTTAGGTGGATGGCTGGGCAGATGGCCACAGTGTGACGGTGTGGCTGAGAAGGCTGTGCTGCCTGCACAGCAGTCTGCCAGGCTGGGACCATGATGCCATCGTGCAGACATCTCATTAAAGCACCCTCTTCTCTGCTTCTAGGATGACATGATGGAGGACACCCCTCTCTCCCTCTACAGCTACTAGGCAACCATGCTGTCCACTGCCCAGAGGAAAAGGCCTTGAGGACTTGGTCCCAGACGATCTGCTGAGGAGTGAGGGGCTGTGGTTTGCACACAACTGAAAGATCCTCTTCAGATGGTTTTTGGTTTTAGATGTTTTAAATAGTTCAGTGTTGAAGTTTCTATGCTGCGAATCAGAGCCCAAGTCTGACCCTTTTCTCCAGGCTCTCCTCAAAACAATGCCCTGAAGAGGTGTCTCCTCCTTTTAGTGTGGCAACCAATTAGCCAAGATAATCTGCCATGGTGTTCTGCATGGATCTCTTCTGTTCATCTTGGTGGCTGCTGCCTTCAAAGGAGATGGGCAAGTGATCCACACTAGGGCTCTTAACATTGGTGGTGTCAGCACAGTGCCAGCAGAGGAGAGTGCTGTTTTCTGAGGAAGCCAAGGATGTGGAAATCAGTTCTCTTGGGTTCCCTCTTGTTCTGTATTTTTAAGGTTGTTTGTTTTGGGGGTTTTCTTGCACTTTTTTTTGTTCCTGTTTCAGCTTTAGTCCCAGGATTGGCATTACCCATCCTGAAACACCTACTAGGAGGATAAAAGACTACTCTGCTTCCTTCCTAGATGCATACATTTTCTCTTTAACCAGGAAAAACAGTTCTGTGGCCACTGGAGAAGTGCCCCTGCTACTTGATGTTGCTTTGAAGTTGCTGGGAGGAAAATGAACATAACGTTAGCTTAACCAAGCTTGATAGGACTCAGTCTATTGCCAATTAGACACGCTAATTTGGTCTAATTAGGAAACCGTGTCTCCTACACTTGATGCTTTTGGCATATGTGTAAATTCCTTTCTCAGGCTCAGTAAATGCTTTAGTCCATTTCCCTGCCTGGGCTAACACAAGCCTTTCCTCAGGTATCTCCCATTTTGCTTCTAGCATCTGGTTGCTGGAAGTTGTACAAAACTGGTACTTTGCTCTCCTTCCTGTGCTATGCAAGGTCAAAGCTCCTCTCCTTTCTGATGTTGGTCTTTTGAGCCAGTTGGTGTCTTGTCATGAGGACAGATCCTGGATGTAGGTGCTTTCCTCCCCTTCCCTTTCTTGGTGTTATGCTGATTAGATTCTGCACTTTTGCCTCAAAATATCACTGCTATAGACTGCATCCAAGGCTCTTGAGGCCTCTCAAGGAAACCCATAGACCAGAGACTCTGAGAGTAAATCAGAGGATCTTTTGGTGCCCTTGCCTCAGAAAGACCAGAGTGTGTGTGACATGACAGTCTTCATGTAATTACACCTCTCTTGTTTTCTAACTCACATTTAACTGCAGGTAAATGGAAACACATGCCTTCTCCAGAGTGTTTGATTTTTGACTAAGACAGTTGTTCCCTCAGGATACAGCAAGGGCTAGAGTTTATCTGCCACATTGCTCTTACAAGTCTCAGTTTCTCCTCTCCTTTCAGTAGCAACATCACTGAACCCCACAAAGGACAGATACCAGGCCTCACTTGCAAAAGTACCTTTTCTTCCCAGTGCTGTTTTTGGTTGTCGTAGCAGGGAAAGGGGAATTTCCCCATCAGCTGAGCTCAAGTTACTTGAAAGCCTAAAGGTGGAGCAGAAACAGACTGGGTCAAATAGATGAACTGGGTAAGGCAGCAGTTCCTCCTCCCTGTGTTGCTGCTTCCAGAGTGGCTGACAAATGGCTGCAGTGCAGTTGTGCTTCGGCTGTTGGCTTTGGCCTTCCATCTGTGTATTGACGCCCACTAAAATAGAGAAGAGAGTTGGTTCTCTCCAATGATTGCATGAGAACTAAAGAGCAATTGTCACAACTCCAAAGCTTTTGTATCAAGCATTGTCTGCACAGAGCGATCTCCCTAGCTACAGACTTGTTTCCCCTGCCGGAGGGCAGGGTGCTGCTGGTTTTGGGCACAAAGTTGGCAAGTTAGTGGTGGAAAATAGAACTCCATCCTGGCTGGAACTGGTGCAGGCTGGCATATCTGGGAAGTGTCTCTCCACACAATCAAAAGGGCAGGGGCTGGTTGTTCTGGTTTCCCATGCATCGCTGTCCAGGGGAAAGGGGTGAGGAAGAAAATTTGCCCAACACCAAAGTGCAACTTTGTTTGTAAAATATGTTGATAGTGGATTTTTTTTTCTGCAATAAAGTTACAAATGCCAAAAGTGTCTCAGTCATTTTCATTGCAAACATTTAACTGAAAAGATTTTATAGATCACAATGAATCCTGTGATAGATAAACAGCAGCAGTTTGAGGCACAAAGACTCACAGAGCTGATAACTAGAAAATGCCAGACAGCTATGAGCCATAGCTCTGACAGTTCAGAAGGACACCACCCCCTCCCTGTGTTCCTTCTTGTCAGGGTCATTCCTAGTCTGGGTCAACTGAGATTTATTTGTGTATAGTTAAATCAGATGAAATCTATCTTAGAGAACCACACTAGACCAAATAATCTAATCTACACCTTTAGACTCCCTTCCTTTGCCTCTGATTTAAGATACTCTCATGATGTCAACTGTAACCCCAAACCTTATTTACAGAAATATCTCGAAAGCTGGCCTAATCCAAACCAAAGTAGCATCATCTGTCATCTTCTTTCTATAGTACAGCAGACAAAGCAAATTGAAAGGCACATATTTCTTTTTGTTTAGCTTTATAGCTGTTTTGAACTCTTCCCTTCAGAGCTCTGACCTGCAGGGAGGTAAGTGCTCAAAATCCCAGCTTCTGCTACAGACCTGGTAGGAGTCTCTCCTGAGCTGAGTCTCTCCTAGCTGTTAAAATACTTTGGCAAAATCAGCCATGTCACAGATGACTTGTATTAAAGATTTTCTATTGCAAAAGCAAAATATGGTGAGTGAAACTACTTGGTAATTTGGCTTATGCTGTTTTCTAGAGAGTTCCCACAACAAATCTAGAAAAGCAAATCCTTGGAAGATACAGGGCAAACAAAGACTTTGTAGCCTAGCAAAGTGTTTGCTGAGTAATCTGAAGACATGAGGGTGAACTCTAAACCCTGCAGAGATTTCAGTCCTGTCCCAACACAACCATACAAAACAGAACAAACATGCCACAACTAAGCCAGTCCTCTCAGATCTAAAGTCAGCGTTATTCTGGTGGTTTATATTGGAGTGTTCTCCGTTCTGCCTTTTTACCACCAAACGCACTCAGAGCTGATTCATTCTCTGCACAACAAACTGCCTTGGAGAGGTAGCTCAGAGCAGGGCTATGTTAGCTGGAGAGGCAGCAGCAGGACAGGCTTGTGCAGGCAGCCACCCCTGGGACACACGGAGCTTTGTGCTTTTGCCCAGCCGAGTTCTGACCTTCCAGATGACTCAGCCTCTGAGGTGGCCAGGTTTGGAGATGGACCATAGGCCAGTTGTGGGGGCTTCACCTTTCCTGTGCAGCAAAGAGAACTGACAGAACCAGAAACCAACTATTGCCAACTTCTGCATTTCTCCTTGAACATAGCTGTTGCCTCTGATGGGGTTTAGTTTTAATGCCTCTTTGGCTAAGGCACGATCATCTTACTAATTAGCAGGGGGCCAAGAATCAGCTGGATCACTTGGGTTTAAAGTTAAATAGAAAGGAAAGAAACACAGGTAAAATAAAACCAGAGTTTGAGACCCATCTCCCTCCTCTGCCCTTCCCTCCTCCCCTCTCCAGACTCATGTTTTGAGGGGAAGGGGATTTGAGAAGCTGAAAAGTGACAGTCCTAGAGATGCTGTGCCATGGGCAGGGCTTCCTGTACTTCATGCCATTTTTCTGCCCACTCAGTTGTCTTTCATGTCTCAGCGTCTGTATTTTAGCTTTAGACACTGTATTTAACCATCATGTAACACTGCAAGTCTGTAAATAAGGCTACAGAGGGTGTTTAGAGACAGAGAAACTGCCACGAGGAGCACTGGAGTGGACAAGGCAGTGTGTGGTTCTTGTAAGACCAATTGTGCCATAAGGATTTCCCATGGATAATAGTCTCCTGTGCTTGCTACCACTTAAAGCAGAATGAAAAAGGTATTCCACTGATCCAGGGAGCAGGAGTACAGAAGCCTCACACCAGGAAGGCAGGACAGTAAATTTTCAGTAATGAAGGCTATGAAATTATGCAGAACCTGGATGATTTTACTAGCCAGTGTTCTTCTTATACCCAGGGGAGAACAGAAATGCCTACTGTCATTTCCCAGACACCTGTGAAGGAAACAGGAGGCTGCACACCTCCACATTATTTATACTTAATTTTCTATAACTACATCAAATGAGTATAGATGTGGATTTGTCATGGGGGAAAGGGGAAAGCTTTTCTAAGTGTACCTCCTGGGCCTCTGCCTGTGATGTTCATGTACTTGCTAGTTCTGCTTCACTGCATAGCAGAAGTGAGACAGGAATCTTATTTCCTATATTCCTTTCCATCTCTCACAAAGAAAACAGAAATCGTGAACTTACTGTGCATAAAACAACCAAATTTTCCTTCCTACTGATACATACTGAAGTGATAAGCAAAGCTGGAAGACCATGACTGCAAATATAAAAGTCTCCCAGCAGTTTCCCAAAACTGTGGTTTGGTTTGTTTAAATCTCCCAGAATTTAGTAGCATAACAATGGGCTTCAAACTTCCCCACCCAAACACATTTGAATGAAGACTCTTCCTCACTTTAATACTACAGGGGTAATGTTTCCTCACAGATCTGAAAAAAATCAACCTTCATCCAGAGCACAACTTCAAAACAATGTCAGAAGATAAAGCACTTAGAAGCTCCCAGAAGAGGACCTTCTAATTGTGCCTGGTGATAGAGCTTGTGAACTAGGCTCCCCAACATAGTTAATTCTGCAACATTGGTAAGATTTTATAAGAAATCACTAACTACTGTGTGAAGGAAGCATAGATAGCTTGTACATTTTAAATATAAAGGGATTGATTTAATCATCTGCTTGACAGCCTGCACAACCTTCCTTGTGCTTGTTCCCACTTTCTGTCCAATAAGTGTGCTTGAAAGACATACTCAACACAGGGCTGCTTCACTTGCCCCAGCAGTTTAACAATGATTAGCCTCAGTTCCTCTGTAACATTTTTTTCTATTCAATGACCCATCAGTCAAATAACCCCCTGAACCACAAAACCAGCTTGATCTTGATCAGACTGACAGTGGTCACAGCTGCAAAAAAAACAAGTACATGTTTGTTCCTACTGTTCAGCTCCCTCTCTGTTTACAGGTAGACCAGATTTCCCACCCACAGTTCAAATAAAGAGCTAAGTAAGTTACCAGAGGTATCCTCCCAGTCATAAAACAGGTCTCCCTGTGATGAACTGCCCAGAATTAATATATCCCTGCAGCAGAAGCCTTTTGCTAGCTCTCTTTGAACTACAATGGAACACCTGTTGAAAATCTCCCGCAGGGTAACTTCTCTCCTCCCCTGTTTTAATCCTCTCTCTCTTTCAGAAGTACACATTAGCTGCCACAGGATGACTCTCACAAACATCAGAGTGTTTCCTTTCACTGGTCTTTCTTGGGACCAGTAGGAAGAGGAATGATCAGTCAGCCCTGTTCAGTATTTTCTTAAAAATTTGCAGTCATGTCCAAACTGCTGAAACTTTCAATGCTGAATTACAGGTTCTGCTTGGAACAAGACAAGATTCATGGGTTCTTGAACATGACTCTCAGCCAGATTTAGATACTTATTTGATTCTGACTGAGAGGAGTTTTACTAGGGACAACTGCAAAATTAGCAAAGTGTTCCTTTGAGCTAGTCCTGGCTATGCCTTCTAATTACCCAGGCAAATAAACACAGCTAACATGATCATTGCTTCAACTTCCCATTCTTAGGGGCAGGATGAGAAATTTGCCCACTTTTTCAAAAGGCAACTGTTGACAAAATTATTTGTGGCTATCTAGAAGAAAGGGAACCTGTTTTCACAAAGGGCTCAGAGAAGCACTGGGAAAAGATCTCCCTTTATTTTAGGGTCTAAGCTGTTGTCATTCATTCACCTCTTTACTTCTCCTTCAACAGACAGCAATAAATAAAATTAAGTTATTTCAGAGGGAAATGGAATAAAAAAATTCAAACCACATAAGGAAATTTCACAGGGCCCTTTTCTGCCACTGTGGCACTTCATTCTCATAAAACAAACCAGCAACCTCCCCTTTATGAGCGTCATGGAATTTTCTGTTCAAATAACAAGATTTCTCCACCTGTTTTGTGCCACACAAGAGGAAGCAATTTACCAGCACTTGTCAAGTCAGCTGCTCCATATTGGGTCTTGACAGGGTAAATCTATGGTCATTCTATAACTGTTCTGTTCTTGCTGTGCATAGTCTCCCTAAAAGGAACAATCCAAGCTCAGCTCTACATCCCAGAGCTTTAGATAGCCAACAGTGTAAGCACAATCCAACATAACTCAAAACTTACAGTATAACTGGGAGAAAAAGTAAACATTTGAAGGCATTAGTAGAGGAAACACACTAAATTCTCTCAATTTCTTCTGGTCCACCAAGTGAGAGCTCAGAGGGCAGGATCATACATCCCATCCCATCGGAGAGGGCTGAAGCAGAGGACTGCAGTTTGGAATTTTTGACCTTGGAGGAACAACCCCACTGCAGCCAAGCACCACAGCATCTCTCCCTTTGCAAGACAGCTGGCAGCTGCCAAAGCTGATTGACAAATCACAAATCAAGCCCTGCACCAGTATCTGTCTCCTGCAGAGAAAGAGCAGAACATGCACATGGTGTTGAAAGGGTAGAAGGGGCAGGTCTGAACAAGGGGGCATGAGATGGCAAATAACAGCTCAGGTCTCTGGCAGAGTGTGGGACTGGGCAGTCTGTGAATAATTTATCAAAGTGGCTGTTTTCCTTCTTGGAGTTGCCCCCCTTGGGTCAGCCCCACACCTCACAGCTTCCACTTGTGGAAAATCCAGGGAACAAACAAGTCAAGAAGAGTTTGCCCTCCCAGGGAAGCCAATATCCTTTCCACTTTTTAATTGTTCCCGGCAGTAAAGAGTGCATCTTTTAGTTAACATTAGAGGTCATGCAGCTCTAGCCCAGGCAGGTCATTGCTGAGATCATCACTCCAGCTATTTCGAGCTACTTCTCCAGCACTGCTTTCCGCCAGCTCACAACACAGCCTGGAGACACATGTACAATCTACACCAAAAGACCAAAGAATTATTCTTCCCAGCCTTCTTACCCCATATGCCAGACCTGAGAACAACAGAATGTCTATGTCCATCCCCTCCAGCACTGCTGGTCTGCAATCATCTCAAACCCTATTACAAACATCCTCATTTATCTCTCACTGAAACAGAAATACCAACAAGCATCCTCATAAGCTATGTAAGCTCGAATAAAAACAGGTGCCCATGGTTCCAAGTGTCCCCCACTAGCAAGCTGCCAACACAGCTACTGGTGTCCCTGCCATAAAAACCCCTGCAGGGTTTCTGATGCTACCATGTACAAATATTTGCTACAATAGTACAGCAACAGGTAACTATCTGCTTATTATTAAATCAGAGGGCTTGCTTGAACATTTGATCAGTAAAGTTCTATATAAGAGTGCCTGGCATGTGCCTCATAATAAATGTTAGAGAAAAGCTTAACCCTTTGATGGGACATGCAGGCTCTTCAGGCATTGCCCTAACAGCAACCTGACATGTTACAACTGCATCTACAAAGCAGTTAATTGTAGCAGGTTTGCTAGTAAAGTCTGAATCAGCAGGATCAGTAAATTAGAAAAACAGCACACAGGGCAGTTTAATATGCCTTAAAGCCTCCATTCACAAGAATCTTAAGCATCTTACTAAAGTAGGGCATGAATTTTTTTTCTTTTAAAGGAACATTAGCCCTTTGTTCTTGATTTCTTTTAATACAAAGGGTTAATGCAAACACAAGGAGGTTTTATATCCTAAAAGCAAGGCATAAATCCAAAACGATGAAGAGGCTGAGAAGCAAACCTTCTTGAAGTGAGCAATTTTCACCTTCTCACTGGCTGTGTGTCAGCACCAAAACAAAAATGGAGCCACATTAAGAAATGGTATCTTGGCACTGTCAGAGGAAGTGATAAATATCATAATTGGCCCTCACATGCAGCTTTTCATTACCCTGACACCACATGGGGAGGGAGGATGAAAGAACAGACAGGCACACACATGTTACCTCTGTCCTGGCATAGCAATACTGCTCTCAGAACTAAGTTTTAAATCTGGCCCAAGTGCTAGACCACTACTCCAAACTGTACTGTCTTTCTGCCTTTAGGCACCTAATACTCAGCCCTACCAGTAAAACTGGGACCAGCAAAAGCCTCTCATCTGTTTGACCTCTGGAATGCCCCAGACAGTAGAGCTTTGTCTTCCACATCACAGCAGAAAACCCTTCCAGGTTCTTAAGGTCCTGAGGATGCAGGATCCAGCCACACTTACCTTCAGGCACCTCAACCTCCACGGCACTGGAAGGCTCATCAGAGCTGAAATGTCTGGGGTGGGAACCTCTGGAGAAAACCACTCTGCCTCTCTCAGCAAGCTCTAGCTTCTCTCTACAAGACATGAAAAAAACAGCAGATTAAGCCATAAGTTCAAGGATAGACTTGCTGAGTCCAAGTATCCTCTGTCTACCTTTTGTGACACCTGGTACACATGGAGAAACTGCTGTTATTCTGATTTAATAGCATTTTCTTATTCTTACATGGCTACTAGCAGTGGCACAAGGTAGCAGAAAACAGATTCCATGACAGGCAGGAGAACATATTCGCAAAAATGTTCAGGCATTGGACTTCACCTGTCTGTGGCACTGACAGCTCCAGCCAGCTCCACATCATTCATGTTTACAGCACGAAGAATCAGCCACCTCATTTCTGCTCCAAGTCATAGTCACAATGCAAACCCTTCCCATACAGGGGTCAGTTTATGTTGGAAAGGGACAACAGGGCACCTGACCTGACCATGAGATCTCTAAACCAGAGGCTGGAAAACCATATCCCACACTGTTAGTAACATTGGAGTAAGTATGAAATAATTCCTGTGATCTCTCTTTTCCCTGCAGGTACCATGAATGTTACTTTCTTCCAGAAGAGACTTTTCACTTGATCTTTCAGATCAGAGACTGCAGATCTGATTGAAGGATAACACTGACAGTCTCTTACACTTAGCAATGCCTGCTGGAAGAGTTACTGGGGGTGAGGATGGGGTGGGCACCACTTTGATGGTATTTCCAACAGTCATGCCACATGCAGTAAAAGACAGCTCTGCTGAGCAATTCAGTTGTGTTTTCAGAGATGAATGGTCTGGCAGCAGAACCTCTGCTTCCCCACCTAGCCCTGATCACATTGTTCTCTCAGTTGTGCCAGCACAATTTTTTCCTGCAGCAGCACTGTGAGCCACACCACTTCAGGGGGAAAAAAAAAAGAAAAAAGATCCTAACAAAAAAGCCCGAACAATGACGCACTTGTTAGAAACAGCTCGGCTCCCTGATCGGATTTACAGCACACCAACAACTGCAGCAGCAGAAATTTGGGAGGCAATGTGCTGTGAGGCCAGGGCAGGAAAATGCAGAGAGATTGGAACATTTTAAGCTGATGTTGACAGCACAGACAATATCTCATGAAATCAGACCTTAACAGGTGGGAGATTGACATAATAAGGGAAGGCATTAGGCTTTAGAAAAAAATAGGGAATCAATATTTAATTACAGGAGAAGTGCAATGAAGTTGCATTATTGAAAACATCTCACCAAGTTGATACAATATTTTTTATCAAAGAAAACCTAATAATGAATCTACATTAACCTCCAGACTCAGTGTTCACCAATACTTCCCCACTAATAAAAATAGACATTTATATGCTTGTGGTCAAGAGCTAGGAAGATCAGAAAACAGACAAGGAATTAAGATGTCCTTTAACTCCATTTCAGTTGCAAATTGCCCTGCCTGTTCAAACAATTTGTGTGTCTCTCTCTCATATTGGCTTCCTACCTAATGCAGAACAATTGTTCTCTACCAGGGTCAGAAAAAGGTTTCAAGAGCTGTGGATGGAAAGCAGAAGGAAAATCCCTTCTGTTACAATCAGTACAACATTATATCTTTGTCATTTACCGTTGAGGAGAACAATAAGAACTAATGATTCTTTTTGTATAGATGCTTCATGATGACACAAAATCACACTGTATCCCACGTGATATCAGCATTAGCCTGAGGGGGATGAATGAGAGCACTGTGTTTTTCCTAATAATAGAAAAAACCACAAAGCCATACACCTAGGGCACAGACACCTCATAGGGCATAGACACCTCATAGCTGCCTTCCCCCAGGGAAGTGAACCATATTCTCTGTATCTGTATCTGTATCTGTATCTGCTGTTTTACTGTAGCACAAAGCTGTCAGGGGGAGAGAATGCTGGAAACAGTGACATGAATTCTCAGGCAGACCTGTGACAGTTCAGACATCTGGCAGCTGTCTGAGGGCAGCTGGGGTTGGACAGAGGGTACAACGAAACAGAGCCAAAAAGATCTAAGGATCTTCAACAAGGAAGCTGAGATGTCACTCATTTCTCTCCAGGAAGCGGGTCAGAGCCCTTGGTAGGGGTGGGGGAAAGCAAGGGCAGAGCTAATGGAGGTTTGAGGCACAAACAAAGCCAGTTCCCACCAGCTGAGCTTGGGGAGAAAGGAATGTGAGGGATGGGGAGTCTGGGAAGGAATTAGAGCTCAGACATTTCAAATGAGCACCTCCTCTGAAACATGCCAATTATTTCAGTCAGTGCAGTAAAATGCAAGTATTGTCCAAACAGCAGCAAGGAGACTGCCCTGACAGAGGGCCTGGGTAGGAGACAGCAACACTCCTGATTAAACAAGGCAGATGAGGTGGCTCAGGGAACAGCTCCAAGGACAGCTGTGAAGGGAACAGCAGGTACCCATTCTCCACACCCACGTGGAATGAGCAGATGATGCCACCCCTCAGGATACAAACATCTCAGTAACAGAGGCTGCCATTTAGAATCACAGAATATCCTGTATTGGAAGGGATCCACAAAGATCATCGAGTCTGACTCCTGGCTTTGCATAGGACAACCCCAAAAATCACCTGTGCATGCATCTGAGAGCATTGTCCAAATGAACTCTGGCAGGCTCAATGCTGTCACCCCTTCCCTGAGGGTCACCCCCTTCATGAGCTGCCTCAGAAGGACTGAACCCCCTGCCTGCACTTAGCCAGAGATCAGCTTCAGGAGAGGGCAGACACTGAAGTCATACCTGCCTCAAGCTTTGCCAGGTCAGCATTGAATTGGAAGGCCCCACCTCACAAAGCTGGCAAATCTGCCACCTTCTGCATCAGTAAAGCTAGAGCCACACATGGAAATGAGCTGTGCTCCACAGGCAGGTACAAAGGACAGTTGGCAAAAGAGAGCCACAGGATGAGAGATCAATCCTCAGCATCTCCAAGCTTGCCAATCCAGTGCCTGTGAAAGCAATTGCCACAGCTCTGAGCAGCCGCCAGCCAGCAGCACCCTCCTGTGACACATTCCTGCAGCTCCCAGGCAGCTGATTCCCTTCCAACACAGGAGCTGCACTTGCTCCTGCAGCATACATGGGCTATGTGAACCTGGGCATCCCCGAATTCCCTGAAGGGGTATCCCCTCGACCTGACGTGGCCCAGCTTCTGGCGAGTGCTCCACACTTCCATCCTGAGTTTGTGCAAACTGTAAGATCATGCTCTGTTAGACTGAGCTTTGTGGCTGCTCAGCAGAACTAGCACCTGAGACAGAGGGGACAGCCACATCCAAGTGTTTTCTAGAGGCAACCTCTGGTCCAGCACAGCATTAAACCCTTCAGAAAAATCTCAGAATAACTGAGCAAAAGAAGGGAGTTGGACATATGCCAACATAGGCAAAAACCTCTTATTTCAAGCATCAAAGATACAAAGCCCTTTCTGCCTAGTATCCAACTTTTACTGCTCACTTGTTGAGCAGGGACATGGAGCAACCTTATGCCAGGCTACACTCAGCCTGTTGTTTCTTCAACAGGACTTCAGGAGCCTAGACAAGAAGTGATCTCTGTAAGAGATCTCCTGCAGCTACCTGTGCTTTGATTCCACTGCCTTTACTTTCACTACTTCATAGCTTATGGATCTGCTCCTGCTGGAGCTCTTTCTCCTCTTTTAGTCAATTCAGACTGAGATATTCAATGATATGAGCAGATGGGCAGAAACAGATTTTGTACAAGGATTACTTACAATTTAGTCCAAGAAAGAACATAGTCAGTGGTCTGGTTCAACTTCATAAGCTGGAAATAGTGAGATCTGGAAAGGACAAATCCTAGTTCTATACATGACTGACAGGATCCATCTGCCCTCCCAATACAGAAGGCACGGATACAATAAGGAGGAACTCTTAGGGTTCTCTTAGAAGATGTAAAGAAACTCCACAGAGTAGTAAGTTTGCATATCTGAGGTAGTCCTGTCCCCAAGAACTTGCACATTTGGTGTCCTGAACTTGATAAAACCCAGGACTATAGGCTGGAGAGCATTGCACAAGTACTATAAAGATTGTGATAAGCAGCTATAAAGATTAGGGTAAAGATATCCAAATCTGAGGCTCAGTCTCCAGTACAGCAAGTGCATTGATAGGGAATACGAAATCTACAAAGAACATGCACTTTCAGAAGGGGAAAGAGAAAGGAGAAAGCACAGAGTCCTCAATGTTTCAGTGAGCAGCACCCACCCACAGGGACAGGTGGGGCTTTCCCATAGAGTCCGAGGACAGGAAAATACACCGAATCCCTGGCGGTGTGACAGGGACAGGCACAAGGCCAGGAACAGTGAAGAGACCCCGGCTGGACTGGGCTGAGCATGCTGGGACATGGAGTCCTCTCGGGGGCAGCCGGCGCGGAGGGGACAGCTCCGCGCACTACGACTCCCGGGGTGCTTTGCGCGCCGCCGTCGTCTCCTAGGAGATGCTGGGATGCGCGCGGGGGGTCCCCCCTGGCCGGAACTACCGCTCCCATGGTGCCCCGCGCGCCACCGCCTCCATGGAGCGGCGCGTGGCGGAGCGGCTCCGCGGCACGCTGGGCCCGCTCGGCCTCGAGGCGCACGCCTTCAAGGTAATGACGTCGCCGTGACGTCATGAGAACGACGTCACTGCCCGCGGAGCTCCGGGAGCGCGGGACGGGAGCGGGTCCCGGGGCTGCGCAGGGGCCGGGGGTGCCGGGGTCGGTGCCCCGGGGAGCTCGGGGCGCCTCTCAGCCGAGCGGGGCCGGGAACGCCCCCACGGAGCCGCCGCGGCCGGCGCGGATCGATGCGCAGTGCGGGGTCCGGCCAGCCCGCCCGGGAGCGCGGGGCAAGATGACCGCAGCGGCAGCAGCTGCTCCGGCCCTTGGTGCGGGCCCTGACCGGCGGGCTCGGGGCGTTACGTAATGACACATCTGCCCCAGCAGGAGGCAAAGTCCTCCAGGCAAGCTTAAATTTTAATCTAAGTGTGGGAGCACCTGTCTGTGGAAGTGCTGACCACCTCATCCGCTCTTACATGGCCTCTGACCGCTGTTCTGCCCGGGGAAGGGGCCCCTCTGCAGTCTCTGCCACTGTCCCCTGTTCAGCTGTAAATGCAGGGGCTCCTTCCTTGCTTGCCCCAGGGCAATCTGATATAAATCAATTTGCAACATGGAACACAAATCAATCTGCAATAAACGTGCCCTTCCCTTAGGGAGTGTTGTATCTGTCACCTGAAATGTTCTTATTTCCTGCTATGATCTTGTTTGCATAAAAAGTACGAGGCAATGAGGTGGTGAGGGAATTAATGAGAGAAGTGCCTCCAGAATTTGGCAAAATTTAATGTTGCTTGCCTAAAACACATCAGCAGAATTCGGTGCAGAACCCAGATGAAAAGACTCTATCTATCAGAGGTGAAATCTTTTAGCCCACTAGCTCTCTCCAGATTTCATTTTGACACAGCCAACCTTGGTGTACTGAGTGCCCTTCACTGGGAAACCAACAAAGCTTAGATTCACGCCTCTCTGATTTCTTCTAACATCTCAATACAACACCTTAAGAGCCACAAAACTGATTAAACTTAGAGGTTCATATAAGAATGTAAGGTTTATAGTGAATCTAGTTTCTGTTCTGTGTTTCCAGATGGGCAGTCTGGCTGCCACTGCCAGCTGCAGAGTCTCTGTCAGAGTAATTTCACTGATTATTTAGAATAAGCACTACATTTCATTTTCAAACTTAATGTTCCATTACTCAGCATCTCTCTCTGTTAGAGCTGGCCTTTGTGGCACCCCGGGAGTGAGGGAGTTGTCATAACCTAAGAAAAGATGGATTTTACTGTGCAGGGCATTAGGAGTGGGGTGCAGGGGGTTTGGGCCATTTTCTCCTGCACTTGGCAGTTGCAGGTCTGAGCCCTGTCTTCCTGGTCGTGCTTCCTGCTGCTCTGGCTTGATCTGTCATTTCTGGACTGTGTTATAACATGTCCAGCCCTGGAATCAAATATTCAGATATGACTGTGTCATAATCCATGTGCTACTGATAACGTTTTTAGGGGGGTTTAGCACTGCCAAGAGCTTCACATCCTTCATTCCATGCAAGTGTTTCCTGCAGAAGAAGTAAAACATGCAACTTGCCACACAAAACAGAAGCACAGTTTCTTTCTGGCCCAAGATAAGAGAGAAAAAAAAACTATAAAAGCTTTATCTGAACCAAACCATCTGATTTGCATTGGCAAGACTGATTGCTCATACTTCCCTCTAGGTTTCTGAGCAGAGCTGGATAAAGGGCAGACTGGAGCTGAATGCTGTGTGTGATTCTTATCTCACAGCTCACAGCACAGCTTCCCCAAACTTGAATCCTGGTGTGCAAAACAACTTGGTTTGAAAGGAAGGCCTTGGGCAGGTTGCCCATTTGGATTGCAAATGAAGGGGGCTACAGTTACTTCCACTTTTTTTACATTCCTGCATGTCCACTGGAGTGGTGTTTGTGTTCTAATGGAACTTTGTGTTTCTTTGCCTGAGGTTGGGTGGTACAATGCTGTTCTCCAGCCAGCCTTCCACCTCCCCTACCCAGATGACACACTGGCTTTCGTGGTGCTCAGCACGCCTTCCATGTTCGACAAAGCCCTTAAGCCTTTTGTGAAAAAAGAACGATTAAAAATCATCAGGGATCCTGTGGATCAGTGCGTTTCCCATCACTTATCACGTGTGAAGGAGGTAAGAAACTGAAATACTAATTCCTTTTAGTGTTGTGTCACATAACCAGGTAGGTTGAGCAGCAGACAAAGCCCTGCAGGCTCCTGCCCTGCTCTTTGGAAGGGTGAAGCATTATTCATGAAGGTGGGAGCATCAGCAGGCTTTGACTGCTTTACTTGCATGTTCTGCCTCTGGATTACATCATGCAGCTGTGAGGGAGCTCTGCAGGCACAGGCTGAATGCCCACAGCCTCAAATGTGCTGATAGAATTCAGCAGCAGGATGTGGGAGTCTGCAGGCTTCTCGTGTGTCTGCAGACTCATAGCTTTTTCCATGAGCCTGGGCTGATGTTTTCAAATTTTCCCAGAAATTCCCTGACCAGAGGGTGGATGTCATGTTCGATTACGAGATGCTGCCAAGCCGAAAGCCCAAATTCCTGGCACAGACAGCTGCCCATGTTGCTGGAGCTGCATATTACTACCAAAGGAAGGATGTGAAGCATGATCCTTGGGGGAAAAAGGTGAGGCAGAAACACAGTTTGGGAAGAATCACTGAACTGCAACCACTGAATTGTACAATTATTGTTTGCTCACTAATCACTAGTTCATCTTGCAGGAAACTACAAAGTCCAGAGCACATAAAGGTTCATAAAGTGTTTCAGGTGGAAAACGGACGCTTCCAAGATTCTTCGAGGTAGTAGGGAGATGTGCATCGAGAGAAATACCTTGATCTGTTAAACTTACTTAGATAGAAAAATAAATGACAGTGTGAAGGAAAACCTGTTGCTTAGAGCATTACAAACTGGGGGGGAAAATGCTTTGTGGTTAATTTCTGTAATAGATTTTCAGGAAGGAACCTCTCCCCACATTCCAGGGAGGTGTGTGTGGGCACAAGAGAATGGGAGTGAAATGCAGTGTTTCTAGCCACAAATTCAGGAAAGTTTTCCCTTCTGCTCTGTACAGCACTCCAAGAGAAGGTTGGGAGAGTGAGAAGTATCTGATGCTTTGAACTCTAACCTTGATTAGACACAAAGTGAGACAGCCTAGATTTTTTTTTTCTTCCAGAAGATCTTTGGTGTTTGTATCCATCCCAAGTATGGCGGCTGGTTTGCTATCCGGGGTCTCCTGCTCTTCCCCGACATTCAGGTGCCATTCCTGGAACAGCGTGACCCTGTTGACTGTGTGAGCACGGAGGAGAAAAGGCTTGAGCTGCTGGAGCAGTTCAATTTCCACTGGCAGGATGGCTGCTACAGGGACATCATTGAAGTGAAGGAAAGGTACTCGGAGGAGCAAAAAGCCTATTTTGCCACTCCTCCAGCCGAGAGATTCCGGCTGCTGGGGCTCTCACAGGAAGCGCAGAGAATCACATTTCACTGAGAAAACGGCTCTGTGGAGGGCAGAGGGCAGCAAAGGGTAACTCATGAGCACCGGCTGTTCCCAGTGCTGAGGAGGAGGAGGAAGAGGAGAAGGGGATGGTTATGCTGATACAGAGATGGCAAAGCTGAGCAGCCTCAAAGCAAACATCAGCTTCCCAGGGAGGGGCACTGCTCTGCGGTCTGGGGAAGGTGGGAACTGTCTCTTCTCTGCTGCTGCTGATCTGGGGGGGTCCTTTGGAAAGTCCAGTAAGGTGCCAATTAGCCTGTGGTTGGGAGTAGTTTAGACATCCTGGCAACTTTAAAATCCATGCTGCTCATTAAAGAAATCACTTTCGTTCTCAAGAATTTTCATTCTGAATATTCTGGTTTTATTCTTTGTAAGTGTAAAAAATAATCCAGTCGTTGTTAGTTTGATTTTATCTGAACTTTGGACAGGTACTTTTTTAGATGTAGCCAGCATTTTATTATCCTATGTCATGACCCTCCCTAGGGAACAGATGTCCAGTCTTTACAGTCTTGCCTAGGTCACATTTAAGCATTTATCCATTTATAGAGTAGTTGACTGGAATATTTGGAAAGATGCTGAGTAATGTCCATATGAGTGGAGATTTTACTCATGTGAAGATAACTGACTGAAAAAAGATAATTCTTGTGGCCTTTTCTAAGACAGACCACATTTGTGTTAAAAGTATTTTTCAGTGCCAGCACACAGCACACCTCCCAGAGTTCCTGCCACAGTTTCCTGGTGAGCTTTCTGTGTGAGGAAGGTTGTAAACCTCCACACACATAAAAGCCATGGCACAAAGCTTTGTCACATGCACAGGCAAACAAGCACGGTGGAAAAGAAAATATTAATGACATTCATGTTACTTATATTGCTGGGTAAAACATGTTCAGACAGAAACATAACATTTTTTGCATAACTTTGTCCTGTTATATTTGTTCAGAGGCTACAATGCACCTGGTAACCAGGAATTAATTTATCTTTGAGCAATTTGAGGCTCAGATCTCGTTAAAATAATATAATACATTAAAATAATATTTTGTGGGAGTTGTTTTACTGGACTGCAGTGCATTGCTGCAAATGGACAGGCACTTTTTCCCTTTTGATGGTATCAACATGATGATGAAGAAATACTCACTTTGCAGAACTGAGCCCTTTCTTTTCATATTGGGATTCTTCAAACCTTTTGGAGACTCCACCATGAAGGTTGCCCTCACCACTGTTCACTGCTTGATACAGTTGCTCATAGTCTGTACACTAACTCATTGTAATCCAAATTCAGGATAACAAGTCTTCTTCCCACGTGTGATCACTGGGTTTGTTCACTGCATTTGCTGTTACAGAAAAGTCTTTGTTGCTTTCCATGCTTTGTTCATCTCTAAGGCAGACACCTGACTTAAAATGTGATAGAGGTATTGTGATGTTTAATTAAAGGTAAAGAGTGAAATTTGTTTAAAATCGGTTGTTACAGAATTACTTTCTGGATCAAGTTTGTTTGATGTTTCAGAACTTTTCAATTGAACTGTAATTTAACTGGTATTTGAGCTAATGGCTCATGCTAGTAACAACGACAAAATGCTGATTGTCTTAGAAGGATGAATATAGATTTGAATCAAATCTATCTTTTTACATTACAATTTAAAGTAAAATATTTTGATTTTTTGGTATTGATTTCTTACAAGTATTTAATATTTTGTCTTAATTTATTAAACAGATTATCATGACCATTGCATTTCAATTTCTGTAATTTATTTCTCTTCAAATGGTATGGCATGGTTGGTTACTAAATATATAAAGTTGTAAGTACTGAGTATTTTTATTTAAACAATGCAGCTCTTAACTTGTGGAGAATTCAAGATGTTCAAGCAAGAATCAATCATGGTGTTTTTAATATCCTGAAAAGAGTGAACTACCTAAGACACACATAGTCCAACATCTGAAAACTAAGGAAAAATTGGTTATCTTAACAGAAGTTGATAAACTATTATCACAGGCCCACTGGCATATAAAAAATAAAACCTACAGCACATTATGAGTAAATCTAATAAAGGTTTATCTTGCCCAGGTAATTTCAGCAAGAGCATTAACAGCAAGCACCATGATAGTGCACTTTTCATTTTTCCTCATTTTAACAGTAACAAAAGCTCCAGATGTCCAGTGAGACATAACTGAGGGACTTTCCCTCAGTAGCATTAAAGTAAGACCTCTAACTACTGGAATTTTTACTGGTTAAAACCAGTGTTTTGGTGAACATTGAGTCACAGATCTATGTTCCTCATGCTTCTGAGAATACAGTTGTGTCAGGCACAACAGAGTACAAATATTTAGCAATATCCACTCCGACTACAGTGATTTTGGAGTCACTTGGATTGGGCATTTCTTTCTCTTAGCCAGCTCACTGAGATCCACAGCTGCAGTGAGTAGTTTTCTCCCCTTGCTGGTTGGAGTATAATGGCCTTTGTCTTATAAAACTGGAGTTTGAGAACCTGTTTGACTTATCTCATCTCTTGGGACAAGACCAGACATGGTGAGGAATGGATTATCCTTGGACCCTGAGGCATTGTGAAGGCATTCTTAGTTTCAGCTCTTGCAAATGTCAAACAAGTAATTGCAAATACTTGGATAGATTTACGAGTTCAAGTCTCACATTTTACATTTTTAGACAAGTTTTTCTCTAAATCCTAATTTTTTAACATTATTAAATACTTTTTTCCTCAGTATAACCAGTAGGGCGAGTATTCAAGAGCTGAACGGGAAAAACAAAATAAATTAAAAGCTACTTGAATTTAAATTCAGTTTTAGCAACAAGGTATTCAGTATATTTCAAGCTAATAAAGTAGTTTATGGATAATTAAGAAGTTTGTAATAGTTTCATGCATTTACCACTCTTACTATCCTTTTTTATTTTATTTTTACTTCATTAACCTAAAAATTAGATTTTCATAACAATTAAAGATTTGACAGACAATACCAATTAAATACAAAGCACAGTCAAATCTGGTGACCAGCAGCCATTAGGGTTGTTGCTCAGAAAAACAACTCAGAAAACACTGTTGAGGGTTTTTGGTATCAGTTAAAATTTGTTACACTTCAGTGGTGCAATAATGAGCATTAAAGTTTCTTTGTGGTATGAAGAGGAGTGTGGCAAACTTAATTCCTGATACTGACTTATTTCCTTCTCCCATAAAAAGAGTGGCTTGTAACAATGCTGTTTTCCTCTAAACTATAGAAAACTAAAGATGTTTTGTGGTATAAATCAGTGCTGGTATGTAAGACAGAAACAGCCAACCTTAGGAGGGCAGCGAACTCTTCTGATTTGTTGCTTTGATGGGGGTTTTAAAGTCTGGTTTGGGTTGGATTTTTGCTATGTTTTTGTTTTGGTTTTTTTTAGGGCTGGATTGCCCTCTTCTGGATCAGAAGCATAATTTTACTCTTTCAGTATGATATTCATGGTCTTTCATTCATTTGTGACCAAAATTCTTGTTGGTGTAACTACTATTTGACATGGGTTTTATTTCTGAAAATGCACATTGACTTGAATTAAAATTGAATCAAAACCCCCTGAGTTAAGACTGATGTATTTCAAAAAACAAGACCGTGGCAGCTACTGGTCAGTGCCAGTGTGGTTATCAGCACTCTTTGTTAAGCCTCATGCAAAAAGTGTATTTAATAAATTAGCTTTGAGTACTGACTTTAGCGGCAGCAGTTCAAAACTCTTCCTCTGAGGGAAGTGGTTTTGCTGCTCACTGCAGCAGAGAAACAGCTGCACCTCTGCAACCTGAACTTACACAGATTCATCTACCAAAATAGACAAACGTATTCATGAGAGGGTTTTTGCTGTTACCTTGGCTTCCTGTACTATCATATATCCTGTGACAGATCATCCATCACGTTTCCTTCAGAAAACAGAACAGAGCACTTCCCTTCTAGGTTTTCAAGGAGGAAACAGAGAGCACCAAGGAACACAAATGAGCTTTTCTTTTCCATCAGTGACTGAAAAACATGTTCACATTCCTTAGGAAATACAGTGGGGAACCTGAAAGAATTAAATATTTTGTCATAAAATGAGCAGTAAGATATTTTAGTGGAATGTTTTAAACCTCTCCAGTAATATACCAAAATCTGCAAAATGTGATTATATATGCATACAAATATTTGAAATAGCTACTATCATTCATTAATATTACATCTATAATACTCATGTTATCTTTGTTGATGCTGGAGAAAGAAATTTTACTTTTAATAACTGCATATGTTCTCTTTTCCCCCAAACACCTTGAAAAGTTTCTGAAAATCAAACACATTTACACTAAGTTGCTTGAGCTTTTTTTCCTCATGTAGAGCAAACCATGGGACAGGAAAATTCCTTTAAGTGGATTACAGAAGGAGTGGAGGGATTTTTCTGTTTCTTAAATTTATGAAGAATCATTGCTTTTTCTGCAAAATAAGCTCTCTTATTTCTTTTAAAGGAATTAGCCTTAGGTTTTAATTTCATGTCATAACCTTTTTTCCAGTATTGTTCAGTTTTCCTGAATCATTCACTGTTGCTTCAGTCTTCCAAAATGTAAAAAACTCCCTTATTGTTGTGAAAAGTGAATTTGATTAAATACATAAATTTTAGGCTACAATGTTTTATTAAGTGTAGATTTAAGATTTTTTTCCTTTCTAGACAAAGGATATTGGTTTCATTCATCAGTGCAGATACTTCAAAAATCTGTTGCTGTGGAATATGGAATATAAACTTACTGGACTTGGTGTCAGAGGACAGTGTAACCTTAAGTGTAACCTTAATGACTTCACATATGTTTAGTCACATACCTCTGCTCAAATGGTTTCTTGCACCAGAAGCATTTTAAATTCAGACACGTGTCCCCATTATGTGTGCAGTGATTTAAGTTTCAGGTGAAAGAGCCAAATTTCACATTGAAATGCAAATCTTTCATCACTAGGTGTGGTGAGAATTGCTTCCCACAGGCTCAGCTCTTGTTCAGGAGCACTGCAAACAGCTCACAGCCTGTTCTCCTGCAGCCACCCAGGGCTGTGCAGCAAGAGCTCTTGGTAATGCAGAGTTGTTTGACTGGACATTAAAGGCAAACTCCTGTTTTTTCTTTCCAAGGATTAAAAATAGAGGTACTATATTCATGAGCAAAAAACAATCTGACTTCTTAGTTTGGTGTTTTGTTTGTACCATTAAATTGTATTTTAAAAAAAGGAGACAGTAACAGCTCTAACACTTTCTGAATTGTCTCAGTGTGCTGCATTCCACTACTCTGCACTTCCCTCCTTTCACCCTTTGCAAATTAGAACCAAGACACTGTTTAGGAGGCTTAAGTCCTCTATTTGTCTAGTAGTATACATCAGAATATACATTTGCAGATTGTTATGTAATATAATACTGAAACCAGACCCACTGAAAATTTAGACTATTCAGACTATTAATACAATAAACTTGAGTATTTTAACACAATCTTTACATAACTGTAATTTTGATGTGCAACATTACTAAAAGCTGCTTTCATGGGACTTTTGCAAACATACTTTCCTAACCAAAGTGCATCATTTTGCAATACCTGTGAAATATAAAATACTTGCTTTTGTTCTTTGAACTGTATTGATTTGTTGGACAATCCAATAACATATTCAACAAAGGCCAGATAAAAAGGCTGGTGTACTTGTTAAGAAAATAATACTTTTAAACATAAGTAACTTTTTATACTGCTTTTCAAAACTACTAAGAAGCTTGCTTTGTAACAAAGTGATAATTCTTTAAACATTAAGAGCCAATTCTTTTTCTTCTAAGCATCCAAATATAAATATGCAGTTGTTAATTTTGGAATAACTAAGTCAGAAGTTGCACAAAATCTCGTAAAGGTTAGGTTCTGTATGTTGAATATTAAACATCACATCCTATGTATGCAAAGATAAACATAAAATATATAGAATTGATGTCTGATGCACAGCTTCGTATTGTACATCCTATGGCTCCTATACAAATGCTGTTATCTCAAAACTTAATTACAAATACCTGTCACAAACATGAGGGAATTTTTTAAAAAATCCTAGATAATATGAGAGAGCACTGTGTGTGTGTATTGGGTTTGTGTGGCAGTTTGGGAGGGCGGTTAACAGGGGTGGCTTCTCTGAGAAGCTCCTTGAAGAGAAGGTGCTCCAGAGCACAGATTCCTCTGCAGCCTCATTATTTCTCATTATCCTACCCTGATTTGATTGGTAATAAATTAAGCCAATTTCCCAAGCCTGTTTTGCCTCAAACAGTAACTGGTGAATGATCTCTCCCTGTCCTTACCTTGACCCATGAACCTTCCACTCTATTTTCTCTCCCCTGTCCAGCTGAGGAATTGTTACATAAATCCTCAGGAATCACAGCAATCAGCTACAAAATAAGAGATCTAAGATAGAGACACAGTAAGATATATTTCAGTTTCCCTTTACCTGACTATTCTAAAGAAATGAATGAATAAAGGTTGTATCTATAGTAAGCACCCAAACTAGGAAAATAGACATGCAGTCATGCATACATTAAAAAAATAGCAAATATCACATCTATCCTTTCTGATTTACATCTTCAGGGAAAATCCCACTAGGCAGCTCCCCATCCTGTCAAACCTCAGTGAGGTTTTCACCTCACTGAGAAATATGGCACCTGTTGATTGTGAAAGCAAAAGCAGTTTATAGCTGTAATGAAAATACAATCTGCATCTTGGTACATGGAAAAAACCCACCTCAGTAAATTATTAAAATAAAAAACTAAATAAATTACAGTTATTTGAATATCATAAAAGTTACACCAGTCAAAGATGTCATGATGCAAAGAATGGGGTGTAAGTCCCAGAACACTTAGTGGAGATTCCAAACTACATCTGAATCAATACAGAGTTTAAACAAAGAAATAAACTTAGACTCTTCTTGGTTTGAAGAAGTTTTGTTACCCATGTTTTGTGTGTTATGCTCTTAGAAATGTAAGTAATGTAAACATTAAAATGAAAGCATAGCAAACCTTCCCAGGAATGACTCATGTGGCTGAATAAAAAAAATTGTTTAATTGCACTGGTTCCTACTGTCAATCATTTGATGCATGCATGTAATACAGCTCCTAATCCACAGGGATTTTGTTTTTTGGCAGTTTCCAGTTTCCACAGTATCATCACTCACCTGTGACTGTGATACTTAGGTACAGTTTGTAGCCTCAGTGTGGGGGAGCTCAAGGTGGGCAGGACACAGGAAATTACAGCACATGAAGGGAACTCCTCACACCAGAGGAGTGGGATGAAGAAATGAACACAAGGGGTGATTCCAAAGGGCACTCCTATGCCCAGATGTGTTGCAGGGCAGCTCTGACCTCTCCTCCTGACAGCAGCCACAGCAGGACACAGCAGCTGCTGGGGTTGGAACCATCCTCAGACCCTCACCTTCCTCCCAGGGCCTGGGATGGAGATATAGATCCCCTTTTTGGAGAGAGATTCAGGAGCAGAACACCAGAGAACCCCTTTATCCTCTGTGTCCAGGGGTAGGTGACTGAGTAGCTACAAAATCCCTCTGTACAACTGCCTAAAAGGGGGTTGTAGTGAGGTGAGTTCAGCCTCTTCTCCCAACTAAGGAGCAATGAGACAGGAGGAAAGGGCCTCAATTTGCACCAGGATAAGTTTGGATTAGATACTAGCAAAAATTTCTTCACTGAGAGGGTGGTTGGGCATTTGAAACAAGGTCCCCAGGGAAGTAGTACAATTATTATCCAGGAAATATTAAAAAACTGATGTAGATGTGGCACGTGGAGATACAGTGCCCTCCAAGTAACTGCTATAACTAATTTTACATTTCAAGGCTAATATAACAATGTATAAGTTGTTTTACATTAAGGTAAGTTTTACATTAGCTTAGCCCTAACTTTACTCCTTTTCACTTGCTAGAAAAGAAAGTTTGGTAACTTCTTACTCAGCCATGCTGATTTATATTAATTTTACTTTGAACCATATAAATGCTCCTGTTACTTATCAATGCCATCTGGGAAGCTGGCCTTATTTGTTGAGACTTTGGATTTTTTAAAATTAAGCAGAAGTGATCCAGCTAAACATTACTTTCACATACCTTCATGAGGATTAGCTACTTTAGTAGATATGGAAGTATTTGGTACCAAGGCTCCTAACACATACTTTTTGCAGATGTACTCGAGGCATACAACTTTCACTTTTGAGTGACGTAAGTAGCCCTGGGCCTCCTCTTTGGTGTTGCTGACTTTAAGTAGGACAGAACTTGTTTATGACTTGAGCTGAAGACGGTTACAAGGCCCAGTAAGAGATTAATCTTTACATGAAGATCACAGGGCTCTAACTCCCTTACATTGTTAGGCAAGAGCTCATTACCCAAGTTCTCAGCTTTGAAGTTCAGCCCTATCTCGAGCCACCCTGAACTATGAAGCTACACAGCAGTGACAGCTTTGGTGTAACTTAAGGCCAGTCATGTGCTCTGAGTTTTACATAATCAGAAATACAAAGATTAAAGACAAGGCTGAGCACACCTGAGTACCAGATTTTATAATGCCACCCTTTTGATCTAAATCATATGACTACAAGCTAATGGATAACTGGCTTATTATCACCCTCATGACACGTAGTGGGAAAGACCGTGGATGAAATCCAAGGAAGTCTGCTTTCCAGAAAGCCAGTATTCCACTCCCGTAAAGACAGCACTCAAACTCCATGTTGGATTCCCAGGAATGACATGAACAGTCAGTTTTGACTTAAGCAGATGCCAGAATGACTAAGTTGACATGGTGCATGAGGAGATGCCCCACCTTTGTCACTCACATGCATCAATCAATATTACAGTGCCCAGAGCTTAAGCTCAATAGCCTGATCCTCCATCTAGCAGCCAAGTCATGAAGAGTGTGAGGAGTACTTTATTACTTTGACATGAAAACCAAGTCTTTTTCTCTCCATTCCAATGGAGCTGTAGTAAAAGGCCCTTAGGACTTTAAGATGTCTACAGAAAGCTTTCAGAAGTGCAGTCTGCACTCCTCCCAGGTCTCCTGATGACTACATACAAGAACAGTAGACAGTGTGCTCTTTTCACAAGTTTAATAGAGTTACAAAAGGATACCACTGCTCTATGTAACACATGACTAACCACAGACATGGCATTGTCACTAAGGTCAACAGGTCTTGATGTACAGATACTGATTGTTAGGATTTGCTATGAAGGTACTGTCAACAGGACAAACTTTCCTTCAAGTAAAAAAGTTACTGTTTAGAACTATAACATGATCCCTTGACTCAGATGCAATGACTTAATCATTAAGTTCAGTAACTGATACTTGCTCTTTATGTAAGGCATACTAGTTTCCACTCAGGCTGAACGTTTATTTCTGCTTGGCGAAATACTCTTTACTTTTCTGAACATCAGGCTTGATTGTGTCACTCCCAGGCTTCCAGCCAGCTGGGCACACTGAAATTATAAGAAAGAATGTTTAAGTCTTACCAGCAGCTCCTGCAGAACATGTTTTACACAACATTAAAGCAAAGTAGCAACTCAGAATATGTACAGATCTTTGCAACATACAGACAGTGCATTCAGTGTCACATTATGCTCTGTTTGGTTTGTTTCTATTTGTTTACGGAGCAGTAATACCCAAGGAAACAGGTGTCTACCCAGGCAACAGGGAGTCCTTTACACAAGCACCTCTCCCAGCCTCACTTAAAAGTTTCTGGGAAGTTTTGACAGCAAAGGTAACACCAACACCAGCAGCCCAGGTCAGAAGGGCCCTAACACCACACTACACTTATCTCCTTGGATCCACCCAAGTCTGTATTCCCCTTATCTTTAATCCACCCTGGTGCAGCTCTCCAGTCGAATGGGGCAGGGGAAAAAGTGTTCAACTGTCACTGGTTCCCCTACATGGTTATCAGAAAGCCACCACGATGCAGAGGTTGCATGGTCTCAAACTTCCAGCAGCTCCTTGAGCAGCATTTTTTGAACAGTGCTCTTTCTTTACTGCCATGGAATGCTGGATGCTCCACTCAGGACTGGCAGTTTTAGCCACAGTATGCTCAGTTTCTGAGTGTTGCTACACATCTTACACTGGCCTGTCCTGATTTAGAAGTGACTGCAGTCCTAAAGTTCTAAAGGAAAACCTTTTACCAGGTTTTAACTACTCAAAGGCACAGTAAACACCAAAAGACTTCATTTGCATGACATGTGACCACTCCATCATCAAATGTTTGGGATGTCTCCTCACATGACATATGTTTATATGCCACAGTCATGAGAGCAGCTTATTTTAATAAAACCTGCCACTGATTTACCACTTCTGAAGCGCACTAAGTATGACCAGCAGCAACATACGTCATTAGTTAATGACAGCTGAAGACTACAAACACCTGCATAGCAATTTTGAGCTCCCATAACTTGGTTCTAACCTTTTATCCGCAGTGCCTTTTTTTTTCTTTCACTCTTACAGAAAAGCTGCCAGTATCAAACACCTTATTCCTCCTGAACTATGTGGACAGAGACTCCCATCTATTTTACCCTCACTATATGTTGACAGAAAGATCAGCACACTTTCTAGGATTTTAAGTAGTTTGTCTAACAGTTTGTCTGCATAAAACACTACATTAGTACTGATGGTCTCAACCTACCAAATCTGAGAGCAGAATCTAAAACAAGCTTACTTGTGCAGGCTAAGTTACTACATGTTCTTAATTTCTGTTTTAAGTATTTTCTGTGTCTAATTCAAAGAGACAATTTCTGTGTGCTGGACAAGACACCCATCACCAAATTGCTTTAAGTGAAATCTCAACATGAGCAAATACTCAATGGACAAATAATTGGAATAGGACAAAGCATTATGGTGTCCTTCAACAAGCAGATTTACAAACCAGCTGCATTTCAACAGTCACAATTACCTGCTGTGCACAGAATGATACATGTACTTAGGACCTTTCAGTAACCCTTGATTTAACCTGCCTAGTTAATCCTGTTCTTTAGAGAAAACATTGAATTGAAAAGCACTCTTACCTTCTCCATGTTTATCTGTAAACTGGAAGGCCTGGACAAGTCTGAGGGTTTCATCAACAGAACGGCCAACAGGAAGATCATTGATTGTAATCTGCCTCAAGATCCCCTTATCATCAATTATGAACAGACCCCTAAAAACAAATAAAAGCCAGGCCTGAAGTTAAGCATAGCTTTTGAAAGGCTAATTAGACTGATGTGAGTTTCAAAAACTCAGGTCCACTATTTGATTATGGCACTGTTTGTGCCATTTACTGCGATCTCTCCCTAGAAACTAACACCTTGGTGCCTGCACAGCAATGAAACAGTAGCAGCTCAAAGCCCTACAGGAACTAGGAGGGACAGGAGGCAAGTCAAAGCACTGACACAGCAGAGAAATGCTTCCTATTTAAGAAAGATACTAATAGGGAAAAAAAAAAGAAGAGAAACTCAAGGACAAAACAAATTCAAGAAGAGACATTCTCACATTAAAAAAACCTCACTACACACTGTTCACAAAAAGACCACAAGCAGCAGCTCATCAGTCCTCCAGTATCAGGCTGAGTTAGCAGAAGTTCATCTCCCTTGCCAACTTTTATGAACAGCAGACTAAAGACTTGGGGTTTAATTAATCTGCACTTTGATCACTAGACTAAATATCTGTAATCACTTTTATGACTATGTAAGTCATGCATTACCAAAGTTTGCAGCTCATCTGCATGAGACTCCTGCACTGAGCAGCAGGCAGTCAAAGGGAAGCAGAATTTAACTTAAAAGCACAGGAAGCCTAAGCACCACAGAGAACAAGGGAGCATCTCCCCTTGTAGGGGTGTCTGACAGACTGTAGCTCACACCTAGAACAGCCAACAGCTTTAGGTGGCTGCAGGTGTTCAAATGTACACAAGCTCTGTGTTCATCTGATATGTCCATGCATTGCAACATAACTTTATGAGATCGTTTACCTCTGGCACATTACCTGTATGCAATACCTTCATCCTCCTTCAGCACTCCATACTCTTTGGCAATGGCACGTTTTGTGTCAGAAACCAGGGGGATTTTCATAGTGCCCAAACCCCCCTGTTTCTTAGGAGTGTTGATCCTAAAAGAAGAAAAGTTACACATTAAAAATATGGGCAGTTCAGGATGAGGACTCAAAGTACAACAGAAGCTGATCTTTTCTGCAATATCATACTCAATCTGCCATGCAGCAATGAAAGAACTGATGCCCAGTATGCTCAGTTCTGTTCAGAAGCACCTGGCACTACCAATACCAAGTAACTTTGAATACACTCAGGATTCTGTTGCTGCAAGAACTGAGGCCAGGCAGAATAACTGTTGGGTTAAAAGGTTGATTCTTACCAGGCAAGGTGACAGAAGTGAGAGTCAACAGAAGCTCCAATTACTTCACAGTTGATTTTTTTGAATTCATCAGCTCTGTCACTGTAGGCAATGATTTCAGTTGGACAGACAAAAGTGAAGTCCAGGGGGTAGAAGAAGAACACAACATATTTTCCTAGAAAAGCAGTACAAGCAGTTAATCTGTTAGATTTTTAAGAAAAAGCAAACAAACCCCACCAAAACACAGAAAAAAACCCCTAAACAACAACCTTAAAATCCTACCCAACTGAAGTCTCCGAACCCAGGCTGTCCAATCTAACAGGGAATGCTTGTCTCTTGGGTCTATTCCCATAGGCTTGTCCCAGGTACAGCTCTGGTTATGCTACACCAGAAGACCCCATGGCTGACCCCTAGCAGAGAAATGCCACAGATCTGAAAGGCTACCAGCCAGGAGACATTTTAACTGAGCAGGAGAGTAGTCTACATCTACTCATCACCCTCATGCAGCCTGCAGCATCATTAGAAATGTATTTTTAAAGCCATCAACACGAGTACTTGATAACTTCAGGCTCTCCTTTTGTTTCAGTGAAGCTTTTTTTGGCAAAACATATTGGCAGCACTCTAGAGAAGGGAGTTTTTTGGTTAGATGAAAGAATTTACTTTCCATTGACACAGATGAGACAGAAGATGTTGCTGTTCCACAGTCTGGAAATGTTACATCAGTCTCAGTATGATACAGGGCAATGAGCCTGATGCAAGGTAACAGCTTAGAGGAGTTTTATGCTCACTGGTAACAGTTATCACACCTGGAACTCTCAGCCATGCTGCTGACAGCCTTCTAAGCATACTCCAGCCACCACTGCACAAGTTCTGATCTTCACTGCCAAGTGGTCACTATCATTTCAAAACCAAACCAAGTTGTATCTTCAGATACCCTCCAGTCCTTCCTATGGCCTGACTATCTGTGTAATTAGAGAAGCACACGGAATTACCTTTGTAGTCAGAGAGTTTGATGTCTTTGAACTGTCCATCTGGCATTACAGCCGTGGCAGTAAAGTCAGGAGCTGGTTTGCCAATGAAAGCCTTTCCTGAAGACATCTTGATTTAACCTAGACAGGAGTTAACACCAATGCAGTTTAGATGGCAGTACATTTGCACCTGGAAGCAAGGACTTATTCAAAGCATCTTATCAATCTAGATTAAACACCAAAGACAGTTTATCAGCACTTGCAACAAGGCTTAAGCATTAAATGAGTTTTGACACCTGGGTAGTTGAGCCACTATAGAGACTGCCAGCACTTCAAATTGTATGGCTCATGGCCTCCTAAAGATAGAGTAATGGTTATCTAACCAGTAACAGCACAGTGTCTGGGAAAGGCCTAGAGCTTTAGTAGCACTCAGAAAACTATTCCATTTCCACATGGTCGAGGAGTAGAAAGTCTGTTTTTTAAAACTTTCAATGAGAAGAACCTTGTACAATTTTATAAGGGAATTTAAGACCTCAAACTTGATCTTCCTGTTGATTCTGAAAGAAAATAACTTCTGTTAATCCCCAGGGAACATTGCTCTGCATAACTGCACTTTAACCTTTTGAACAATTCAACCTTTTTTTATTTGCAACCAGAAAGTCTCGTAGTATACATGAAAATCACATTCTATATAATTACAATTTCACCAAGTCTAAATCAGTACAGCCAGGTTGTTTCTCCTTTAAGTCTATTGAAAAAGAATAAAAGGGTACACAAGGACAAGAGAACACTACTGGCTATCTGCCCCAAAAGTTTGTCATCTGTATCTGTGCAGTACTTTTTCCTCAGTCTGGGAATGCAGTATAACACTTTAGACTTGCAGAGCATAACCTTTCAAACAGACAACTCTGTAAATCTAATTTCTGCAACTCACAAAATATTCTTAGAAGTTATTTCACTTCATTCTACACACTGCAGCACTGGCTGCCTCAGAGATAAAAAACACCTCAAAGGTTAGCATGAGTCTCATGTTGCTAAGGAAAGCCAAGAGCCAAGGATTGTTCCAAGTTATGCCTGCAAGGCACCAAGTCTGTTCTAAAAAAGGTTGAGAGCACCTCATTTCTTGGCTCCTTCCCCCTTGCCAGCCACTTTTTTTCCTGGAGAACTAGCCCACAAGTCAAACATTTAGCTTTGAACCCACATTTAGCCTTTTTAGCAATGGTTTAGCTTTTGAAAGTTTCTCTTGCACACCCTGACAGTAATGATCCACCTCTCACTTTTCATTTTGAGAAGTGCCCACACATTCAGCATTTCTAACTGTGCAACAAAGCTCCTTATCCCCATGTTCCTCCAAGGGTTTTTAGTTTTTAACTGCAGCAGATTGGGAGAGAATGTGGTGACCAGGACTAGAGATCATTTGTAGGATGCAGTGAAGCAGCCTGGCAGGAGGACATCAAGAATCCTGTACCCACAAACACAGCTGTGGTTCTCAAAGTGCAATTCTGCAAGAGGGACAGGGGAACAGCCCGCGCAGTATTTATTTGAGATGCCTCCAACTAGCGAGTTTTATCTTATAAGCAAGAGCTGCTTGGCCTGGAGTGCATGACCCCACACTTTTACCACTGAATTACATTATTTTCTGTTATCCAAGCTCAAGGTCATCCTTTTGCTCAGTACTACGCCAGTCTTTCTATATTTGTTCCATCAGCAATCCTCTGGAGTATTTCACTAGGTATTCAAGGTCAGACTGCTCTTTGATACTTCCCCTTTCTAAACTGCAAGTTACTGTCCCTTTCTCTAGTAACATTAAAATCTTTTAATACTTGCAGGAGACTTTGGTTTCGTCACACGGCAAGAAAACCATGTGCTTTCCTCAGAGCACCCACTGTGACCTGCCAACCCTTGTGCTTTTCCGTGCGGGGTCAGCGCGTGTTCTGCTCGGATTTTTAGCCACAGCATTTCCTAACCCGCAGAGGAGCAGACCACAGAATCATTGTTACTTCCTTTCATTCTGAAGGAAAGTAGAATGAGCACCATAAATCACATACACTCGAATCCGGCCAGAGTATCTTTGTTACTCATAGCCGCAAACGGCCTCAATTATCTTCAAACTGCAATTATAATAAGCCGAGCCTGCTCTCTTGAACGAGTTATTTCATACCTTTAGGGTGCCTCGAACAAAAGCGAAAGGCCGTTTCCAAACACACCATCAGTCTCCCACTCTGCCACCTTCAGACTGTCACAAAAATGCGGTCAGGCCACCGCAGCCGCGGTCCCGCCGCGATACCGAACCGCGGGCATCGAGCACGGACCGCGGCACGCGTGGAGCCCGAGGGGCTCCGAGCCGACCTCCGAGCCTTCCCCCCGCTACACCGCTCTGCGACAGGGGAACCCGCCCCCTGCATGTCCCCGAGCCGCATCCAGCGCTGGCGTTTGGGGTTTTTTGAAGGCTCAGAAGCGAGGTGCCGCCTCGCTGGGGGAAGCCCGCTCGGCTCCCGGCAGGCGCTGGGCGCGCTCCCCCCGCGGGCCCTGCCCGCGGCTCCTCCCCGTACAGCGCTGATAAAGGCCGGAGCGTTGGAAGGAATTATCTGCCCGCCAACCCCGCCAGAAAGCG
>VXBI01001671.1:416590-442289 GCA_013397375.1 Toxostoma redivivum
CGGACGCGGCGGGGCGGGGAGGGCGGTAGCGCTGCAAGGACAGCATGACTTGGCAGATCCGGGGCCGTCGGGGCGCGAGTGAGCGCGGGTCGTGCTCTGGAGAGAGTCCCGGGAGGTGCCGTGGAAATGCCCAATGCCGCGGTTATAAACGACTGAATGGCTTAGTGCGAGAAGCGATTGCATTTTTACTGCCTTAATTGACCGAGCTATCATTATTTGAAGTCCTCAGAGGGTACGCAGGACTTGGAGGGAGAGTAAGGGATTATTGGCATGTCATTCATGTGAATTAAGTGTCGGCCATTGACAGAAGTAAAACGAAGCCTCTCACGAACAGAGCAATGTGTGTTCGCAGTGTTACAGAGGTGCGGTATCAAATCTCCATCCTCTCGCTCTGCACTACCCACTGCCACTGCCTACTGCCACTGCCTCCTCTCCCTGATACTCGCTGCCAAGGCTTTCATTGATTCTTCTCCATCAATGGAACACCGATCTAAGTCATGCAAGTCAGCAAAAGAAAGATGAAAGCTAAGTTTAAAGTCTAATCGTTGAACTTCAGCGGCAGGATAGAAACCGTTGGAAGATACAGTTACTTCAGGGAGTTTTGCATCATTTAGTAGCGAAGCTGCTCTGAGGGACGTTTAACCTCAGTGATTCCTCATAAGCACTGTCTTTGAATCCAAGAGTGAACAAGCAGTGTTGTACTTTTTAAGGGTTAAATTCTAAATGTAAATGTGAAAGCTTTATTAAATGATGAATACTTAAAGTCATTAAGCCATATCAAGCACAAAAATGCTTGTTTCTGTCAAAAGTGATAAATGTGTTCGCTAACTGATTTTTACTCATCTGTTTTGCAGTTTACAGTTGTGTTTCTTATACCTGTTAAAACTTGATTATAAATTATAATGAGGAGAAAACCACAAAGGATTAAAAAACTTTAAACGTTTATAATCAAGATCACTGTGTAGTGTTGCTGGGTGACCATAACCACGTGGTGGTTCACCCAGAGATGACTCATTTCAGATGAAATTAATCCTTAAATAATGAAAGCAAATAATATGTATATATGTACTCAAAAAAATCTGCACTTACTTTCATGCAACTAATTTATCTACTTCTATTTCTATAGAACACTTAATCTTTTACAGGAAGAACTTTGCTACTTTCTTAACATCAGTGTTGTCATGAGAATTGAGGTCTATTTATTGAGACATGTACGTACCTCCCCATCCCCTCAGGCCAATGTCCCTGTGAACAGATTAACTCCTGAAAAGTCAGGCAGTCCTAATCAAAACCGCCAGAACAATGTAGTCCGACTGCAACTGTGGCATGTTTACCAATGGACAAAGCAATAATGACTTTCTCATGGTTTCTGACTCCTTTAATGATTGTTATGCTCATTTCTCATACTTTCAGATGCACAATATACCCAGTATGGTCTGCAGGTTGTTCCAGGACTGTGCTGTAAGCATTGCCTTTCCATTCATATGTCCGTGGCCTCATTAGTTTTGATTAATTTCTGAACTTGTCTTTCCAGACATCAGTTTTTGGAAGTTTTGGAATAATAAATTGTCAAGGCCACTCCTTTGTTCAGTGAGCACCTGGGTTTCTGTAGCCTTTCTCAACCTTTAGATGTAAGATACTACTTAAATTAAAACAATTATGTTTTTCAAGAAAGAAAGGGCATGTCTACCCCTGCAGGTGCTGGAAGGATGGAGTTCTCTCCCCACCTCACTTTTCCTCACAGCAGTGTAACTGTGGTGTGGTGTTCTGCTAAAATAGCTGCCAGACAGGATCAGCTTGTACCTGATTAGCATGGAGCATCAGAGCCCAGTGCAGGCCTCTCTGCACCCATCCACACAGACAGGGACACAATAAATACTTCATCTATCAACAAAGAGGAGCTGGGAGGCCCTGCAGTGCCAGAGCCAAACTGGGAGCCAAACTAGCCTTCATATCCATCATTTTGATCACAGTATCTCCCATGTACCTCGGTTAGGAATGCACCCCTGATGTGAAAAACAAACGCCCTGCTGTGTGTAAAATGAAAGGCAAAGAAACTGAACTTGTTTCAGAACATTACCACACATTTGGGTTTCCATGCATTTGAGAATGGTTTTGTGTAAGAGTATCAAAGATTTCCAGATTAGTTGGACTAGTAATGGATTGGCAACACTGGAGCACACAGCAGAGGTAGCCCCTGCATGTCCTCAAAAGCCAGCATACTGGGACACCCCCACATGTTCCCTGTGGAGTTCATCACTGCATGTGCCAATAGCCCACTAGTCATGAATATACCAAACCTCCTATGTACACATGGTACTACCAGAGGCAGTCAGAGTCGAGTCCTGGCCATGTGGGGACAATTTAATTCAATGTGTGCAGAAAGCTGACAAGTCAACAACTGACAAGTTCCATGGGGCATTTATGCACAAGCAGCTGGTGCACAATAATTTTAATGCAAACAACTGCATGCCATTACATATACAATGCACATATTAGCTTTCCTTTTTTGAATCAAGTGAAGACTGTATTTCTAGGTCAAAATGTCTCATATTACCTCTTCTCTGCATATCTTTTTTTTTTTTAATTTTTCAGTTAGCAAGCTATTACTGTATGTCTGGATAATCACTGTCTTTTGATAACAAAATGTCTTCCTTACCTTTTCTCTTTTACTCCCTATTATATTACTGGAGGCTGAGGTTCATTCAAGTTTTCATATGTGAGATTTATATAATTCAAGCATCTTCTTTTGCTTGAAGATTGTGGATTTTCAAACAGATTTGTGATTGGCAGGGTCTACATAAAAATAAGTCAAACTCAGCAGTGATTCCTCCCCCTTTATTCTTTCATTTCCTGTTTCATGTTACTTATAATTGTTGTCTTGTCCTTGCACTTTTCTTCCACTTCTTTTTATTTTGTCAAAAAAGGCTGTGCAACAGAAAAATCTGGTAACATGCATGCACAAGAGACTAATTGACCTTCGTGCCTTTTTAAGCCTCCTGAGCTTGAGTTCAAGTCAGAACAGCAGAAACAGGGTCCACAGCAGATTTATCTTTCTGGAAATAAGTAACAGACTCTTCAAAGCCCCACCAGAGGTATCTATTGCCTTATTTCTGATCTAATCTTACTCGAAGTTCTGAATGTTTATAAATTGCTTGTAAAGATGGAAGCCTGAAGCAAAAGTCAAACCCGATTATCTGTTTTTAGTTGTGTTTGAGATTGGGTGCACCGTGTATTCTCGATTACAGGCCAAAGTCTGCTCCAGAGGAAGGCTTTGACTTACCAGGAGCAGGGCAGTCCTTGCCCAGCAGTGAAAGCACTCAGCTGAATGAGCCTACCTTAATCTCACTGCGGTCCGAGCAAACCAGGAAATGAATTCCTGGCCATCTGCAAGGAGAGGAGCCTCAGCCTTCTCGGAAAGTGCCACTTCTTTATGCACCTTAAAGCGCAAAAGCTGAACCAAAACGAGTGCAATCGGCCTTTCACTTTCCCCGGATTCCGGTTGCAAATAGAACTGGGTATATTCGGTCTCCCTACAAGTAGAAACGGCTTCAAGAGGCCACGACAAACAGCAGTCGGGGACATGCAAACGCTTCTTGTCAAATTAATGGGCTGGGGTCATCTTTGGCCGCCTTCCCCCATGTGGTGCAGCCCATGGCACTTATCACTTCGTGGGAGCGGCTGGGCTGCCTGAGCTTCCCGACGGGAACCGGGCCGGGAGGGCACCCAAGATCAGCGGGGCAAACCCGATGAAGGGGCCCGATGGGTTACGGGGAGCGGCTCAGTGCCGGGGAACCCTGCCGGGGCGGGGCGGGGCTGGGCCAGGCTCCGAGCGCCGCCGGGGGCAGAGCTGTGAGGGCAACTCAGCCTCGTTAATCCTCACTGCCGGACTTTCACGTTTGAACCGTCAGGGGCACCCGCGCTGCCCCAGCCCAGGGCGCGCTCCCGGCGGAAGCGGAAGGGCCGGGCAGCAGCGGCTGGAACGGCAGCGGCAGGAGCAGCGGTAGCCTCAGCAGTAGCAGCAGCGGTCGGTACCGACGGTGAGTGCGGGAACACTGCGGGATTACGGGGCTGCAGGGCCGCCTTATCGCCGCTCCACCGCCCCCCGCGCCGGGCGGGCCCGCCCTGCGCCGCCCCGATAAGGGGCAGGTGGGCGCCCTCGGCGAAAACGCAGACGGGTTACCCCGATCTGTGTGGCAGAAGCTATAACAGCCACTTAGGTATTGCCAATATTTGTATGCCTATATGTATTAATGGTATGCATAGCTGTACCTGTTTTACTGCTGAAAGACTCCTTGCTTTAGGTTGAAAACGAGTTGTAGCTGTGGATTGATGAACTGGGGTAGTTTGCGTTACTCTGGTTATTGATGCATCCTCTCAGCCTTATACTGTCCTTGAATTACTCCGAGCTTTAATTCCTTTATGTGAATATGGTACGAGGCTGGTAATGGTAAGCCATAACCGTATCTTGCTTGTATAGAATTAATTTGCTTTTATGTTTGTTTTTATCTCTGCTCTTCTAAGAAGAGGCCTCCAGCTTTTTAATGATCTAAATAATTATGGCTAGCATCATAAATTCTCTTAAATCCCCTATTTCAGGGAAGAATCTGAATGGAAAGTATTAACATTTTTTTTCCAGTGTCTGCAATTCTGATGTGTTCCATTCTTCCAGGAGCTATTGTTCAGAGCTCTCTGCAGTGTTAATATGCAACGTTACATGAAGTAAGATGGTTCTTAGAAATGTGCTGATGCTAGTTATTGATTAAATGTGTACCTTGTCTTTTGGGCTGAACTCTTACCTTTAAGATGATTGCACAACATGGTTGTGTAAAGCATACAGTTGGTATCTGATTTATATTAAAGACTAAAGTGGATTAAAAAGCCATAAGTTTTTAGTTGCGTTGAATAGTGCAAGATGTCTTTATTTAGGCAACTAAATTCAGGTAAACAGCACCCACTTGCATGTACCTGGCTACAAAATGGCTGTGCAAGCTCAGAGTAAAAGAGAATACTGTTGGCATTGTCATTCTGCCTTCTCTGACCTCCTACCCCAATCAAACAGAGGTACCCCTGCAGTTTGGTTCACCAGTGATTGTCTTCAGCACCAGTAGCTGGACTTAGCCCAGTGCAAGTCCAGGGCTGTTAGTTCAGTGTAATGATTGTCTTGTACCAGGAGGTGCTGGCCCATTACAGTCCTGATAAGAAAGGTACTCAGACTCTAAGGTATCATCTCAAATGATGTTTTTTAGAGCTAACCCTTTAAAGAAAGAGGAGGGTGTTGATAACTGTGCATCCCTTCAGGTTCTGGGAAGCTCAACTTGTGCAGCATTGAGAAGATCTCACTCACACAGCACAGTATGCAGACCCTGTCCATAGCAGAAATTACCCTGTTTTGGTAATTTGATCCTCATAGGGATTCTTTTACAAGAAAACACCTCTATTCATCACTTCTACTGTCAAATAGAGAGGATGCTTGCAGGAGAGCTTCCTGCCTTTTTAGATAAAGGCAAAGACACATAGGTGGCATAATTGCAGGTATGAAGTGAGCTACCTGCAGACTCCTGTTCGAAGTCACTGCTGAGCTTATCCTGCAGCTTGTGCATCCCACAGCACAAGGCTGGGTGTGAAGTGCAGCACAGGGCAAGCCTGGACGTACTCAGGTTAACTTACAGGGATCCCCAGCTCCTTGGTGTACAGTGGCCTTCAGATCAGGATCACTCCAACTGCTCTTGTATGTCTCTTTGAAAAACAAGTGTGCTGTTTAGTGTCTGCTGTTAAATCTACAAAAGTTTGTCTTGAGAAGCTAAGCAAGAAATTGAAAGCATAAACTGTGTGAACATATCCATCAGCTGGGACCTAATTATATGAGGAAAATGACAATACTGAGAAGGCAGACCTATTTTGGGATAGTATGTAATATGGATGCTGAACTCTGAAAACATCCATTCCTCCTACGTAGTCAGATATTTAACTAACATTGCATTTTTCCATTCTTGGTTATTTTTGTTATTTTGTTTTTGTTTTTTTTTAACAAATAATATTAATGATTTTGGATGCAGCAGAGCTTGGGAAGTAACTAAAATCAGCTAGCCGGCTTTGGAGCTCATCCTGAATGCAGTTTCTTTTCAACTGTTTGAGCAGACACAAAGATTGCGAGGATGTTGGAACATGCTGTAAGCCCTTCCTTTGTTGATGAAAAAGCTTTTCCATTGTGAGCAGAAAAGGTAAATTGTTGCAACTTGAAAAATTGCTGCAAAACTTTGTTCTTTTTATTCTCTAGGCAAAAATGCCTGCAACGTGCAACTTCGTTACACTCCACACTGGGCAGAAGATGCCTCTCGTGGGACTGGGAACTTGGAAAAGTGACCGTGGCCAAGTAAGTGGGCAACAATGGGATATTGTGCTCTCAACTAGTATGTGTGTTTGTGTACTTTTTTTGAAGGTCCCAGATCTGAGGCCTTTGTTCGAGCTGTTCTAGTCTTGAAACCACTGAAGTTGAATGTGTGTATGTATGTACTTGTATGACTAAGGCCTTAAGGCACAAAGACAGGAGGTCCTTCCAGAAAGAAATATCCCTTCATACTTGTTAACCCTGGCCTTGGGCAGTGATGCTCTGGGACATAAACCCAGAAAAAGACCAGTGGATGATGTTTCTGTAATATGTTACCCAATTCTTGCACTGGCAAGTCCTCAGGCTGCTGGTCTGACCAGCCACCCCTCTGGCTTAGGCTGATGACTCAGCAGAAAGCATTATTTTGGGAGGCAGAAACTCAAGTTGTTCTTGTAATATGGCCTGTTTCAGCAGTCAGCCAATGGTTAGCAGGAAAACAAAGAACTTGCTTTGGTCAGCCTGCTTTTAGAATAAGACGGCTCATGTATCATTAGACATTCATTCTGCTTCTGAATGCAGTGAATTGGCAAACACTACACTTGGACAATTCTGTGTGTTACTACAAACTGTCTGTGGGAATGTTTGTGTGCTCCATAGTGTGCCTGCTATTGTAATGCTTCTCCCCTTTGTCTGTCTTTTTGTATCTCTTTCATTTAGTTAAAATATACATTTTTTGGGGGGAATAAATTGTATGTTCTTCTTCTGAAAGGTAATGTCCACTGCTTGGTGGAATTTGTAGCTGGTACTCAAAGAATTGTGGAATCACGGAATGGTCTGGGTTTGAAGAGACCTTAAAGATCATCTAGTTCCAATTCCCTGCTGTGGGCAGGGACACCCTTCCACTAGACCAGATTGCTCAGAGGTCAATCCACCCGTGAACATTTCCAAGGACGGGGCATCCACAGCTTCTCTGGATTATGCACACCACTGCATGTCTGTGCAGTAAATAGATGTCTCACTGCTTCTCTTCTGTGAGCTTTATGATATTTTTGGAGTATGTTGGATGATGTTGTGTTCATGACTGAGAGGGAAAGCTTAAACTCTTCTCAAGATGTGCTATTGTCTTGTGCCAGCTAGAGGAAAAGGTGGGAAACAAGCTGTGAAAATCTATTCAGAGCCATTTTACTGTGGGTTTTGTTGTCCAAACAGCTGTCAGGACAGTGGATCTGTTGGGAATAGAAGCAATACTAATGTGGAAACTGAATTGATGTGAGAGCTCAGTCAACCTCTTAGATGAGGAAAACGGTGAATGTGCAACTTTGCCACTTAAAACATCAAATGGCAGCTGAATTAAGATTGTTAACATGCACAAACTTAATGAGTGAATTTCTGTGCACTCAAAACAGTTAAATGTGCTTTGTCTAAAGCAAATGTCTGAAACTAAACAAACAAAATATGAATGTGTTGTTTATTCTGTGAACTAATTGTTCTGAGAAACGTGGCCTTAGAAAGAAACCAGGACAGATCCTGTTTGTGTATAATTTAAACTTAATTCAGTTGGAAATCCAATCAGTTGGAATTTGGCATAATCAGCAGTGCTGCTGGCAGCTGAGCCCCAAGCAGGATCCAGCCATCTTCTCTGGATTTCCTTGGAAGTCATTGGGAGTCACTTCTTTGGAATATCTGCTGTCTTCAAAGACTTCCTTGTGGACTGTATTGAAGGCAAAATCTAGGGAGTGCAGTGAAAAGGGCCAGAGTTACGGAAGTTGTTGCTATTCCTATGGAATAAGTTAATTTCTGCTTATCACTTCTGAAAATTTGGGGGCATAGCAGCAATTTGGCAGTGTCCAGATGATTTACCCTTAAAAGGATGTGCTGTAGTTCAGGGATAATATGCTATTATGAAATAAAGACTAGGGGCCAAAAACTCAGAGAAGCAGAAGAGTTAGCATTGATTAAATTTGGTTTAGCTGTTTCCCAAGTTGAGACTATTTATCAAAAGCTCTTTTGTTCAAGGGCTGCATTAGAAGCAAGTTTGGAAATGGATGGCTTTTAAATTATTTCAGGTAAATATTTTGCAGATTGTAGTTCTTTCCCTTGCCAAGCTTGAGTAATTTCTTTATTACTGCTGTTACTGTTCCTGATTGTAAGCAAGCCTTGACCTTGTAGACAGATCTTAACAGTCCAGTACAAAGGTGTCATTGCAGCCTCAGTTTCCTAGATATTAATCGGGGGAAAGTTATTGAATCTAATTTCATGTTGAAAGACTACAGGATTTTACAGGATTGACACTGTACAAAATAATAGGATGATTTGTGTTTTATATGATCAAATGCTAGAAGAGAAATTTGTTTTGCATGTTTCTATAGGAATATGAGGGAGGGCTGTTGAATGGAAGGGCGCACAGTACAGAAGTTTATGAACTGGCAGCATGAATGAGTTCAAAGAGAAATCCATTCAGACAGGAGCATCAAGAATATCAGTACTGTGGCTTTTTGATATTGCAGCTGGATTATCTGTAGTCCTTTAATGCTTTGTTCTCTGCTCTCAAGTGAGCTGTGCTTTCAACCTGGAGGATTGATCTCCCCATGATGAGCAGCCTAACCTGCAGTGGCAGAGGCTGGTTCTGTGGGACACAGGGCTTGTACTTCTGTGTGAAACCTTGGAAAAGCTGAAGAGAAGTGCACTTCAGAAAACCAGTCAGACAGGGTGTCTTGTGACAGGATTGCAGCTTTGGGGGAGAGTGTTTAGTTCTTGAAGCTTATTAGACAATATAGAGAATCCTGGTTACAGGCACCAAAAAAAAGTCACTGGTGTTAAGGAAAGGACTTAAATTCAACATTTGAAGGATAAGAGGAAAACCCCTTTATTTTAGGGAACACCACCTTTTAAATTGACATTATTTATCTGATGGTGTGAATTCCTTTTCAGGAAATTTTAGTGCAATATTTAGAAACTCTGATATAGCAACACTTGGATTCTGGTCACAGTGCATCTGAACATCATGTGCACTGATTATCTGGTTTTTCCTCCTTCCTGTCTGCAAAAGGACTGCTAAAATTTGTCAACTTTGCAGGAAGCAGGGGAGGCTGGTCAGAGCTTTTCCTTTCCCAGTAGTATTGAACTGTTAAGAGTGGAAATCTCTTCATAATGGCTTGGGGCTGTGCACAAGAGGCTCCTGGGTCACTTGAACTCTGTGTTGCCTGTAAGTATAAAGATGGCTTGTTAGTTTTTTAACCATTTAAGAGGCAAATTGAAGAACTGGAAATCTAGTAATGGATCTTGTAATTAATAGGAACTTGCAGATTGTGTTTCTGAATCTGCCACTGATATTGTGTTCATCCATCTTCAAAAGAGGGTGGATGGGTGGCAAGGCCAAGTCCCTTACTGGGATGTTTAAATGGGACTGTAGTTCCTTGGACTTTGCTATAAAGTGAAGAGGAGTGAGGCTCCAACTGCAATATTTGCATCTCTTGTGGCAAATCATTTGAAGAAAGGCACGAAACAGCTGATGAGGCAGCAGCAACAGTGATGCAAGGTTTGGGAAAGGTGAGTTGTGGTGAGAGGGGGAAGCACCTGCAGTGGTCAAGAGAGGTTTGAGAGGAGCTGTGCTGGCACTTTGAAAACGTGCAAAAAGCCCTCGCAAGGGCAAGCTGTGGATTTCACGTCTGAGAGGAATGGGATGTGGCATCAGGGCCATCTTTGTGAGTCATCTAAAAAACTTTGAGCATAAAGATTTCAAAGCATTAGAATAGACTGCCTGTCACAAGAAGGGCTATGACAAATGTGTGTAGGAGTGGTCTGGATTTACTCTGACCAGCTGTGGGTCTTGAGGATAGACTGGAAGATGTCTCAGGATCCATTCAGACCTACTTTTAGTAAGAGCTAGTGTTTTACTTCTGTAGGGATGGATTGGTGAGTCACACTTGAGCTGTGTGACTCAACTTGCCTAATGCAAAATAAACTCACTAATTTCTCCTTTCATAGCAGTATTGACATGCTAAACTAAAGAATATATGGACTGAAGGGTCATTTGGCTATTTTTACTTCACAGCAACAAATACCCACAAGCATATGAATCTTCAACTGCTTCTGCTGTGTTTTTGTTCTCTGTCTCCTACCGTGAAATGCATATACCTCTCTGAAGTTAATCTCTAAAAAGTACTTTTTGAAAACTTACTTAACTTCTATGTTATTATTTTTCCCCTGCAAAAATGCCTTTTTTTTTTTTTCTTTTTACATTTCCTCTTGATTGTTTGCCTTTTGTGTGGAACAGGAGCTCTCAGTTCACATTGGAATGTTTTAGTAGGCTGGGAGTAGCTTACCCAAATACAGATTTTTTTTTTTTTTCCTCAGATCCAAGCCTTATTTAAATTATCAGTTCCGCTTCTTCAGTGCTAGAAATTTCTCAAAACATGCTGATAAAACAATACAGCCTCTTGTTGATCACTTTGCAGAGACATGTTTGGAGTGCTTTATCTCTGTTTTTCTGTGAGTTGTGCCTACTTTAATTTATGGTAAACTTTATGCCTGTTTGTTTAAAATAAGTACTAATCTGACACAGGAAATAGGGAGTTCCAGACATAGGGCATTGCTATTTTTCTGTCTCCGTAAATCTCACCTTTTTGGAAGTTGGATACTGAGTCTTAAAAGCCTTTACTATGTCTCAAGTGATTTCAGGATTACCATGCCCTTGATTTTGTAGTAGCCTGAGAAATGTCTTTGTCAGGTGAAACAAGGACTGTAAATGCAATCCTGCTAGAGAAAGGAAGAGTTCACTGCTGTAATAAAGTGCTTTGTCATCCTGGCTAAGGGAAACTAAGCTACACTCCAGTTTTCCTCTCAAAATGCCAAAGAATGTAGTCAGAATACCCTGTGTCTACTTTTACTGCACTTCTTGACAAGAAAAACAAATTAAATCCACCAGTAGGAGAGAGATTTCACATTTGATTCTTCATTGCTTTTTTGTAGCATCTGCAAGCAGGACTGTACCCATCTTTGCTTTGCTATTACTAATTTTGTCAGCTTTAAATTTGAAAATGCTGCTACTTTGATTAAATTGAAATAAATCTTTCCCTCTAGCTTTTGTAGACATATTTTTAATCTCATGACAAGAGAAGTGTGATGTCAAGATTTATGGCCCTATTGCATCGAGCCTTATACACAGAATAATTTATAGTCTCCCACAGTCTTGAGAGACAAGTCAGTGAGATGCAATGTATAGAAATCCCTGTGTAGATTGGGTGTATTATTCTTTCTGTAGTACTTCAGAAGGACAGATGTCAGAAAGAATGTGTGTTAACTGTCCACAGGAAGTTAAATGAAACAGATTTTACTAAATGGTCATCAGCCTAATGGGAGATGATGATTACTCTGGCAGCTGTAGTAATTCTTCATTCTTGCACAATCATTTATAGAAAATCTTTAGTCAAAAGCTCCTTGAGTCCTCACAAAGATGCCATTCTGTGTTTCCTTCTAGTTTCTAGACTTGCTCCATCTCTGAGGCCCACATGTGAAGTCGTTTGATGCTTGTGCTTCATTAGAGCTTTCAAAAGCAGATACAGATCTGATGTAAAGTGCCTTGGTTTCCAAAAATCATTCTGGCTTTTGTGTGACATCATGGAGCAAGGGATGTGTTGCTGTTGGCAGCACCTTCATTGTCAGCAATGTTGAAAGCAAAATCTAAAGTTGTGAGCATCATCACGAGTATCCCAGCAGTATGACTTTCACTGTTGTGCAATCATGAGACAAGAAAGAAAAAAATGTTCCATAAAAGAGCAATGTCTTGGTAATTAAGTATGAGTGGCTGAACCAAACCCAAACTGGTGATTCTGGAGTTAGAAGCCAGGGTCTTTCTTTACTGAGCAAGAGAAAATATATTCCAGGTTTGACTGATGTTGATTTGTCACTTTAATCAGAAAAGTTGTCTTCCTAAGCCATGACTTATTTGAAAACTGCTTCTCATAGCTCATTTTATATTTAAGAAAAGTGTAACAACTATAGTGAAGAGTAGGGATTTGTTCTTTCTGGTGCATTCTTATATACTGGCCCTGTGTGCAAAATCCATTTTTCTTGTTCCTCTTGGAGTATCTGCCAGCAGTTTGCTCTTCCCTCTAAGGACTGTTCCACAGAGACTCCAGATCCTCCTGTTTGAAAATCATGACCTTATGCAGGTCTGTGTTTTATTGGGGGGTGTTCCTCACTAAGTCTCTTAGCATTTTTGAGCTTTTCCCCAGTGCCACGTCCCTTTTCAGTGACTGCAGGGACAATGTGTTTCTGGCTGCAGGTGAAGGAGGCAGTGAAGCACGCGCTCAGCGTGGGCTATCGCCACATCGACTGCGCAGCCGCCTACAGCAACGAAGCCGAGATCGGAGAGGCCTTCCAGGAAAGTGTTGGGCCCAACAAGGTAAAAACATAGGAACTGCCCTGCTGTGCTGTGCCAACATTTACAGCTGTCCCCTGTGAAGTTAACATTTGTGGCTTTTCCTGCTGGTCTAGCCCAGCTGTTTGCTGTTTATCAGGAGAAGGCATGAAAGAGGCTTTTCTTTCCTCTTAGAACCCTCCTGGCTGTCACGGGGAGGAAAGATTGTCAGGGATATTTGGATGCTATAGAAAATGCCGGTGGTGGTGGTAGTGGTATTTTTCCTTTTCCTGCCCTTTTTCCCCTCACCAAGTATCCCATTTTGGATACTTTGGGTTTCCCAGAATCAGTAGTTATAATGTAAAATATTTGTCATAATTTATATGAAAAGTTACCATGATTCTCCAGTCTAGCATGCAATGAGGAATAGCCATAGCGAATTTAGTTTTTTGGTTATTGATTAAATATCAACTGTAGGTTTTTTTGGTTATAGATAAAATATGAGTGAGAAAATGCGGTGAATTTTAATCTTTTTTTAAAACAGTGATTGCATATGAAAGGTTAAGAAATGTGACTCCAGAGTCTGCACCTGAGAGTTTGAAGCCTAGGTATAATGCAGTGTGACAGGCATTCATATGTATGAACTGAGGTGGAATCTTAAATTTATTCCCTAAAGGGGCCAAAAGGATAACCTGTACAGCCTCACAGCCCATGGAAAGGAAGTTTTCATGTTCTTGCTTTCCTGCTGCTCCTGCCTTTGCTTTAGGGCAGTCTCTTTGTTATGTGATGTGCTTGAGAGAGGCTGTTTTCAGCTTGCCCCAGGGATCCCTCCCTACTAGACAAAGGGAAGCATTTTGTTCAGCTGTTAGCTAGCTAACTTAGAACTAGAATTTGAATCAAAAGTCTTTTGAAAAGAATTTTTAAATATCTTCCTTTTGAACACAATATCCTTATGTGAAACACAGAAATAATTGAATGGTTACAAGAGAAACTAAGGAATTAATAATTCCAAATTCTTCAAAAAAGACTTGAGTGAAGTTTTGTCAGACAGGAGACAGTGAGAAGCATCCTTTCTGGTGGAATTCTGTGCTTCAGTTTCCCAGTGTCATCTCCCTTTAGTATTTTATACTTTCTAGTTAACCAGTTCTCCATTGTTTTATTTCTGTTCTTACTCATCTAACACAGGGTACAGGGCTCTCAGTTCTTAGCATGTTCCTTCCACAGCCTAGAAACTCAAATGCAGAGGTTTGGGGAATCCTCAGATTATTTTCCCACACTCTTTCCGCTAGAAGCAATATTGGTTTATAGCATGTGATGAGTAAAGTAAGTTAGCTGGTTGGGCCTGGAATATGTGACTTGCTAAATGGAAATTTCAAAATTTACATATGAATAAGATGAGTAATCTTATCTTTCTTTTGGCCACATCACACTAAGTAATGGCTTTAACCCTTGAACTGGAAGTTTTAGAGGAGTGTGTATGTAGAAAGGAATTATTTTGTTTTTCAAAACTTCTAATTGCTAAATTATTTGATATACTTTAAGACTTGCCACTGTGTGCATTTCCCTGGCTCTTCTCCATCCAGTATATTTTTGAAAGGTTTAATTTGTAGGTTCCATGTGTTACCTTTCTTAAAAAAAAACATAACAAACAACAAAACTTTAGTTGTTCTTTTTTGTTTTAAAACTAATTGGGGAATTGTTGCAATTCTCTTTCTGAACTTGCTCCATTATATTATGCTCTCCTTCCTTTCTTGAAGGTTATTAAAAGGGAGGACCTGTTTGTAACATCAAAGCTCTGGAATACCAAGCACCACCCAGAAGATGTAGAGCCAGCGCTGAGGAAAACACTTGGAGATATGAAACTGGATTACCTGGACCTGTACCTCATGCACTGGCCTCATGCCTTTGAGTAAGTTCTAGATGCAAAGGGCACAGAATGCAGAAACACCAGTTTTACATAAGTGGCTCATGTTATATCCTGAGGATGTTTTTTCCAAGCAATTAATTTCTTCCTGTTTATGCTGCCTGCAAGGTGTTTTTTGGTGTTTAAAGTTTAAAACAGTCTAGTGTCTTCATCTAGGCAATGAGGAAGTGCAGCAGCTGTTCTTGGTTCTGCCATTGGCAGAACCTGGTAACCTTGAGGAAATACCAGAACTGCTTTGTGCCTCAGTTGTACTGATCTGTAAATTGGGAATTAAGTGCTTCATAAAGACAACACTTTTCACTTATAGTTATTTACTGTACTGGAGTGGACAAGCACATGCAGTATCATGGTGGTATCTGTATGAGGCGGAAGTGAATTGACTTCTTATGACACAAATTGCAGTAATTCTATGATTTAAGGAAATAAGAGACAAGAAAGTTTTCCAGTTAAGTGCTAAATGCACTTGTCCTATAATCTCATGAGAAGCACAGTTCCATATTCTATTTCCTTGTAGATGTGGAAGTAGTTGTTTCCACATAATCATCAAAAAGGCAGGAGGAATAAATCTTGTCAGAAGTTTGCATGGAGTCTTCGCTCAAGCCTTTTCAGTTTAAGGGACCTCTGTTCTGCAAATCTGAGACTGTTTTTTCTCCTTCTTGTCATATGAACTGAATTTTACAAATGTCATACACTAATGATAAGATGAAAGATGCTCAAAGTATAAATATATTCCTCAGCATAACAGAATGAGGAAGTGTTTTTAACTAGAACTTGTCTGGAGGAAGAGCTGTTAAAAATTCCCCTTCTTGTGCAACAGGTTTGCTTTTCATTTGCTTGAAAGAAAATATTGCTTTGATAATGACACATAACACAAATAATAACGTATGTTTAGATACTACTAATATTTAAATTTAGATTGTATTGTGACACTGTTGACAAAGCTGACAGTCTAATAAAGTAGTTTCATTTCTTTGTCTTCGGAAACGGTATACTCTGCAATTTTCCATTATTTCTGCTTAACTGTTTTATGATGCCTGTTGCATGGGGAAGCTAAGGAATGTTATTTACAGAGAAATTAAAACAGACTTCCAGATGAGAATCACAGTGCCTTCAGGTCCTTAAAATTACTCACCTAATACAGTACTCTTGACAAATGAGGCTGCTATTCTAACTTGAGAGCTCATAAGGCTTTCAGAGTTATTTTTCGTTCTAGATTTATCAGTGACATGAAGAACCCCTTGTCCCCAAGTACTGTCATTTCTCACACCATTCACTTCTTAGCTAGAGCAGTGTAAGAGTCTCAGTGCTGAGCTAGCGGAGTCCTGTGGTGACTACAGAGCAGTGCTCTTCTGGGGGATTGCTGGTACCCTTCCCAGCATGGACTGCTCAGAGACCACTCATAGCCCTTTGGCTGTGGGGGTGTCACCTGGCACAGCTGGGTACTTTGTGTCTGTTTGGGTAGGTGGTTTTGGTTTTTTTTGTTGTTGTTGTTTGTTTGTTTTATTTTTTGTTTTTTTGTGTTTTTTTTTTATGTGTTAGCATGACTAATTGGAAGGAAACACACCCAGCCTATAAACAACATGTATATGTTAAGACTTCTGGGAGAATCTGTGCTTGTATTGAGTAGTGACACAGCTACAGAATCCAGAGGGAGTGGGAAGGCCAGTATCCTTTGAATACTGTTTCTCCTAGATGGCTCTTAAACCCAGATCCCTTTGGTAGCAACTCCATGCTGCCCTCTGAGTTGCTGCTTCCTAAATCAGCTGTTTTATTGGGATCAAAGTGTGCAAAGACCTTCTGTTGTGTGTACAGTTTTGTGTAGTCACTGCTGTATAGGTGAGTACTTCAAAGTGCTGTGTAACAACTTTACACAGGAAAGACTGTCTTGTGTAATAACTCCTTATAGATTAAGTCATGAAATGGAATTTAACAGATTCATTCAGTTTGTACTCTGTCTTCAGAGTATGTAGAAACTTTAAAGACTACTTTGATGAAGGTTTCTTTTAGTGAAGAACTAACATAAATAATTTGGTGTTTGTACTTACACTTCACCTTTGATGCTGTAGACGAGGGGACAATCTCTTCCCAAAGAATCCCGATAACACGATGCGTTATGACTACATTGATTACAAGGATACCTGGAAGGCCATGGAGAAACTGGTGGAAAAAGGTCTTGTGAAAGCCATTGGGCTGTCAAACTTCAACAGTCGTCAGATCGATGATGTACTAAGTGTGGCTACTGTGAAGCCAGCTGTGCTCCAGGTAAGGTGGATAAAGGAGACAAATACCTTTCCTCTTTATCCATAAGAGTAAAGAATTTGCAAACTAATGTCAAGAGGTGCAGCTTCTTATTTGCAGGGAAAAATATAGCCAGCTCTGCAGGAGCAGGGACAAAGAGGTTGTCTTTTCCAGCAGATTGGAAAGGAGACCAATATCCATGTTCTGTGGACATTTATACCTGCTTAGATGAACAGATGAACAGGTGGAAGAGTTCATCTTCCATGTGAGGAGCAACTTAGTCTGTAAAAAGGAACGATTTTGAGGGAGTAACTTGAATCGCTACTGCATAGAAGTTCAGTACCTGTTGGATGACCTGTTTGGTACCAATGGAAAGTCCAGCACCAAGCTTAGGTGTTCTTAGCAGTTCTTTGTTTCCTGTAAGCTTAGCCTACCAGACACTTCTTTCTCCTGGTAGTGACTTGAGTTACTAAGGTTAACTTAAACCTTATCCTCATAACTTTTCTGGAATCTTCAATGAACTCCTGTGATATGTTTGGTTCTTTTGTGCTTGACTTCCTGTTAGTTTCATTGTGTGTTGATATGTGTTCTGTAGCCATTCATTGTGGGCCATTTTCATAGGTGGAATGCCATCCTTACCTAGCTCAGAACGAGCTGATTGCTCACTGCCAGAAGCGAGGACTGGTGGTCACTGCCTACAGTCCCCTTGGCTCTCCGGATCGCATGTGGAAACACCCAGATGAGCCTGTGCTGCTAGAGGAACCTGGGGTCAAAAAAATTGCAGAAAAATACAGCAAGTCACCTGCACAGATCATCCTCAGGTACAGAATAATTGTGAGAGACGTGGTGTTTGGGACCCAGCCTTCAGTCAAGCAAAACATACAAGCTAGAAGGAATCCACGTAAACTGTGTCAGGGATGGGTTAAAATCACAGGGAATGCCAAAAGCAAACCTCATTTGGTGCTTATTTTACAAAGCTGATAGAATTGGTCCTGCCTTAGGGCAGGTAGACTAGATCAGAGGGGTTCCATTCAGGGCCTGGATCCATGTCTGAAATAGTTCACATGGACTGATGCCATGTCTGGGACAGTACCTTTTCTGCTGGGATACAGCAATAGGACAGTTAAGGCAGAAGTGTACCACATCTGAGTGCTGCCCACTGAATTTGCATGTGGCCAATTCCTTGAACCCTTTAGTGCTTGCTGCACTCAGGTGGGCTCCCAGGAAGAGGGGCTGAGGAAAAGACTTGACTCCTTTGCACTGAAGAACTATTTGCTGTTCTGTTTTTATATAGCCAGGTACTGGATTAGGAAAAGAGGTGACTGAGTGATACCCAGAATGTGATCAGCATGTTGTATATTAAAATTGGATTTCTGTTCTTATTTGTCTGGACTGGCTTTGTATCCATCAGCGTCACTATCACAGTCTTGGGCAGTAGCAGGTTACCCAGAGAGCTGAATATGTTCAAGATTTTTTGCTCAAGCCAGACAGGCACTTCAGGGATCTAAGTTTTCATCTAGTTTCTGAGTGATTGTCAGGTTAGAACTTGCTTGAAATGCCTAAGTATGTTTTTCTGACTGTTTTTAGCTTAAAACTATTGAAACCTGGGTGCTTGTTCCAAGGCATGAACATCTTCCCCTCTCTAATGAATTCAGTTGTTACTGTCTTGCTCTAGCTTGGACACACCAGGTCCTAATACAATACATGGCTGTGTCACTCCTGTGGAGATTTTTATTTCACAAGAATGGCATCTTTGCTGCCACAGATTATTACTCAACCTAAATAAATACTATTATTCTTGAACTGCATGCACAGACAAAATCTCTCACCTCTTCTTGCAGATGGCAAGTGCAGCGTAAAGTGGTTGTCATTCCCAAGAGTGTCACTCCTGCTCGCATTCAGCAGAATCTGCAGGTAAGCTGAAATAGAGGCGTTTCAGAAATGCTCTTTTCATGTGCATAATTGCTATACTGTCCTACAACTTGCAGAGCAGCAAGCTGAGGCACTTGGTTCATACTTGTTCATCAATGTATGCACACGGTGGGGAGGGAGGGTAAAGATGCTTTTTGAAAACAAAGGATGTGTTTTAAGCAACTCGGTGTGTGACTGTATGCAATGTGCACATGCACAGTCTTGTTATCAGAAGGTAAAGAATGTACTTTGTAGAGGTCTAAATGAAAAATCTGTACTTAAATTTTTTGAGACACAGATTTATTGAAACAGGGCGTCTTCTAATTATGCTCAGTGATTCTTATTTATGAGTAATAGTTGCTCTATCCTGCAGCTGAGGGCTGGTGACTACTTCTCCAGCAAACTGCCATTCTAGTGATGCTGAAGGAGTGTGGTTCACTTCTGCTCTGAAGTAGACACTTAAGAAATTATTTGAAAACCCTGACTTTAAATAATCTTGAGGGATGTTTTTGAATTACCTTCTTGGATCTTTTTTCATAAAGATTGGCTGGTTACATACTTGTTTTTAAGTAAGGAATTGTTTCTGTAACTGTTACTCCCATTAATCTGAATTCTGGCATGTAGTGTACTGCTAGAAATCTCAAGAAATTCCCATAAATTCTGCAGTTGCTTGAGGTTTAAATCTACATGGAAACAGAATATTTATTGATTAGGCAGCACTTACTGTGAGAAACAGTCCCACTGCTTTCTGTCTTAGTGGCAGAGCACTATGCAGTACCAGTGTAAGCTCAGAGCTAGCAGGTATGAGTTTAATTGCAATTTCATATTTATTAGCAGAAAACAAACTGATGGCAACCTATGGTTATTGAGTAAAGCCTCTGGCTTTTGTTTTCAGGTGTTTGACTTCAGCCTCACAGAAGAGGAGATGAGCCACATTGGAAGCCTGAATAAAAACTGGCGTTACATTGTGCCAATGATTACGGTAAGTTTTGTTTGTTTCTAATAGTTTTCATTATGTGCATATGGCCATCACTTGGGATTTTTACAGTTTTGTTTCTTTAGTGTTCCCTCAGGACTACTTACTCATAAGAACACTGCATCTTCTTAGGGTATCTAAGATGAAAGAATTTTTCAAAAGCTGAGTACAGAAAAGGCAGCTTGTTGACAACTTTTGTCCTCTGTTTTGGACATGGGTGGCTCTCTCTTGAGTTCTTATTACTGATTCCCATGGGTCTTTAAGTCAGAGTCCCATCTTCAAAGCTCACCAAAATCCTGCTGATTTGTTCTTCTTGAGTCCAGGCAGGCTAAACTCCATGGCATTCCTCCGGAAGTCCTCTTGGTCTTTCTTTTATTACATTAAAGGCCCTAAACTTGTTCCTTTTCCCTCATTGCGAAAATGATAGTCAATGCCTTGTTGTCTCCTGTCTTTATAGTGTTTCTCATTTCCTTTTGTCCTGCTTCTGACCTTACAACAGAAAGCTGCTGTCATTCCCTGGTGCATCACCGGCCAGCATATGGCAACTACAACAAATTGCTGTAGTTGTGCTATAATGAATCCGAAGTGATCCCTTCTCTACCATACAGTACACTGTACAGATACAAGAAATCTCAGCAAATTTGGGAGCTGTCAAACATAGCCTAGCCTCTTCAGTGCTTTGCCTGTAAATTATCCTTCAGTAGTGGCTGCTGGTTGTAGGAATTCCTTGGGGAAAGCTTTTCTTCAGGATTTATCATTGTGGATTTTTTGAATACTTGAGAGTAAATCAGTGCCCAGCCCAAGTTAGAAAAGAGAAGCTGTGAATGTGTAAGGAATTACTGTCTCATATCAAGGGTAGATATGTGTTACAGCTTTCACTGTTTGTCATGCTTACATGAGCCTCAAGGCCACCCTTTTAACTGTATGTGTGCATAAATATAAACCCTCACATCCCTGCAGCCAAAATTCTTTCTCTGTTTATGAATCAGGAATCTGTATACCAAACAAGCAGCTTAGCTGCTGATCTGTGTGAATGGGGTAGTGACAAGCACTGACGTTTCTTTCAAGTGCTTTGCTTCTCATGCTGCAAACAAAGTTGTTTTATTAATGAAACTGCAAAATACATTAAAATGTAGCCTGGCTTGAATGAGCCAGGGATAATTCACGTGCTTTTGTTACCTGGGAGACCTGATCAGATCACAGGGATTCACAAAGGAGAGATGAAAAACAGTTCAAAGTGGCAGCCCATCCAGCTTCAGAAAGGGTGAATGTGATGCAGCTGGGCTTCAAAGATATTGCCATATTGTCAGATAACAAGACAGGAAGAAGCAAGATGAGTAGAGTTAAATCATGGCTTTGTAGCTCTAAGATCTCTAAGGGAACCTTTTGTCTCCTGCCCATCCCTTCTGGGCTTATTGGAAAGAATTTTCATCAACTGTGAATCAAAATTCCTGCCTAACCTTTCATGCCAATCTCCACTATGAATCCAACTAAGTGTCTGGATTTCAAAGTGTGATATGGCAGTGACATGAGAGCTCCTATCATAACTGATGAGACAGTTCTTGGCATTACTTCATTGATCTACAGCCACAGGTTCTTAAAATTGTGCCACTCCTGGTTGCGTACATTTAAAGCTTGGGGGGAGGGTATTACATCGCATGTAGACAATTAAAGTTGCTTTTTACTTTTAACTGTTCAGTATCTGGATAGAGTTTGGAAGTTACCTTGCACCAATCTGAAATCTAAGTATTTTTGGAAACATATAATTGGCAAAGGAATATGCTTAAGTGAAACTTAAATGACTGTCAGGCCAGGAGAAGAGGCATGTAATAAGCACATCATGATCTCTTAAAAAGAGTTAGCTACTGTTCACCTGCAGGTGTGTTCATTGCTGATTTTTTATCCCCTCCTCCTTCTCTCAAATTCCTGGAGTAGACTCGAATCAGTGATGTGAAACATTCTTCTGACAGCTGCTGTCTTGGCCTGCTGTGAACAAGAATGCTTGCCTATTCTGTGTGGACAAATATGCAGGGGGACACAACTGGGGAGAAAGTGAAGAATATGAATTCTAGGAACATGACGAAGCTGTTGGCTTTCGAGAGAACTTGAGGAAACTTGAAGCTACTGTGACACTTCTGTCCTAAGGATTGCCTTCAGCTTCATTTCTAATTCTATTTTAATTTGAGCATTAGTCAAATGTTACACCGTAATATCTTCATTCTGTGCTCTGCAGTGCCCCCAGGTGACTCATTTCACTTAAACAGCTCATTGCAGGTATTCTAGTCGCTTTGAAATGCAAGTTTTATATTCAAAGCTAATGGGGCACTTGCTAGTGGATACTTGGTTTGGAAGTCCCCGTGATTTCCCTCTGCCCATAACATTTTGAGTGATCACTACTATCACGTTTATGTGTATAAAAATCAAGGATTTCTCTAATATAACTTTTATTGAGGCATTAGTTGTTAAACTTAAGTTTTGGCTGGATGATGCTTGCCTGACATGTAGGGAGGTGTGTGCTCTGGGCCATTGCTGTGCCCAGACTTCCCCAAACGTTACAGATGAGGTTTTACCTCAGCTACACGGAAGTTGGGGGTGTTGCAATGGACTTGGTGAAACTAGAAATGCAAGTTGTCCATCTGAATGCTTTGAGGTGGGATGTAGGAACTGAGACTTCTGCATGGCCATGTCTGATTTTGGGCCAGCCCGAGCCTCTGGTTATCTGTGAATATTGGTTTCAGTGCTCCCATTTTACAGCTGGACAAGCTGGTCTTCTGTAGAAATGTTCCTAAAAGGAGTTCAGTGACACTATTAATGCCTCAGTGTATGACCCTGAACAACCCTCTCAATGTGTTTCATCTTATCCGTCTCTAAAATTGGCAGTCCAGCAATTCTCAATCATAGAAATATGGACAAAGGCTCCAACTCCAATGAAGTGTTTTGAAGTGTGCATGCTACAGCACTCACTCAGTAACAGCTACAAGGCACAAGGCTTTTAACTATCCTTAGCAGAATTCTTCAAGTCTCTGCAGCTTGAGAGACTCTTGCTCTAGGCTACAGATGTCTGTCTTTTCTTTCAAGAAAGCTAAGAGGATTTGGGAGTAGAGGGAAGAGCTCTTGTTTAAGCTGAAAAATGTACTCCCAGATGTCTGGGATACAAAGGTTTAAAAATCTAAATCATGGAGAACTTGAAACTGTGAGTAAAAATGGATTTTATCTTTCTGACTTCAGTCTCTTGTTTATTTCACAGGTGGATGGAAAACTAGTAGCCAGAGATGCTGGACACCCCCACTACCCCTTCAATGACCCCTATTAACTCCTGGAAAATAAGGTGTTAAAGTAATGCTCCTGTGCCTGCCTTTACACAAAGTAATTGTTACCACGATTGGTCAAAAGCACCATCCAAATTTAAACCTTCCTTCCCAAGTAGGTTTTCCTGCAATGTGCTACTTCTAATCAACCTCCTGCCTGGAGATCCTGTAGCTTCCATGCCAAAGTTTGTGGAGTTCTTACAATGACTGCAAGCTGGCTCCTGGAGGCATCAGATCTTTTGGAGATTAGATAAAGAGTGATGGAGTCTAAGTCAAGTTCCAAACACATCATTATCAGACTAGGGCATTACTTTGAGTAATTACTTTGGTCACTACTGTGAAACGGTTTTGAAAACTTCAGTTACTGCCATGATTAGGGGAAAAAAAAGAAGGGTGAAGGCGTGAAAGGTTTTTAAGACTAAAGAATTGCTCAGCCATCAACTTTGATATCTTTATTAATAATTTTTTACACAGGGAAAAAAGTGAAATGTGCTACAGTTGCACTATGTCCATAAACCATTCATTAAAACCCAAGTAATCAGCCATGCCTAGTGCTGTTATCCACTTCATAGCACTTTTGGGACCTGGAGTTCTCAATTTTCTCTTTATTTTAATTTGCCTGTAGATTTGAGCAGAATAAAAGCAGACCCTGGAGCAGGCCTTCAGGATAATCCTCTCTCTTGCTTGTCACAGTGCTGGGTTTCAGCTCTGACAGCAGCTCTGATTCTATCACAAAAGCCACAAGAACTTTTCAGCAAGTCTTGCAAAAAACATCCTGCTTTTCCTGTAAAGCTGTCCAGTGTTTCTTTACCAAAAATGTCCATTTTGAGTTCTGGAAGGTCACAAAATTAGTTCCTAATTGTACAATAAGACCAAAGACCTTTCAGAGCTCCCAATGTTTCAGTGTCGCATTTTTGGCTGCTGTCAAAAAATGTCTTTGGTTGATGCTTAGGAGAGCTGCTCCTGTCTCCTGCTGTATCACTGACCTGCTGGTAACTCGGGATGAGTTATTTGCCTTTTGTGCCTGTTCTCCTACTTGCCATGTCTCTGTATTCCCCTGGCAGGGACTAATTTGCTGAGTGCTGATGCACTCTTGGACTGGAACTCCAGCTCTAAGAACAGTTTCCTTTTGTTTCAGTCTCCTAATGAATTGGCTGGTCATCTGAGCACAAAGGGCATGAGGTGTTAGTACCTACCTGTGCTCTGGTGGTGACACTTTCTGTGGCCTTAGAACCATCAACACTTAATTTTGGTCCTCTCTACCTGTTAAATAGGATTAATTTTTTCCCACTGTAGTAGCAAGAAATTAGAAAAATAGTCTCAAAAGTTAAAGAATTAGACACTTTAATTTGGATAAACTCATTTGCAATAGGCCTGTAGCAGATCTATGTATTCATTTTGAGCATAAGGCCTTCTCAGGTAATTCCTGCCCTGGGCCTCACAGTGTGCAGCTGAACTGAGGGGAAAAAAAAAAAAAAAAAGTGAAACCCATTTATCACTCCTTGTAAACCGCAGGCAAAATTTCAGGCACTTCTCTTCCTTTGTAAAATGTTTCCTAATTCTTGATGAAATTTGCCTTAGTAGACGAAGCCATTGCGCCTCATTTAGGATTCTTTACAAGACTGGACATTTTCTCCTAAAGAAAATTAAATTCCTGTTGGTTTCTTTAATTGTTCTAATCAAACATGGTGACTTTGAATATGGTTCTTGTTGCACTCATTAGGCAAGCAATTGTACTTTGAAGGCACGCTGGAGACTGCAGTCATCCTGTCAAGGACAGTGGCTTTTCTTGCTTGTCTCGCTTGTTTAAATAAATTCTGTATTCATTGTATGACTTTGAGACATTTTTCCCCCCTCTCTTATCTCAAGCCCCCAGGTAACTTTCTCTAGTTATTTCTCTGAGCAAGAGTACCTATGTGGGGTGGGAGACTTCCCAAGAGAAGCAAATTAATGCTGTAACTCTGTGAACCCCACACTTCTCCGCCCTGTTCCTGCAGGGAGGGACATAGCGGGGTTGAAGCTGGAGAACTTTTACCTTGGAATAGCAGAGCTTGGAGGTCTCGGTGCCGGGCTGCGCTGTGACAGGGCAGCGGCCATGTCAGCCCTACCTGCTCGTGTGTTCACGTGCCAGGGGAGAGCCGAGCACCTGCGTGAGCTGGGCTGAAGCCCGAGGCCTGCTCGCCTGGAAGAGGCCGAGGGCGGATGCAGAGCCCGGGCCGGGGTGCCAAAGCCTCCCGGGCCCCCAGGCTGGGGCTGAGGGAGCGGGACTGCACCTCCCGGCATGCCCCGCGGGGCCCCGCCTCCCTCGCTGACACTACATTTCCCAGCGCACCCCGCGCGGCGGCGCCTCCGGCGTCCCGCGGCGGGGCGAGCGCGCAGCGTGCCGGGAGCGGTAGTCCCCCCGCGGCGCGCGCGCGCCGCCAGGCGGGTCGGGGCGTGTCCTCGGGGGTATATAGCCAGCCGGAGGGGCAGGGGGCTGCACTCTGCCGCCGCCGCCCCTCTCTCCAGCAGCTTCTATGCAATCCTCGGCCATCGCCGCTTCCCCCTGCGTTGAGCCCGCGCCGGCCTCCCAGACTAGGTAGGGCCGCGCAGGCTGGTACCGGTTACGGTGTGTGCGTGTCGGGGACGGGGGGCTCAGGGGAGAGGGGGG
>VXBI01001671.1:445072-492447 GCA_013397375.1 Toxostoma redivivum
GCTGGTCGGGCAGGCGAAGCTGCACCCCCTCCTCCCCCCCTTTCCCTCTCGCCGTTTGTGGTACCTGCCTCCGCCGTACCCCCCTCGCCGTTTGTGGTACCTGCCGCCGCCGTGCCCCCCCCGCCGGCGGTGGTACGTGCCGCCGCCCCGCTCCTCCGGCGCCAGCTGGGCCCGCGCGGCTCGCGCGGAGCCACCACGTGACCGCTGCGCGGCCGCCGCCATCTTTGTTGGGGGCAGCCGACGCCGCGGGGCGGGCTGGGGGANTAGTGCTGAAGAGGCACAAGTATGCAGCTGGCATATGATAGATGGTATTCCTCTGTGAGCAGCTCCTCTGGTCCCAGTCTGAGATGTTAGGCTGGAACTTCTGGAAATGAAGCTGTCTGAGATGCACTGAATTGAAACTGACACTTGCATCTGTCATTCTTCTCAGATGCACCATGCTGTGCTATAGAAAGTTTTAACTTGAGTTTATTCTTCCTTTCCTTGATTTAGTGCTGGAGTCTGAAACACTGGTGCTCCATGGTGTATTGGTGTGCAAGTCCTAAAGTATATTTTTTAGCAGCCTTTGTCATAGGAGATTCCTTGTTGCAGTGGTTGGATGAAATTGCCTGTCTTCCCTTGGTTATTGGAACTATCAGTTGTTTCAGATTTACCCAAACCAAACAAATCCCGCCTACCCTGGTAGTTCCAACCACTGTAACATATGCAACTCACTATTCCATAAATCAGACTAGGTTTTGAGAGCTGAAATTATGGTGACAACTAACAGAATCCTTTATTTGATTTATTTCCTCTTTCTCCAGTATGGATGTGGATGGAGAATCAAAGAAACTATTGGGTTTGGGACAGAAGCACTTGGTAATGGGAAATATTCCAGCTGCTGTGAATGCGTTCCAGGAAGCTGCGAGCTTGCTGTGAGTAGTAAAATGTTCTGTGTGTATTTTCTGGTCTTGGGCTTCAGCTTGGCTGTTCTGATGTGGATTATGCAAGAAGGATTGGGATTTTTATGTTCATAATTTATAACGCAACTGAGGAGAAGACAACCTATTTAAAGTCACCCAAGAATTGGACAATGCTGTAGTTGGTGTGCAGTATAGGTGGCTTTTGTAATATGCATTACCAGCAGAGTTTCTTAAGGAGGGAAAGAAATTTAATATTTTATTATGCAAGTGTCTTCTCTAGTAACTTGTTCACTAGTCTTGATCAGTCTCTGTGAATGGTACTTTTTGGGTTACAGAAAAATTTCCTCAGCTGGGTGTTTGAGAGCCACATTTAACTGAGATAAGCATTCAATATTTATCTAAAGCAATGGGAAATGAGCCAAGAAAGTGATCCTTTTGTCTAGGAATATTTAATGTTCAAGTTCACGTATCCAAATCTAAAGCAGGCATAGGCAAATAATTCTTTATTATTTTTGTAGCGGTAAAAAGTACGGTGAGACAGCGGATGAGTGTGCAGAAGCTTTTTTTTATTATGGAAAATCTCTCCTGGAGTTGGCAAGGTACAGTGAAAATTTGTCGTTTGGTGAAGAGTGTGTCTGTTGTAACAGGATTTCACTCCTTTATGGACAGGGTTGCCCTGGGTGGGATGGGCTGTGGCATTGCAGCTTGTGCAGTTCAAATGATGGTATTGAAAGATCCAAGGGATAACAAACTCCTATTCCCTTTAGAATGGAAAATGGTGTGCTGGGAAATGCTTTAGAAGGAGTGCAGGTGGAAGAGGAAGGAGAAAAAGCAGAAGATGACTCTGCATTGCCAGCTGCTGATGGTATGTAAAGCTGCCTGCCCTGCCATGGAGGCACCAGGCTGTGTTTTCTTGTTGGAATGATCCAAGTTTAGTCCACTGGTATCTTGGGTAGCCTGAATTATTTTGTTGAAACTCTTGGCAGTCTGAATGGACTCTGTTTCTGTTTGGTTTTTTTTTTTTAATCTTGTTTAAAGATGAGCAAAACCTGTAAAACATCTGCAAGGAGCTGGTCACTGAAAGCATGTGTAGAAGGGTCACCAGGTGTTTGTGTCCTGAAACACTGCATTCAAACTTGCTTTCTTAAGCTTCACCGCTGACTCCAACTGCTTTGTAACCTTGTAGCAGTACAGTGTGTGTAGTCCCACAGGTCAGAGTCTCTGTACCAAGTCACAAGAGCAGTGGCTATTTTATACTGCCTGCAGCTGGAGAGGATACAGGAATTCCTGTCCATCCAGACTGTTAAAGCACTGGCACCTCTTGCTTAGCTGTGACTAAAATCGCTGCACACTGCTTGAGCGGCTGCTTGCAATGCTGCAGTCTGGGGAAGGGACTTGCTTAGATCAAGTGGCTATGTTGGTTGTCTCCTAATTCCTTATACTTGGAAAATGAAGCTTTTAAGAATGTCATCCAACTTGGTAACAAACCAACACACTGGAGGGTCTTGAGGGTGGTGTTGTCAGTGCCCCTTAATGTCTTTATCACTAAACTCGAAGAAATGTTTATGCTTCCTCAATCATGTAGAAGAAGCAAGGGAGGAGTTGAGAGAACAGGTTTATAACGCCATGGGGGAAAAGGAAGAGGCCAAAAAGTCCACGGAAGAGTCTACGGTACTATCTGAGAAGGAAATCAAAGAAGAGGATGTTGAAATGAAAGAGATTACTGAAGAAAAACCCGAAGAAGCAGCTGCTGACAAGGATGCAAAGCCCAAAGAGGCTGAAGAGAAGACTGAGATTTCTGTGGGAAAAGAAACTTCAGAAGAACAGAAGAAGCAGGTGCCTGTGAAAGAGGAGGCAGCTGTGGAAGAGAAGGAGGTAGAAAAAAAGCAGAACACAGTAGAGGACAAGGTAGAGAAGGCAACTGAGGAGAAGGAGAGAACATCAGAAATGTCAGACAAAGAGGCAAAGGCAGCTGGGGAAGAGGCTGGAGCGGCTGTGGAAGAGAAGGGAGAGACGGGAGAACAGGCAGCAGAAGCAACAGAAAAAGAACCAGCTGTGGAGAAGGGAGAGGCTGTAGAAGGACAGGCAGAGACAGCAGAAGAGAAGGCAGAAGCACAGGCAGCAGCTGCTGTGGAACAGAAAGAAGCTGCAGAAGGGGATGCAGAGGCGACTGAGCAGAAGAAGGCAGAAGAGAAACAAGAGCCAGTAGAGACAGTTACAGAAGAAAAACCAGGTGAATCTAAAGAGACAGAGTCCTCAAAAGAACCTTTGCCCACAGAGGCCAAAGAGCCACCTAATGACATGAAAGAAAATGCTGAAGTTGCTGCTAAGGTAGAGAAAGAGGAAAAGAAAGATGACCTGATGGAGGAGGGTGAAGGTGCTAAGGTAGAAAAAGAAGAGAAAGATGACCTGATGGAAGAGGGAGAAGGTAACACTGAGAGGAGAAAAGTACTTGTGGGTGGATGACTTGATCGATTTGTCTAACAATGGGTAAAGTGTTCCATTCAGAATTTTCTGTTTGCCTTAGAATAAGGGAAAGGCACAGTAAAGGGGCTCCTGAAGGACTTTACATACAAGTAAAGTTTCAAGGAATAGTGAATAGTCTCAGTTTCTCTAGACTAACGCTTAACTAACTGCAAAGCAAGTCTTACTTGAAAGCAAACTGATAGCCCTGTGAAATGTGTAAGTAATGGCTAGGCTGGTGGAGAATACTGAATGGATGTTCACTTGCATGCATCTGGGTGTATTGCACTAACCTTCACATATCTTGAAGCACAAATTGCCTCTGGTTATAGATGTGTTTTATTTTAAAATGGTGGTGGAAAACAAGAACAGCTGTACACATAAAGTAGTAAATTTACTTCTGGTGGAGGAAAAGAACTCTTCATTTGAGTTTTTCTCTGATGGTCATTGCTAGTGAGAATGTAGTTGGGAAATCTAAACTTGATTTGCTGAAGGCTTATTGCTGCTCTAGTACAGTCTTCTGGCTGTCCAGCTTCTGCCCTTCTGCTTCCCTGCTTTATTATAGCTGTTTCCAGGGCTCTGCTGAAGTAAGACTTATACCCAGCAAGACCTGCACCCTTTGCTGCAGCAGTACCTTGTGACCTTAGTGGGCTCTTGCCTTGTATTGCACAATTGATGAACTGTAATTGCAACTTTGCCTGGCAGTAACTTAACTTCTCAAGCAGTGCCTTACTTCAGGAGTGGTGGATGTTCAGACTAAACCGTTCTGAACCCTGGAAGGATTTATTCTGCTAAGCATAGTGAACACTCAGTGGTGGAGCAGTGGTCTAACAGAGTGTCTGAGTGGAGAGAAGATGACTGAAAATAAACTATGAGTAATTAACCTGCTCCTCCCCCTCAGCGCTGAAAAGCTGCTTATGCACACACACTGCTGCTTTTTGCCCTAAAACTGGGAGTGTGAGGACCCTCTGGAACATCCTGGTCTAGTGCTGTCTCATTCCAAACTCCTCCCACTACTTAAATCTTAGTGTCCTGACATCTGTTCTGTTTTACCTTTATACAAGGTGTCTTCATGTCTACAGGTTTGACCCTTTCAGTGGTGGATGTGTGCTGGGAGTTAGACTAGTGAGTTCACAGGCTCTCAGACAACCCCCTGCCCCCCATCATGCTCCTGTTCTGAAATTAGCCAGAGGTTGTGATACAGGATACAGATACTGGCCTGCAGACCAGCCAGTGCTCTGAAGTTACTAGCCATATTCCTTCACTACACATTTTGCCAAAATGGCTTCTGCTGGTAAAACAGATGATGTGATGCTCTTGCACAGTGTCAAAAGTCAAATTAGTATTACACAAGAAGAGATTCATTAACACTGTCACTTAAATGCCTGACATGAGGATCATGAGCTTAGACTAATTTGTGTGTAGCTTGGCAGCTATCTTGCTGAAAACACTTTTCTGTAGCATGAAGTTCAGCAGCTGGCCAGTGCCTCTAAGGGTGCTCAGGATCTTGTGGCTTCAGTGAGAACTGAGAACAGATTTGTGAGAACTAAATTCTCTGTAAGTTTCTATTGTGGATAGTAAAAAGTTGAACTTATGGGCTGCTTTAGTCTACAGTGCTGAATAGTTTCAACAAGATGGCTGCTGATGCTGAGACTTTATTGTATCTGCTCTTCTTACATCACACCTCTAACCTGTCACTGGAAGGATAAGGGTTGGATATAATATATTCTGTCTGACTCTATGTTGAGCAAGCACAGTAACCAGAAGTGTCCTAATGCATCTACTTGTCTTCTAGAAACAGAAGAATCTGAAGAGGAAGATAAAGAAAATTATAAAGCTGAAGATGATAAGGAGAATGAATTGACAGTGGAAGACAAGGTGAGGTTGCTGAGGTCTGACACCAGTGCTCATGGAAAGATGCAGGATTAGGCATATATGATGTTGAGGTCCTTCTAAAAGCTCAGTTGTGTTTAATTTAGTTCTGTGTAGGAAAATACTTCTGAAAGACAGTATTGCTTAGAAATGGCCAATGTTAGGCCTAGTCTGCATTGTAGCATCTTTCTCAGCTGTGTCTGTAAACTTGGGTTTGTTCAGTTGCTCTGACACAAATGCTTGTGGTATGCTGATCTAACATGGCCTGGTGGTGCAGGGGCAGGCAGAGAGAGCTGTTCTGGCCTGTCACTGGAGTTACTTGGAACAGTTAATTCTGTGCTTGTCTGGTTGTTTTACTGTATGTGTTGAAGTCTCATGGTCCAGTAAGCTGTAAGTAAGTGATTAAGATGGGAATTGTTTGAGAAATGTGGTGCTCCTCAAACCTGAGATGGACATCGATGTAGCAGCCAAAATGCCTGGAGAAATCTGCAGCCTTGTAGAGTGGCACTAAGCATTTGAGATAAGTGTTCCTTTCTCAGACTATTCTAACAAAGCTCAGAGGCTCATTAAAAAAAGCTGGACTGTCAACTTTATTTGATTCCTCTAAAGAGAACCATAAGCAAGATCTTGCTCTTGGGATACTGGTGCTTGGTGCCCTGTTATCTCTGGAAAAAAAATGGAAGTATATCAGAAAACAATGTGAGTTTGTGTTCCATTGAAACATCTTTACTCCAGGCCAAGTCTTGGTTGATGCAATAACCTCTTCTGCATATTTTTCTTTTTTTGTCTTCTAGTGGTGAAATATTTACCTCTTGCAGAAACAGATTCCTTGATAACACTGGTTGGGAATTTAGTGGTGGTGTTTGATATGCTCTACGATATGATCTAATGACTTAATCTGTCATGCGCTTCTGGTCTTTACAGGAAAGTGAAGAGGATGAAATTGGCAATCTTGAGCTAGCCTGGGATATGCTGGAGTTAGCAAAAGTCATTTACAAGAGGTAAAGACTGAAGTTCTGTTTTGAGTATATGCCACAGAAACTCAGTGTAAATTGGGTGGTGGCCTAGCCAGTTAGAGAATGTATGTGGCATGCTCTGATTAGGATTTGAAAACTTTTTTTCTTCTTGCTGTAGACAAGAAACAAAAGAAGCTCAGCTCCATGCAGCTCAAGCTCATTTGAAGTTAGGAGAAGTTAGCATTGAATCTGGTAAGAAATGTTACTTCTAATGTGCAAAGTGTTTGGTTCTATTTTCTGTCACTGGGTTTTGTACCTCAAAATAAGCAGATGTGAATTAAGGCTGTTAGGATGAGAACTAGACTGATCGTGATAGTTGCAGCCATGTGAGAAGTGTTGGAAGTAATGGTTGGTGCCTTAAATAGGATAATTGTGCTTTTGCAGAGCATAGGAGAAAAAAGTTTCAGTAAGAAGCAGTGTGTTGCCAGATCAAAACCAGCCTTGTGTTCTGCTTTCTGAAATGACCAAACCTTGTTTATGAACTTGAGTGACTTGTTGAAATTGTCATGAAGAATAGTAAATTCTCTTCAACTTTCCCAAATCCTAGATTATAGTCAGGAATGACTCTTGTGTTACACAGCAGAGAAAAGGAGTGGGAAGCAACCCCTAGGTTTATGCCTTGTAAAGTCTTTTCTTGCCTTTCATTAAAAAAGGTATTTTAATCCTGTTAAATCCAAATGTATGCTTTCTCTGGGGCAGGCATTGGAAATAATCCAACAGGTTTCAGGGGCAGGGCTACAGAACAAGGGTTGTCTTATATCGCTAGAGCACATTTGGGGAGAGCTTGGCACGAAGGTGGCACTGTCCTTAGCTCCAGATCCGTGTTGCAGTTATGACCAGTTACATTCAGTTCCTGGTAGAAGGTAAAGCAGGAGGATTTAGTGCCTGCCTTGACTTGGCTGCTCAGTTTTCTCTGCTGAAATTAGACAGAGCACTTGTGAGAGAACCAGAGGAGCTGGCCTAGACAGCCTCTCGGGGAGGTAGAGTTGTCACCTGGTGGTCTGAAAGCAGCCCAGCACTGCTGTGTTCAGTGGTGGTTCTGTTTGCAGACTGTATAATGTATAGGAAAACACAGAGTAACCGAACCAGGGTTTAGATGGTGCTGCTGTGGATAATTACTGAGGTTTATAAAGACCTTGGGGCTTTCTCCTGTAGAAAACTACACGCAGGCAATAGAGGAGTTCCAGGCCTGCCTGGCCCTGCAGCAGAAGTACCTGGAGGCCCATGACCGGCTGCTGGCTGAGAGCCACTACCAGCTTGCCCTGGCCTACCACTACAACAGCGACTTTGACGAGGCCGTGCTGCAGTTTGGGAAGTCCATGGAGGTCATAGACAAGAGACTGGGTACGTGGAATTCTGAAGCTGCCTCGTGAGTTTTCACAAGGCGAAGTAGTGAGGTGTGCTCATTGTCTGCTGTGTTGTTTTATCTGAAAGCAGTGACAGACCACACCAAGAGCAGGATTGTTAAAACTGTTAGCAGATAGTTGCCTCTGCATGTTGGTAACTGGACAGTTACTTTGTCTCGAGGTGTTTTGCCCTGATAACTGTTTCATCCCAGCAATACTGACTGAGCGGATAAAGAAGGCAGACACTGGGTCCCCTGAGGATGAGAAGGAGATAGAAGAACTGAAGGGACTGCTTCCTGAAATTAAAGAGAAGATAGAAGATTCAAAGGAGTCACAGAAGACTGCAAAAGTAGCTGAGCTAGGACTGAAAGCAACTCTGGTGAGTGTGTCCTGTGATTTTCCTTTTGACCCAACTCTTCTTCCAGTGGAACTTAGAGTAAATCAGTAATGGGAGGAGCTCAGTCTTGATCAGATGCTGGTGGTTGCTCACAGCTGTTACCAGGCTGTAAAGAGGATGTTTACTAAGAGCCCTGATACTAATTGTTCCAAACTAAACAGGAATTTTATAGGCTTCTGTGGCATTGAATGTATCAGGGCTGAAAATGATGGGTCAGGCAAATGTGGAGCACACCTTTCATCTGTCCTGTGCAGAATCCAGTGTTGGGATGTGAAGAACTTGGGCTTACTGTATCTCACTGAGTTCACATGTATCATCTGCCACAATCTGTTTTTTCTGCTTTTCTTAAGGTTGGAACTACATCTGGCTTTGCACAAAGTGAAGACAGTGGTTCTGTGTCCACAGTAAGTTAATCTGAAATGAATGTTATTAATTCTCATCTGGTCTAAGGATTATTTGTTCTATTTGCTTATGTGTCAATGTCTGTCTTGTAACAGATTCCTATAAGGAAAGGAGCTGATTCTGCATCTCAGTGTGTAACAGACATCTCTCATCTAGTCAGGAAAAAGGTGAGTCCAGAAATGACTTGTTAAACAAGCATTTTGCTGAAGTACCACTGGCTTGCTCTGTGTAATTGGATTTGTCTTAAAAGTATTTTTCTTAACTTAGCTGTATAATGGGAAAACACTCCAAAAGTAAAACCAGTAGTGTATGAAACTCCTTTCCACTGGGAACCGTCTGGCCTTCAGGAGACCATTCTTGGTGGTTCAGCACCCTGCCTGACCTACACTGATGTAAATCTGACCCAGTTGTGTGGCTCCTGCAGGTGTTCCCTGAAAAAGAGCTTCCTCTCTGAGGGACCCTCAAGAGCAGCAGGGTCACCTGCAATCCCAAGGAAAAGGCAGGCAACCAGGCTGTGCTGGGTTCCTTTCTTTCCAAAAGATAATTGGGACTTGGACTTAATAAATAGTAAAGCCACACTGGTGTTAGTGATAAACTGCCTCTTAAAGAGATTAGATATTGAGAACTTGGCTCCTTTAAGTGTTATGAAGTGTTTGCTGATAAAAACTAAGATCTTACAGGGGGTACTCAGTTTTATGTTGCCTCTGTTCCATTGGCCAGTCAGTTCAGGTGTGCCTGGAGTGACTGGGAGCTGCTTTAGGTGATTTCAGATGATGTAGATGCCCTCAGTCTACCCTGGAACTGTTTCAGGTGCAGTGGTTGCACCTTTCCTTGCCAGATTGTAACTAAGGATAACTCAGCTCTGGAGATCTGGCACCCGAAGTGTCACTGTGGTCGGGACCTCGGTGTCAGAGCCTCAAAGCTCTGGTTAAACCCCAACACTGGGGAGTCTGTCCTGAGCCTGGCAAGCAGAGGTTGGGTAGAGAGTGTGCAGTGACATCTAATGCTAAACTTCTCAAAAAGATTTAAACTTTGATTTGTACTTAGTGGAGATTACAAACAATTTTGTCTTCAGAGGAAACCAGAGGAGGAGACTCATCAGGGAGACAACGAAGCCAAGAAATCTAAACCAGAACCGGCTGTCAATGGTGGTGGTGGGGACCCTGTCCCCAGTGGAAATGAGGTTGTGGAAAAAATGGAAGAGGAGGTGGGCAGCTGAGCCAGGAGTCTGGGCCATGCTTTTTATTTCATTTCCCCCCCTCTCTGTTCAGGGATGGTTCTGTGCCTGGTAGATGTTCTGGTTTTATTGCCTGCTGTCCTTTACAAGGTTTCCCAGATGAGATTCCTAGTGGGCAGGATGCATGTTGTGCTGTGGTGCTGACCCTGTGTAGGCTGGACAGACCCAGCTGTGGAGCCTTGTCACCTGTGGGGTGGGACAGAGATAGCTTCTGGGTGGTTTTTTTGGTGGGCTCAACTCCAGCACAGGGTCTTCCCCTAATTTTTAATGTTCCTGGGTTTGATTACTTACTCCTGGGCTGCACTTGTTCCTGTCAATGCTTTAGGGTAATGTTGGGCTCTGGAGACTGACAAAGCTCACATAGTTAAGTCTTCAAATTACAGAACCCTTGGGCTGCTGCATGACTTGGTGCTCTAAGACTGTCTTGTCTTTTAAAAACAAACCCTTATCTTCTCTTTTAGACAGAGAAAAGGCCACAAGCAGAATCAGGGGCTGCAGTTGAAAGCACAGTATGATAATGATTCTTTAACCTTGGACACTCCTCTCCTTACAAGGAAAATGGTTTTGTATATAGTGTATTTTTTCACTTTTTGGCAACTTTTGTATGACTTCAATAAAGATTGTATGCAAATGGTCCCTGTCTTGACCTTTCTCCTGTGACAGGTTCCAGCCTCTGCTCCTGGCTGTCCCCCTGGGCTGCAGGTCTCAGCCCTGGCCTGCTACTGGGCTCCTGCTCCCTTTAGCTTAAGCATTTCCACTCACACCTGCCTCCTTAGGCAGGAGCAGAGGATGGGAGGGGCCAGGCAGGGCTGGCTGCTGCAGGAAAGGAGAGCATTTTCTCAACTTACCTGTCTTGTCCAGGGATCTGACCTTTTTTGCTTCTGCTGGGGCCTTGTCACAGCTGGGGCTGTGTTTCATTCATTCAAGGCTGAGTCTGAAGTAGGTTCTGATAGTGCCTCAGCACTGGTGGGAGAGGCCGATAAAGAGCTTTGTAACATCCTGGGCTTTGTTGCTGTGTATTTTTACCTCTGCTCAATGTCCACTTTGCACCCATGAGGGGGTGCAGGAGCAGGTGCTGATGGTTTGAGGCAGGGACAGGGCTGTCCCCTGAGCCAGCTTCAGTGCCCAGGTGAGTCTGGGACCCTACCCTGGGATGTGTGTATAAAAAAAATGCCAAGAGGTGAAGAGCAATGAGCTGAAGCCTTTTATTAAACATGTTGCACAGGGCCTCTCGTGCTTTGGAAAGATTGCTGTGGCTTTTACTGGTTCCCAGGGCTGGGCTATGCATGCCCTGGGTTGGGCTTTCCTAACAGAGGGCTGCATGTGGGGTGTGCCGGAGGGCAGGGGCTTTGTTGTGCCCCTCTGTGTCCTCTGCCTGTCCCCAAACCACCATTGTGAGCAGGAGTGGTTGAACCACTCTTCTGGCTGTGAGCTCCCTCCTGAGGTGGAGGCTGAACAAACTCAGTTTGCTACTGCCTTGAGGGTTTGCTTGTCCTTTTCCTGCCCAAATGCCTGGAGCCTCTTTGGTCCCAGCAGTGATTCTGTACAGTTCCACTGTGGGATCCTGGTACCAACTGCACAACTTGTGCCTAAACCCGTCTCATCAGCTCAAACAGAGGTTTAGTGATCCCTTCATCACTCTGGCAGTTACTGGAGCCCCATTTTGCCACTGCAGGTGGTGGAAGGGGTGGCAGGGCAATCTAGTGGGGCCATGGCCTATTCCTGGCTCACCTTTGGGGAGCCCTGTCTTGTGCTGGGGGCTCCTGAGCAGGAGCAGGGTCCTCCAGGGCCACATAGGGGGTGAGGGGGTGTCCAGGGGGCAGATGGGCTGTGGGCCTGCCAGGCCCCAGTGCTGGCCCGGGGGGCTCCTGCGAAGGAAAAGAAGTGGCATCAAGAGTGTTGTGGTAGGATGGGACTATGGCCATCCCCTCACACAGCACATCACACCCCCTGGTCCCGCACTGGTGGGGGCTTACCTCCTGCCCCAGTCACTCTATCCCCAAGTGCAGTAAAGAGCTGATCTCAAATGTCCCCACCCGTCATCTTGTCCCAGCTGGAAGCCCAATCCCAACTCCCCTCTCCCCTCCTCGGAGAGCTGGAAATTGCCGTGGACTGAGGCTCTTACCATGAAAAGTTCTGGCACAGCCAGGGCAGGTGGCAGTGGGTGGGCTATTGGGTGTGGGCAGACAGGGGGGTGCAGCCATGGCCTCGTCTGCTCTGCGTGGCATCGCAGCATTCCCACCTCTGCCTGGAGCTGGGCCAGTTCCTCTGTGTGCTGCTGGGCTGCCTGTGAGCCTGGGCAACAGGATTTGGTCACCGTGGAGTTTACAGCAGCCATTTTCCTGGCATCTCATCAGGCCTGCATTCAGTCTGGAGACTGGGACTCTCCCTGCTCACTGCAGCGAGCCCACCCCGAGCTGCAGCCCACCTCCACTTGCCAATATTTCCAGGAGCCATGTCCAGCCCAGGGCTCTGATGGTGCAGCCACAGAGGCAGCGGGGGGCTGTGGAGTGCAGATGGGGGACTCATCACCTACCAGCGTTTGCTCTCCTCTCCCTTCTGACCTTCAGTGCCAACAGTTCATCTTCCAGACGCCGGTTCTCCAGCTCCACAGCCAGCAGTGCTGCATCCAGACCGTGTGTGCCAGTGCTGGGGGCCTCTGCTGGCACAGCCGGGGGTGCCTCAGGTGCCGGCCATGGGGCCACAGTCTCCGTGGAGGGACAGGCCTGGAACTGGTGCTGGCGCTTACCCATCCGCCTGCCCCTGCGCAGCCCCGCAGTTCCTTTCTCCAGCACCGTGGCCTCCAGCTGGAGGTGGAGAAGCTGGTCCAGGATGGCTGGGTCGTGTCCCCCGGAGCGCAGGTAGGACAGTCGCAGCGCCCTGCCGGAGCCCCGGATCAGCCATGGCCTGGTCTTGGTCGGGCGCTCACTTGGAGCCGCCATCGCCAGCAGACCCTCACCCCTCACCTGGCCTCGGCCGCGAGTGGCCCCGCGGGCGGCAGGAGGGTGTCGAGGTGGAGGGTGGCCCTGGGGAGGAGACTGGCAAATAGGGGGTGAGGGCTCTTTGATGGAGAGCACCCCATAGGGTCAGGGCTCTGTGCTGGGACCCCTCAGGCCAGGGCTCACCTGTGCTGTGCCGTTCGCACCTGTCCGGCCTGGTCGGGCGGGCCTTGGCTCGGTTCCGGCTCCCCCTGCTGGGGCTGGGGGCCCAGAGGTGCCCTGGCCTCCAGTGTCGCCAGCCGCCGGCACAGCCCTGACGGACAGTGAGGGGCTGGGGGCTCAGCACGGCCCCCACAGCCCCACCTTCGGGGGGTCACTGCATCCCACAGGGCCTCCCCATTGCCCCAGAACCGCTGCCAGCGCCTACCCTCTCTCTGTCGCTCCAGCTGCTGGGTCCTGGCCCGGATGGCGGCCACCTGGCGTTCGTGGGCTTCCAGCAGCTCCCGCGGCCGCTGACGGTGTCCCTGCAGTGGGAGCGGCTGCCGGAGGGGCTCTTCCTGCGGCACACAGGGTTCACAGGGAAGGAGGGGCTGGTTCCCCAGTCCTGGGGAGCCACAGGGTTGCTGATGCCCCCCCTGGCATTGGGGATTCACCGTACCTCCACTGGCAGCCTCCCAGAAGCGGCGTTGGCCGTGCGGAGCAGGGCCCTCTCACGGGGGGTGAGCACGTCCCCCAGAGGAGCTCCCCGCACCCGCCCTGGACCCCCACGAAGCATAAAGTGATGGAGTGGCTCAGCGTCGTCTGTATTTTGGGACACCCCCACCTCGCAGACACAGAGGGAAGAAAAGGGTGACATCCTCACTTCCCCCAATTTTCCCCCACACTTAATAATACACTTTTCTGGTTTTGCCAAAATAAGCAGCAAGGGCTGCCTGTGAGGTGCATGCATGGTAGAATGGAGGCCTACCCCAGCTCAGACCAAGCTGACCCAGGATGTGATACCCTGTTTCCCAGCTCAGCACCTGTACCGGTCCCCATTCTATGCTAGACCCAGCTCCACACTACCGAGATGTCCTGTGGTTTCCTTGCCGTGCCCTGTGCTCCCTCCGCAGGCAGAGGGCTCCCCCCATGGAGGCAGGAGCTGCTGGGTGCCGGAGGCCCAAGGCACAGCTTCTCCAGGTGCACCCGCAGCAGCGGTCGGGATCTGAACGCCAAGCGGCAGCGGGGGCAGAGGAAGGTCCCCATGTCCGACACCCTGGAAAGCAGAGCGGGTGGGGTTACTCAGGGGACAGAGAGAGGAGGTCCCCCCTCGGGGCTGGCACCCTGGGAAGGGCTGGAAGTGTGCACAGACCTGCTGGCGGTGGCGGCGGCGGTGGCTGCAGTGTTTGAAGCCACTGTTGCTATGCTGGAAGCTATGCTGGGCAGGGAGAGCCGCGCCTCCAGCCAGCCCAGGACATTCCCACTGTTTACCACGGGCACTGGAATGGGGAAAAAAGGTCACCAAGCCACCTGAGCAATTCAGAGAAAACAAGATGAGGGAGGCCCCGCTGCCCCGTGTCCCTCTGTTGTTACAAAGTGCTCACTGACAGGCGTGCTGGCCCTGGGGCTGTCCAGGAGTGCCCCATGCCCACCTTGCAGCAGCTCCCACTTAGCTGCTCCTCAGCAGATTTTAAGCTAAGGGGAAAATTCCAACAGAGGTGAAACAGCTCCTTCTGCCCTTTCTTGCCACAGGTGTCCAGACCCTGCCCTTGTTCCCAAAAAAGCTCCCTGCATTCCATCCTTGCATCCACCTCAGCTCTGTTTGCCAAGTCCTTACAAGCATTCCCCTCACCTCACTGCCAGTGGTACCCATCAGGAATAATGATTTGCTCAGGAAAAAGCTGCCATTTGATGGATGGGGACTTGCCCCACCAGGCTCACCCAGGGGCTGCCAGTGCCACTTCCGAAGTTTCATCAATGTTTAAACCCAGCACAGCTCACACAGGAGAGTCGGGACACAACATCTGGTATGAAGCACAAGGAGCTCCTGGCACACACAGGACAGGCTGTGGCTGTCCCAAGGTAGGCTGGTCCCACTCCAGAGTGCTCAGCAATCCAATTCCCCCATTCCAAGTGGCTGCCAGCATGGATCTCAGGTGGTTTGTAAATTTACCCCCTTTCTTGAGGTTTGCATAACTTGGTTTAAATGGATGTAGGAAGTTAAACTTTTAAAAATGGACAGGCTCTTCTGGACAAAAGCAGTGTTTGAATATTCAAAGGGGCAAGATGGTTTGTGCGAAGTCGTACAGGAGCCCCAGCACTTCTCCAAGCAGCCTCAGCCCCTGGGTCCTGGTTTCCAGAGCACAGGGATGAAGAAATGCCCCCCTGCCCCTCTCCTCTGGGGCTCACCACAGAGCCAGCAGGAGCTGGACGCACAGGTAGCAGAGTTACACTTGATAATGCTGAGCGTGCACCCTTGACTCCAGATGCAAAGATTCAGGGCTAAACCTTATCATTTTCTTACACTTCTGTCCTCTCTGCCTGGCTAGGAGTGGATTAAGAACACACAGGCACAACCTTGGGACAAACCTCCTCAGGTCAGCAACACCAGGTTCTGTGCGACTCCGTCCAACCCCCAAGCAAGCAGTGAACCCCAGAACATTTTCCAATCCAAAACCTTTGTGCACAAGCTGAACTTACACCAGACACTAAAATAGCTTAGGCCACAACTGAGTTGTTTGTAAAATTCTTTTTAATCTAATAGAAATGTTTTCATGAATTTTTAAAAAAGATTTCAATGAAAACAGCTTTGGATTCAGACATTCCCTTGCCACGTTGTGAACATAAACAGCAGCATTGCACTAGGAACAAGTGACACCGACCGGTCGAGCTTCACCATTTTGTATGAAGCGGAAAAAAAAGCAAACTGTTTTAGTAGAAGATAATTTTGAATTATTTTCTTTAAAAAAAATCCCCAAACATGGACTGTCATCTCAGCATTGTTCTCCCTCTCCCTTCTTAAAGGAAGAGTTCAGCTCCCGCAGTCTGAGCACTACAGCAATGTTTGCCAAGTGGAAAAATAGAGCGGGAGAAGTAACTGTTTATCCCCAGTGCTACTGAACCCCCAAAGTTGCAGGTCCCTTAGAGGAAAGCTCTCCTTACATAAGAAAGACAATTAGAATTGGCAAACTGATGCAAAATATTTATTCCAAGTTAGTTATTTTTGATGCAGTAGTTTTTCCCCCTCATACAGACTCAATGTGATAGTCACTTTTTAAAATCTGTAAATAATGTTATCAAAATAATCTTAATCTTTGAAATCTCACAAAAAATTTATATTTTACAATCCACCCTGAATATCAAGGCTGCAAGAAGAAGAACACAAACAATTCCTATATCCAAATATTTTACAGCTGTACCCAAAAAAAAAAAAGAAAACCACAAACGCCTGGTTAAGTGATGAAGCTCCCCGAGCCGCCAAAAAAAATAAAATAAAATAAAATATTCATGTTATTAGCATTAATTTAACATAATTAGAACTTCAAAAGCCATTTTGTCATCGACAATGATTGTTTTAGCACACCGTTACCGCGCGCTGGGCAATGCGGCGGCACTGTTAGAAGCTTGTTGTTGCAGAGATCAGTCAGCCACTTGTGTCCTGCTCACACGACTGAACTTGTGCACTGCCCCACAAGGGATTTTTGTCAAAATTTGCTAGCTGCACAAACTTCTAGTAAGCATTAGGGCAAAACCAAAAGAAAAAGCTAAAGAAGCCAATTTCTCTCTTCTTTGGGATACAATTATTTCCCTTGTGCATGAAGTATCAACAACAAAAGAAAAAACTGAACAGACTGGAGACAGAATAAACTCTGTTTAGTTTATACAACCCCAAACACGTGTTGAACTATGAACTGAGTTTATTGGGTTGGTTTTATTTATTTTAATTTTATTGTGCCCAGTTTCAGGCATCGTCATCTGACGTTTCGCTGCTACTTGTTTCCGTGTCTGAGTCCTCAATCTTTGTCTTAAAAGTGCTTCCCCAGTGGAACAACAGGCTGGAGCCACGGCCCTGAAGAAATCCATTCTTCCCAAATCCATTTCTTCTTCGCTGTAGGAATGAAAGTAAGTTTTAAAACGAGCAAAAGAGTGAAGAGTAACTGTCACCAACCCTCTGTGGACATGAATGCCACATTTAATTGTATATACACACACGGATAATGCAGAATCATCCATTCTACTACAGTCTTGCTTAAATGCTTGGTCCTTTTGAACACCCTTGAGAAAGGAGAGGGAGAAGAGCAGTCACAAGTAGGAAGAGCTGTAAACATACCTGCTCTGATTTAATCTGGAACTCTTTGAGCTCATCCTCCGTGAGGGGAAGGTAGTTTTCATCATTTTCAGGATATTCCTGCCATCCCATTTCTTTCAATAACCTGTTTGTGGAGAAAATAAAAGGGGCATGGGAACTAAAGCAAGGGAACAATGGCAAAGGAAGGAACACTTTGTCCATGAAAAACAAAGTTTTGTAGTAAATCACTTCAAATTCATCAGGGATCTTCTCTATCACAGACCACTTCAACAATCCTTTGTGTTTACTCATAATTTTTCAATGTCTTTGACAAATATTTAACCATCAGCAGCCTTGCACAGTGGGTACATAACCAGCCTGATGGAAGGCAGGGATTTGAAATTCTAACTCAAGGACACTGAAAGGAGGACATGAGGCAACCAAACCAGTATCACAGTTCAGAATCTCCTAAATCTTACTATCTGCTTGCACCAGATGCTCACACTGCTTATTCACTGACGTTAGATACAGCCTGAGATACCAGGTAAATATTTTCTTAACTCTCCTCCACTTTTACAGCATATAAAGCAGCACAGGAGTATTCTAAGTGCAAACAAAGTGTAGTGTGTGTCTATACACCATTACATTTAGGACACCTGCTTGCAAATTAACGAGAATCACCCTCGGTTCATGCTGACTCCCAGTGTGGGCAGATAAGTATCTCTACGCAGCATGAACACATGGGGATGTGGCATTAAAAAAGCACTGGAATTTAATTACAGACCTTGGTAAAGCCTTGGCTCACCTGTCATTGGTGTCTTGTTTTACTTTCAGTAAGACCCACCCAGTCCAGCACTAGTCACAAAACCCACATACCTCCATCTCCATACACACACACACAGCTACTGCTGCTTCTCAAAAAGAGAGTTTTCTTCAAAATAATTTCCTTCTCCTCACACAGCCCAAGGATTCACCCTCCTTTACTTCAGACACTTTATTCTGCCATTTACTCACCTGTGTTCTGCTTCCAATGAATGGGAGAGGTTTTCCCCCTCCTCTGGCAAAGGGAGAGAAAGGCCATTTTGATGGCAGTTCTCTTCCCAGTTTTCCTTTGGTTCTGGTGTGCTGTTGCTCTCCATCTAAAGAAAAAAAAACAAACAAACAAAAAAAACCACCAAACGTCAAAATGTGCTTGCACAGACCGTGCCAACAGCACAGTTCCAAGTTCAAGCTTCTGCCTGTGAAAGTCCAGCCAAACCTTTCACCTTGAGCCAGTGTTTTTTACAGAAGCTGCAGCAGTGTACCTGGCTGTGGCACGACAACACAGGACAAAGGACATTTGGTGGCCTGTGCTGCTGTGCCAAGGGAGTGAGTGCTGGCATTTCAAAACCATCACCAGCAGCTCAGAGCGAGAGCAAGAAAACTATGAGAATTAAATGCTCCTAAGGACACACTTTACGTACACATTAAAGCACAGATCTATGCATTTGGGGGTCTGGTCTGAGCCTCTGAGGCTTGACCCACATTCCTGCACCTTTCACAAGGACAAAATTCTACTTTTCTGTGAATACAGTCTGACAGGAAAGTTGGAAAGCAACTTAAGATGTTAAAATATGATACTGTTCCTCTCCTTAAGAGAATCCTTGCAAAAAAATCTAGATTATTTTCAACATCTGTGACTCTTCCACCTCATTTATTACTTATCCACTTGCATTTCATTGTTGTACACTTCTCCCTCCATCACTGCTGTGCACTATTTCCACTAGCACATGTGCCAGACCAGTAGGAGTCATTCCCTTCCTCTTCCAGAGCCTGAATTACATACACTGCTCAGGGCTTTTTCAACCTCAACTCCTTCAGTAATAATGATCATAAGAACAGGAGGACAGTTATCTTACATCATCCAGCTTGTCACATTCCCTGTTTTCTGTTATCTCCCCATTTCTATCATCCTTCAGTGCCTTCAGGAATTCGCTCTTTTTATCAGTGGTCCGGCGCATCAGCTTTGTCAGGCGCGAGGAGCAGATCTCGATGGGAGGGGTGGTGCTGGAAGGACTCTGCACAGAGAGGGAGAACACAGAAATCAAATTGCACTGCTGCAAACCTGAGACCTCTTCAGTGGCTGTCCTTACACCTTTCAAACACCCATCAATTCTTTGGTTGGCTCTCAATCCCTCAGAAAACCCCAACCTAATGTCAAATTCCCATCAAAATACTAATGGGTGTTGCATATTCACTTCTCCCATCTATTATTATCAACCCAATTCCTTTTCTTCCCCTAGGAGTCAATTCACATGGCCATGAATATGTTTATTTTGTTCCTTTGTAATGTAACTCTCTCAAGCAAGCTGGTGCCTACAAGAGAGTATTAAGGCAAAAAACTTCATGCAGGATTCTTGCTCTACAAAAATTAGCAAATTAAGCAGATCAGATTCAGTTCAAATTTGCATTTTAAGTCATCCTGACAGACTCTACCCTGAAATTAAGCTATGGGGAGGTAATCTCCTTTCAGGGAGTGGTCACATCCTTAACTAACCACAACTGGGTGCGGAACAGGCTGCCACAGCCTTGGAATCCTCTCCTGGAGAGAATGCTGCCAGCTGCTGGCTCTGTACACTCACCCAGATGGTTCAATGTGGAGCCTGACATGGACAGCCCAGGAGCCTGTGGGAAATCTGCTCAGCTCAATGCATGAACACAAGGAAACCTCCTGTGCTCCTCCACAATGTTTAAGATTTCTTAATAATCTGGAGTCTGTGAACCAGGCCCACTGGCAGTACCTGGCCATGATCCTGCAATAGGAGCACTGCTAACAACCAAGGTGAGCTTTCAATTTTATCTGTTCCATTTGTTTTGACTAGGCACACAAAAGAAATCTAAGAACATGTTATGGGCAAGTTCCCAGTATCTAACCTCCTGCTGAAGTTCATGTCTGGCTACTCTAAAACAATGAGGAATCTAATCATTATTACAGATAACTCGCACCAGAATCTTGCATGCAAAACTACTCTTTTTCTTCATGTACATGCTTTGATTTTTTTTTTAAATCAATATTAAACCAGTAAAATTTCCTGAAGTTTGTAGTGTTTTTTTCCCCACACACTTTTTTAAGCTGCAAGGGAAGGTTACAAATTCAGGCTCTTCAAAATGAATCTCCTGTGCCAAGAATTTTTATCACACTCAGTGCTCTGAGCAAAGATCAAGGGAACTAGACCAAAAACAAGGCAGCAACAGCTGCTTATATTTCTAATGGCTGTTGCACGGTAAACACTGGTGTGAAGTAATGCCTGCAAGGAATTAAGTGCAGCCTGGAAGTAATTTCTCAGGCAGATCTTTCAGATTTTGCCTAATTCAACACCGTAAGAAACAAATCAGCAGTTGTAACAGACCTAACGAGTGACTGCAACTATCAGGATAAAAAGCCGACACAAGAGTGAAATTAAGCTCTCAACATAACTATTAGTTTGACTGCAGTGACAGGAGGTAACAATGAACAAAGGAGACCTAAATTAGATGTCTTCTGGTAATCTGAAATACTTAACTTGAACTCTTCGCTAGTGGCTGTTTTGATCTCTAATAAACTACTGAGGGACTAAAACTTTATTTTTACACATCAGGGGAAGACAGTTACAGCTAAAGTTTAGAAACAGAAGATTTCTGAAAGGGAATTAATTTCACCTCAATTCTGGTTTTATGCATAACTTTATGTAGAAAGGTTATGTTTTACAAAACATTATTCTTTAGCACTACAATAGTAAACTAGCATCTCTTCTAAAGTAAGCTTAGCCCTTTGACTGAAACATCTAGGCATCTCAGTCTTTTGGTGTTGCTTTTCTTGGGGGTGTTTGGGTTTTTATGAATGAGAGCACTATGCATCACCTGAGATTTTTTCTGATGTCTGTCTACGTAACATGGATGGCTACTCTTACAGAGAAGTAATCCTGAATTCATTTTAAGAACTCAGGTTGTATTGTAGCTTGGTTGTCTTAGATTGGCTTGTGGGGACAGGGCCAGTGCTAGCTGGCACCCTTTTAGTTTTCAACACACTATGCTCTCTTATGAATAAAGGCGCTATTTTTACCACTTCTGCAGGAAGCACATTAGCCTCATTTCAGAAACAAAATGCCAGAGGACTACGTGTAGTAGTCCTGGAGAACCAGGACTGCAGTACTATCTGCTGGCCATAGACCTGTGTTTTCATATTGTAAATCTCCAACAGATTCAAAGAAAAATATATTACAAGTATCTATTTTAGTTGGAAGGAATTTTTAACCCCTTTATGTTTAGCTCTCAGGTTGGTACCCAGTATCTGCACTGACTGGAGTTTCACAGAAGACCTTCTTGGGGTCAGGTGAAGGAAACACTTGCATTACTCCTGTATGATACAAAGTGAATGCCTCTCTCCAGTCTGCTGAGGTAAAAGCCTGTTTAAATTTACATATTTACACTGTCCATACTATGCTGTGCATTACACAAAAAGAAGTCTGTCAGCAGCACAAAGAACTTGGTGTAAAGAGAGAGAAAAGCAAGGTAAGGAAAAGGAACAGTGTGTAAGATCTATTTGTCAAAGTGACAGGTGCCTGTTTATTAATTATTGCCTTTAATGACTGCTTGTACACTCAGCTGTGGCTAAGGCAGAAAAGTGCAGGTTGCTGCAAAGTAAAGTCTGCAAAGCAGAGAATCATAAAGATGACAAGGCCTTATTTTAGAAGTAATGTCTATAACAGAACAAGACAAGAAAAATTCCCCAATTCTACAGTTAAAACAAGCTAATTTCAGACATTGTGAATCATCATTTACAGAATCATAAAATCATTAAGGCTGGAAAAGACTTTCAAGATCATCAAGTCGAACCTGTAAAAAGCAGCTGCATTGGCCAGGAATTTATCACAGTCTGTTCTATTTTTTGTTCTTTTTTTTTTTCTTATGCTCTGTCACAGTTATTTCTGAAATATTAAGAGAATTATATTTCAAGGTTCCCTCTATACTTCAGACCAAAACCAGGGGCAAGTCAGTTTCCATTTCAGCAGATTACCTCTTTCCAATTCCAAAATTAAAAACAGATACTGTAGCTGAAAAGTCATATGTACAACATGTTAAACTCCTTCAACCCCTTCAGAGTGCTAGTGCTGTTGTTCTAGAGAAAGGAAATTAGGCAGATCACCTTCCTTCCTCTTCCTTTCCTATACTGAAAAACATAATGGGAATCAATTTGCCTACCTAGTCACATCAGTTCTTGGTATCTGCACTCCCATAACACCAAGCTGATGCACGTCTTGTTACACAACACCATTTAAAGCATTGGTACTACTTTTTACTGGAAGGAAATTCTAGTTCAGTTGAACAAACACCGATGGCTTTACAGCCACATAAACTCATTTTAATTTCTTTTAGTGTATCATTGATGTGACACAATGTGCTAAGAATGTACAAGTGAGTCATCCTCAAGAGTACAAAGGTAGGTACCAGATGCAGAGAGGGCTTTATCATGTTTCTCTAGTAGGTGAGAGTGACAAAAGCTCCCTCCCTATCCCTAAGCCCAACCCTTACCTCTTTGGGAGAGGTGAGGACTGAGCCACTTGCCAGTACCGCTGGTTTGGTTACAGACACTGGACTGGTAAAGGCAGAGTCACGGGTGGAGGACAGCGAGCCTGGTTTATGTTCACTTCTGTTGGCTTTCCATGGGCTTGGCTGTATTGAAGAGAACACAAAATAAAAGGCAGTAAATGGTAAGGTGTGAGAAGGGGTTGCTTGCAAGTATTGAAATAAATAAGCAACATTATATTGGCTGTTATATGGATTTTCTTCTTTTCTTCCAAGAACAGTCTCAATGGGTTTATTTCAACACCCATCATTTTTCCCCTGACATCTTCTGTTTTCCCCAAATCACACACAGCTCTGGTTCATGGACACCACCCTTCAGTAAAACACCATTAATAGCTCACAGAGAAAATCCAGCATTGCCCTTCATTAATTGGAATCACCACTGTGTAATGCAATTCATTTTACAGCTACTCACAGATGGGAAATAAAAAAAAAATCCCAATTAAAATGACATTTCTTAGGGGAACACTGCACACCACAAAGAAAGGCTTCCAATCACTTGACAGGAATTTTCCCTGTGTGAAGAAGAAGATCATCATGCAATAGTTTTTTTTAGAGTGAGAATGAAAATTATTTATTTCCTAGGGCTCTGAAAGTGTCCATCATTGCACCAATTTAGCAACAAGAACAAGAAAAAGAAACAAAAGCAGCCAGCTTATTACAGTGCGAGATCACTTGCTGCTTTGGCCTGGATACTCTCTGCAGTATCCCTTTGAATACACTGGCCATTTGGCTGAAGAGCAAAGACTTCAAGATAAGTTTTTATTACTTGGAATGTTGTTCTTGAAGCTCTCTTATCAGTCAGGGACAAACACTGTGAAGTGAGAGTCTTTACAAAAACAATCCTGAGAAGAAAATTGTACCAAGTAGCACACGCGAGACACTGTCAGAACATAAAAACACACAGATTCCTTTGACCCACTGGACTTCTGAAGCCATCTTCAAATCACTAGTAAAGTAATTAATGCACAAATGGGATTCAGTTAAATCTGAGATGCAACAGATCTTGCAATCTGCCAGCAATGAGAACAGAGGCACTATTTCAGTATGTTGTCACTGCCTACTGGATTCTTCTATGATTTTTTAAAAAATACATTGCATGGAGAGGCCATCAGCTTTCCTCTTCCACTCTATCTTAAAAATGAACATCCCACACTATCAAACGGATTCTATGGCATCCACAGCACACATTAAAAACATCCCCTTCGATGCTCAGAAATATCCTGATCTGCACAATATGTATTGTCTGTACTAAAATTACGGTGCAGTATGCCTCTGACAAGAAGTTTCTCTCCAGGGTTGCACTGCTCCATTCCCACCTCTCAGCTGCCCAGGGCTGCTCTCCAGGCTTCCACAAAGAGGCAGCTCGCAGCTCAGACAGATCCAAAGACAAACGTCTATTGCTTTCCCTGGGTGGCTGAGTGTGACCTTCATGGATTGCTTGACTGTGAGCTATTAGCTATCTCGATTAGCCAGAGAGAACACACTTGTTTCACTGCCACCAGCTCTCTTCCTTTCTGAACTACTTGGTACAACTTAACAAAACCATTTTTCATTCAGTTTTCCTGTGACAGCTTTCCAATACTGCTGATTTTGTGGAAAGGAATGTTTTGACTCCTCTATTACTTTATGTACTGCAATTCCTGGATAACTCTCCAGAAGTCTTCAGGCTAATGCATCCTACCACAGCTGCTTTAAGGCTGTGACTTTAAAAAGACATCAATGCACACAGCTTTTCTGGCTAAGGATATGCTGATACCCTACCTTTTGCTTTTGCTAATGGTCACCATTTATTAACAAAAGCCCTGTTGATGACATTAGCAGATAAATTCCCACTGCAGTCCCCACCACCTAGGAATATCACCCTGCCCCAATAATCACAGCACCACATCAGTGCGTAAACGCTCAGAAATTAGCAGCTAAATCACTAAGTACATATTTATAACCTGCTTAATGTGACTGATCTCTTGGGCTACATATCAAAAATTAATAGCTTTTCCACTAGCCAAGAACATTTCCTTTGTTATCAATACTGCAATATTTCAGGTATAAATCCAGGTGTAATCCAGGATTCAGTGAAGTAAAAATTTAATTAAAAGGAACTTAGGCAGGTACCACTACATATTGCCATAATCTCTGATTTAAATACAGATAAACAATCTGGAATGCAAATGAACTATGCAACATGTAAAGCAAGCTAAAAAAAAAAACCCTACCACTATTTTTGATGGATGCTGAACCTTCAGATCATTCACAGTTTCATTCCAACTGTGAGCACTGAATAATGTATTCTTTTTATCTGAAGAATCAAAACCTACATAGTCTAATTTCAGAACATGGTTAGGAAAAGCTTCAAGAGCAGTTCTCCTTGACTGAATTAAAGAAAAACCTCTGTCCATGGGTTTCAGAAGCAGCTACAACAAATGCAACAGTAATTGCACAACAAGCTGTAACGAGCAACTTGCTGTGCAATTACTGTTGCACTTGTTATAGCTGCTTCTAAAGCTGCTACATTAACCAAGCAGATTTTTATGCCCAAATTCTACATTGTCAAGTAACGGGTATATCATGACCAGCATTAACACACATTCTCATAACTTTCAGAAGTGCATTTTCATCTCTCAATCTCTATATTGGTACAGCATTAACTTTCAGACCTCAGAAATGATCTTTGCATATGAAAGCCAGTAACACAGATTAGCTATATGCACTGTGGTTCACTAAAATTCTGTTTACTTTGAAGCCAGAGACAATCTAACAGTCTGGTCAGAAACTGTACCTCTGGCCTTTTGTTTCAAAGAACATACAAAACATCCAGACTAAACCCAGGTCAGACTGCATCTACACATGTATCAATCAAGCTGTAAAAGCAAAAATAAAAGCCACAGGAGGCTTCCCACTCATTAGAAGCTGAAATCTGTTTACCTCTACTAAATAAGAACATATATGGATTGAAAAGTGTGTGTAGAATTAAAAACTCCTTATAAACAACGTTTCTAATGAGTCAATGTATCCCATCTTACCAAGAAGTAGATTAGCTGACAAATTAAGTGTATAAAAGAGATTATTTGAGAATTATTTTAACCACTATAATTTTTTCTGTAGCTGGCAGAATTTAACCTGAAATAACAAAAATTTATAAAAGGGAAAGAAGCTCTAAACTTTCTTCCTTACAAAAAGAATCTGTGAATCTCTTATTTTGCTTTTATCTTTGAAGTGTGTAAGAATTATCAGCTGTAATTATAGAGAGGATTTTGTCGGAATGTCGCAGCCAGCATTAGTAATTAACACATTTTAGAACTCAAAGTATTTGGACATCTCTTTAAAGACTAACCTAACTGATTTTTTTTTTTTAGCTTTTAAAATACTTTCACTATCAATTCTTCAAAATTTCTAAGACATCTATACATGTCTCTGGAAAAATGGGCAAGATTAAGCCTAGAACTAAGGAAAAAAAATTACTTTTTTTTTTAGCAGTACTGTACTTCCTTCAATAAAAGAACCGTAGAACAAACCCCATGGCTTTTCCAGATTGTTTTTACGGCTCATCTAAATTACACCTGAATTACAGGATGTTACAATCTTATCTGATGTTAGCCTCAATTGTTCTGGACACATCAAAGTATTGTAACCCAATAAAGATTTTTCAAGGTAGTCATGTGAACAGTTCAAGCACATAGCAGCACACATTCCACCTCTCCAGCAGTGCTCATTTTGTCTTATTAAGATAAGGATTTGTCTAATGCATGAGGACACACCCATTCAAATAGACCACAGTGTAGTCAGAGGTTAGTTCTCCCTATGGACAAACCCAAAAAGGCATTTTAACAGAGAACAACAACTTTAGTAGTAAATAGACCTCTACTGTAAAAGCCACTGCCCAGAAGCTACTGGATTCCAACTCCTGTTACTTGTTAGGGGGTTGATTCCTTTGATCTGCAGTTCATTAATTTGGTTGGAACTCTCTGTACCTTGGAAGGAGGAGCTGCAGGTTTAGGAACCAGATTTTTGTAGACACTTGGGACAATGGTGGTGGCTTTGTTGCCATTTGCCAGGTGAGAAACAGGTGATGTAAATGCAGCTGAGAAGGCGGCAGAAGGATCCTCTTTTGAAACCTTTTTGATGACCAGCATCTTGGTAGGTTGCTTGGCACTAGGGGGGTTTTCTGTAAAAACAAAACAAGAGATTCTGAAATACAAATGTTCAGTTTCAGAACAGCTTCAGTACACTGCTCCAGTTCCTCCCTCTCCATCTTAGACACTGCACATCTGATTCTGAGACCATCAGCTGCTCTTTCATTTCACCTCTGAGAGAAGATACCGGATGTGGCTATCTAAACACAATCTTTCCTAATTTAAACACATCAGCTCCCCTGATGCTGAAAGGAAAAACCTACAGTGACATCAGTTAACAGCCTTGCATCATTCTACAGAAATCAGAACAGGTATGAGCATTTTTTGAGCAACATGAATCAGCTTTGTTAGTTCACTAACAGAGCAAAAATATTTACATAACTTATACCTCAAAAGACACACTGCTTTTACAAACAAGCACAGTTAATGTTTCTTAGGCCAAAAAGCACATTTCCAGGAGCATAACAATTAAAAAATACTAACAGTATAAACAGATAAAAGCCCCATAAATGTTGTCATTAGGTTTTGAGCAGAACAACAGCTACCTGACAAACATGCAAAAAGAATGCAACCCAATAGTATTGCAAGAAGTGTTCTTGAGTTTATTTTTGCATTTGTACTATTTACAGTATCTAACCCAACTAGATATTAATAACTCTGTGTTTAAGTGCTAGAACTGGTACCTTGTTTCACTTTTTTTTTTAAGGCATAGATTCACAGAGTACATCAGGATCAAAAGCAAGGCTTTTCTGAGTTTAAAAAAATCAACTGAACTCAAACCACAAAACTATGACAGCTTTGCTGTATTTCCACTGTAAAGATCCCAAGTCAGGAGCTAATGTCTAGTTCACTCCAATCTGCTCTGCCCTTCAAGTGATGTCTGTGAAATTGTAACTGCAGCACGACAGGAAGCGAACACAGAACAGTGACATTACTGCCACTGGCTGTTTTTTTATGACAAGACAAGCACAGTTTCAAATAGACAAAAAGGCCAAGAGATTAGGGAAGATTGTGGGAGGAAAACAACAAAGGACAGAAAACAGCTAACTGTCTGCTTCACTTAAATCTTTAAAATATTTTTGAGTGAAAAACCCAGCATTTAGACATCACTTACAACCTTCTGCTCCATCATCAGCATTGTGTACCGTGACCTTCACCTACCCCATACTCCAGAAGGTGTCCCTAAAGGTTTGTTCTGGTTGTTTTGTCTTCCACCTTCTGGATTCAAAGATGGCTGTAAAAAGACAACGTAAATTAATATATTGTTATATCACATATAACAAAAAAAAAATAATCAGTATTAACATTTTGTTTCCAGGAACCCAGAGTAAGGGTAGATTTCTCTGAACAGCACTTGAAGTGGAAGAGAATGCTTTGCCACAAGACATCTAAAAATCGAGTTTGCCTCCTCCCTGATTTCTGCTGTATTTCCAGTGGAACTACCACAGGGTTCAGGATAACTCCTCTAGTTTCTTCTATAATTAAGCAGATTTCACCAACCAGTACATGTATTAAAAAAATTAGGTATTTGACCAGCAGCTCAAAAAAGAAAATAGAATCCACATCATCAGTATATGAAGAATCTATCCTCATTTCATATATATTTTAATACAATAATTATGCACAAGCCAATAAAAAAAAAATCCCAAACCAATACTAGATTCATAATGCAAAGGAATATATTTACTGACAAAGAAAAGCTACATTTAAATTTGTATCAAACCTCAGTCCACCTTTTAGGACAAGAGTGCATGCAGACTCAGTGCTCTCTGCAGACTTAAATGGCATTCAGTTTCAGAATTCAACTTGATGGAACAACTACAGACAGGTCCAAGCTCAAAGCATAGTGAAGAAAATCTAAGCTTTCAAGGACAAGTGCTCCTGATTAGCTATTCCTCTTCCCCTGTCCCAAACAGTTCAAAATACAGCCATCTTTTCCCTCTTTTTAATGAATTCCTCATATGTCAGTTACTATGGTGACAGCATAACTCTCTAATAGTGAGCATCTGAAATAGTAGGTATTTCTGTTCCATAAGAGTAAGGAAAAAATGCCACACCATAGCATAAATTCCTGCCTCAGTCTCCAGAAACTCTTGTGTTTAAGTGCTTCAATTTTTAGCTACAGGTCAGTTTTACGGCAGGGGTGCTCACACCTAGACTAACAGCCTGCTTTGCAGACCTTTCAGGAAAAGTGTTCTCAGCCATACAGGCCTAACAGTTACACACTTAACCACAGCATAAAGCAGCTTGAGCACTATGGCAAAGACAGTACAGGAGTTACTAAACAAAGCTTGCTGCTAGCCAGCGTGTGGTATTATCTTAAAAATGAAGGAAGTAATTAGAGAAGAAACAGCCATGTAGCTGGGGAAGGCACTCATCAAGGCACTGAAGAAGACAATGAAGTACGTGGAAGAAAGATTTAGACCAAGACAGACAACAAGAGATTGCACAGTTGCAATCATTGCAGTATCTCTAGATTTTGACAGACTTCTGACAGTCTAAAAACAGGCTCATAGCCTGAATTACAGTATTCTTGAGAAATCAGATAGTAGAAATCCACATACAAGCTTTATCCCCACTCTCCAGCTGTTAACCACCCTGTGATACAGGCTCCTGCTCCAAGCAGCAGCAGCTGAACATGAGCATGCAACCACCTCCCCGGCCCTTCACTGAAAAAACCCAGCAGCTTAAATCAAACTGCCTCCTGTGGCAATTTAAGTGTAGGCTCTGGATTTTGGCCTGAAGCAGCTGTGAGTATTCATGTATTTCACTACGACTCCTAAATTCCTAAGCAGAAGCCATCAAACTGCCACAACAATTTCAGCTGTGAACAGCCTTCCAGAGACAAATGCTGAATAAGACAGCAAAAACCTCATGATGATGATACACGCAAGTGTGCACAGTATCCTCAGAATCTCTCATTATAGGACGCAGCAAAGGCTTTAGCACTGAAGATGAAGACAGAGGAATTGCATTAGGGGAAGGGACAAAATTACCAGAACCTTATAGAAGATATTCTCCTCATTACACTGGTCAAGAAGAGCCTAGAGACAGCAAGAAATAGATACAGAAAGAAAAACACGTGGTCTGATTATGTAACACTCTTCAGGGGTCAGGAGAAATAGAATTAAATAGCAAAGAGAAAGCAGAAAAGGTGAGCATCTCTCAAAGCATTAGCATTAAGGAAGGCACATGGTAAGGATGAAAGTTGTAAGTCCAAGTACTGCTTGATAAAGTTTGAAAAACTAAAGATATTCCAGTAAAAATAGAGACAGGATGTAAGAGACTATCATACTGATAATAGCACGTGAATCAAAATGCTGAATAAGAAGAAAGTTGGTGAACTAGAGATGTTGATGGAAGAAATGGCTCAAGAAACCCTGATCCACAGATTAACAGAGAGAGAGAGGAAAACAACTCTGATAATACTGTTCAAGGCAGAAGACACAAGGCAGATGGTTGCAAAGGTCTGAACATGTCATAAACAAGCTTGGGAAGGTTATCACAAACACCAACATGTATCAGAGTGAAGGAGACAGGAAGACTGAAGAAGGCAGACTGAAGATAAGCTGAACAGATGTATTTCTAGGAGAGAAAAAAAAAAAGGCTTTGTAAGCAAAGCCACCAAGTCCATACAACTACTCTTCCTCTGTCACCTTACGGGTTTCGCTGAAAACCTGGCTTGAATGTTACAATGCCTTCAGTTCCCAATAACCATTTTGCAAAACATATGAGCCAAACCCCATAATCCAACACGTCTTCAAGTCCTGAGGACTCTGAGTACCAAACAGCATCCTATCAGTGCTAGAAGAATTTTCTTAAATTCGTTGTGTCTCAAACATGGAATGGAATGCAACTCACCACCTATCAATGCTAATACAAACAAGACCTGAAAAGCCATTTCGCACACCTTCCACTTCCAGTGAGAAGCTACACACTTACAAAGTCTTCCTCCTCAAACTGCAAATGCTCTTTATCTTCCTTCTTCTCTTCCCTGGATTCAACAGGCAGCTTTTCTTGAAAGGCGGAACTTTTCCGAGAATGGAAGTTGCCATTCCAGTGGCGATGAACTCCAGTTCCTCCTCCTCCACGCTGGTTCACACCATCATGGCCCCGTGAGGGACCATGCCAGCCAGCCTGACTGCCAGAAAGCCCAACATGAGCTCCTTTAGAAACACCAGAATCTACAGAATCATGGCGGAGAAGGGATGGCTGATGCCAGCAGTCTAAACAAAAGGAGATATGCAAATAAAAAAAATCAACACAGTATGCAGAATATTGGAAATACCAGGTTGTTTTTCTTGTTGTTCAGACAGTGTTCACTAAGTAACTGCTGATCTGAACTTATTAAGTATTGTGTGATTGTATCAGAAAAGAAATCAAGCTACACAATGCACATACAGCATCTATGAAAACCTCTTAAGGCTTGAGCACATTGCACAGGAGAAGAGAGTAGCACAACTTCCTCATAGGATGTTTTGAAAAGGTACACTTTGGGAAAATGTTTCTATTCTGCTGAATTCTTCATTCTGTAGCATATTTCCAAATGTTTGCTATCAGGCTGCATTCTGATCCTTCTTACTCACCTCCCGCGGTTCGGAGGGGCCCGTTATTGAAAAATCCATCGGAAGAATTGTGCCTCCTGCGGCTCACGCCAAAGCGGCCCTCTCCCCGTGGAAGATGCTCTCCATGTTTCTCAAAGGTGGCTGCAGGGGACTGCAGAAAGTAAAAAGTCATGTAATGAAGCACTCATCTGGATTCTCTAGGAGCCTGTCAGGCCAGCAGTGACATTTGCCTAATTGAAAAAAACCACCAACCCCCACATTCCTGTATGAGTTTTCAATACAGCATCCATAACTGCATAGATTAGCCAGCAATGTCAATGAGCCTGGATCTGATCAGAACGGCTCACAAATCCACCTGTCTCCCACAGAATCACAGAGAACCCAACACACTGATCTTACCCATGGTCAGAGCTGTGAAAGGAGCTGATCTGTATTACTATTACCTTGGTTGACTGTGGTGTTGAGAAGTTAAGCCAGGCAGGAACAAAGTCATGCTGCGCCATTTAGGTCCAGTGTCTCCCTTCAATAAAATGAGGCATCAAACCTCATGGCCAGGCTCTGTAAATGAAAAGAACATTCCCTGTCATCTTATCCAAACTGAAATAATACAACTATTTATCTCTCAAAGTTTGGCCTATACAAATAGGAAAGTGCCGAAGTTTTTTGTATTATACTTCTCCTGCTTTGTTCCTCTGACTGAAACAGGTAAGAACTTCAACATTCCCAGTTACTTCCTGTTTACAATTAACACACCCATGAGGTTGACAGCCATATGCCAGCTCCTGCACTCCTATGTTCTTTCCAACATATCACAGCAATTTCTACTGCTCAAAATGATGAACATTTCACTATTGCTTCGTATAACTGAATTCCACCTCTTTTTGTAGAAGCTTCTCCAATTTACCATTTTGCTTTATTTTTCAACTTTAATTTATCCGGAAACAAGTCAAAACACTATAAGCAAAGTGGTAATTCCATCTGATCACTTACCCTGAGTTTGGCCTCTGCAGTCCAATGTCCTCAGTTTGTGTGCTTCAGTGACCTCTGGGTTCCTTCCTTCTCCAGAATTCTGGAAGGCCAGCCTTGAGGCAATAGTGCGTCTCGAAGCAGAGCACAAGAGGCCGCACTTCGTGCCAACTGTGCCCTTCACCCCCTCAGCTGCTCATTTTACCCTCTCTTTGCACTCTCACTACAAAAAAAAGATACCTAAGAAGGTAATTTATATTTAAAAAGGCCACGCCCACGTTCACCTCATTAAATTTCCTCTGGTCGTGGTAGTACAGAAATCAGCCTTTACATTACAAAAAGGTCTGTCAAGTCTGCATGACAACATTCAGAGCAACATCATGGTTAATACTGAACATATACACTCAAGGCTGCTGGACAGTTCATGATCTGCAGCAGATCAACTAAACACTCTGGAAAAACGATGTTACATAAAAATGTTTGCCCTAAATGCTGAGATCTAAACAAGAAGCATCTGCCCAAGTGCTCTTAAAATATAAATTTCATTTTTATCACATACATCTGCTAAAAAAAGGTAAAATATTTTAAAAAATGAATGTTAGGATATACTCTAGGCTCCACGTAACTTGGCTAATGCTCCACAGAGCTAAGCACTACTTGATATAAAGCTCAGAAGCAGGCACAAATGTTTTCCCTGTTTTTCACCATTTACATGCTGAAACATAGGTCACATGAACAAAAAAAGTCAGGTCCAAAAATAATCTCTTCTACTCTATTTTTTGTAGACTGGGTGCTGCTTTTAAAGGGAAACAAATAATCCACAAGAGCTTCTTGTTCTACAGTGAAGAGTTCACTTCTGGGTCATAGTCCTCTTCCATCAAAGAGGTGAGACAGGAACTGTCGTCACTGTAAAAAACCAAACACAACTCCATCAATACAAGTGGCATAAACACGACGAAGTATAACTAAAGAGAAGAACTGAGAGGGAAATTGAGCAACTATAGTGCAAGTGCCAAAAGCTATTTGATCTCTGATCAAAACAATACCTGAAATAATCTAATTTAAAGAGTCCCTGAGAAGGGCGTTTTTACTTTTAAATGATCACTTCCCAGATTTAGTCCACAAAAGGGCAACAAAACCAATCAGAATAAAGGGAAAACTGGAGAAACTGCATGCAACTGATGAAAGCGATTCCCCACTTCACAGCAATTTTAAAACCTGCTGCTAAAATAATGAGACTCTGGGCTGCAGGTAGGCCTTGCCATTCCAAATGCCTCATCTCTACATGCCCACGTCACTCCTCACCTGTCCCAGTACAGCCAGACTCTCCTCTCAAGAGGGTGACAGTAATACAAATAGTATTCCATTAACTTCTCCATAGAAAATATCACCATCACCACCAAAACCTGAGTTAGTCTGCTATGACCTCTTTTTTCTTGAACCATCCTACCTAACCAGAAGCAAATAGATAGTTTAGTGATCCTGAAACAGAGAGGTTTGATTACTGTTTTGATGCCATCAGCTGTTTCACAGGATGCCTTTAAGTGTGCCTTGTTATGCTTTTATATTTGACTTATTAGTTTGTTTTCTTTGGATACGGCTCCATTCTTTGATCAGTTCTGGTTTTCATTGTGCATGTTATGTCATTCTTTACTTAAGCATGTGGATTTTAAAAAAAAGTTTTAAAGCTGATTTTGATCAAGGCTCAAAATAAACACACACTAGGGAAGAATAAAATAATCACCACCTTATATCTTCTGGGTCACCCCTTTAATAAACCCCTTTTTTTTCTTCTTCTTCTTCTCTTTCTGGAACTAGATGTTACCTTTGTATAGAGGAGTCTGGAAAGATGGAAACATTTATGCACCTAAGCTCTGAACCACAATCACATTTCTGCAGACAAACTAAGAACAAGCAGCCTCACATCATATACTAACTACCAGCCAAGATGAGGAAAAACCAGAGTGGTCATGGCCACACACAGTGACCTGGGAACTTTCTGAGCACCCTGCCCTGAGCTACAATCTACTGAGTGTGACACATTGCAAACAACTCAAGTTCTAATTTATAAAAATGTGTTTTTATATTATTAAAGGGTAATTTTCCAGTGTGCATAATGGACATAATGGAACATCTGCTGCAGACAGAACAGACTTCCCATCCTGCTGAACTCTGCACAGGTACAAAACTCCTTCAGATGCGACCTTCTAAGTGTACTACCGAACGTTTGATCAGTAAGTAGAAGATAAAACGGGGACAAAGTCAAGGCAATTGACTGTATTTAAACAAGATTCATTACCTTCTGAATAAATATGCTTTTCAGAATGAACTGTATAGCAATTAAGCTATGTCAAGCTATTGATAGAAGTTAAAAAATTTAAGAAGTTGGTTGAATGAATCTTGAGAATGGTTCACAATAATGTGAAAAATGGACCTAAAGAAAGCACACAGAGAACTGTTCTCTGGATTTAAGGTATCAAAATAAATGAATACCCCAGAACTGCAATTTTGAAGTAAGAACGAAGTCCGAGCACAAAATAAAAATTAAAACACCACAGAAGTACAATATCCAGGTTACATTTACCAAAAAGGTTCTCAGTACCTTTGGAAAAGGTAAGGGAAAAGCACATCAACAGTTTATGTTGCTGCGAGTCTTCCATTTATATTTCAGCACAATCAAAGCAAAGGTGAAACATTTTGTAAAACTCCTACCACCAATTTATAGATGATCTTGCAAAGATTTGGGTCTCCTAAGCTGCTATTCTGATATCACTGTTAGCATGAGTGACATGGGCAATTCCTTAAACAGTGCCTAATGTACATGTAGATAGTCTAGGACAATGCCTAGAGCTGACTCCAAAATTCAGAAGGGACATACACAAGTCTTCAGCCATTGCCTTCCTGGGCACATCTCAGCACAAAAAGCACAAAAGATGCCACATTTAAATGCAATACTTTTCGCTAAAGCAAAAACCTTGTTAGATGAAGTGCTGTAAATTATAGTAACACTGAAACCCTTCGGTCTACAGAATTAGCCCATGTGCTCCCTTCTCACACACACTGTCCAACAGCACACCTGCAACTTACTTGAGACCACTTCCATAACCTACCACTCTACTGACAACACCACAAAATCCCAACAGGCAAGACCCAAAATCTCTTCATTACCCTCTCTGACAGCAATCTATAATAAATTCTTGAGGAAAAAAGGTGCAAGAGCAAGAATGAATAGCATCAGGACTCCCAGAATACTTTCTCAGACTTTTAAGCCAGAGTCTGTATTACAATTTAATACCAGACAGAGTTCTATGCAAATCTGTTCAGTTGCTTTGTTTTCAGACACATTTATACATTTTTGCCTCTCAAATGAGAGTGGGCACAGTTTATTCGTGCTTTATGTAGAAGTAAACTTGTAGCTATTAAAAAATACCAGCCTCAATTCAACTGGACATCTTCCTGTGCTACCAAAGTGCCCAACCACATTCTATTCAGTTTTTCATGATACTCAGGATTTTACCTGGACTCATCAAGTCATGCCTCTTCCAAACTAGGAGTATCCATGGAAGCCTTCTGAATACCTCTAATCATCCTTATTAGCCTTTACCCTATTCTTTAGATACAATTTCACCAAAACGGCATCAAATGTTCAAGACTTGGGAGCATGGCCCATTTATACAGTGCCAAAAGTCTGCATTCCTAATATCTAACAGTTATTTTCTCCCCTATTACTACCCAGAACTGAAATGACCTTTGACAGCTACTTAGTTCTTCTAATATTGCATTTACAGTTCAAACTGATCTCTCTGCTTCACTATGGAAAACACAAGGACAAAGATCACCACTAGCCACTCCCAATCCAGAAAAAAAGCAAACAGAAGTGCTTGTCAATGCAAATCTAATTAATTATTGCTTTCCTTTTAAATGAATTAAAATGCAAATTATTTCAGGTAATATGAATCAGAAAAAAAGAAAATAATAGTAATATCATTAAATGAAATGTTCTCTACAGGCATACCTCCTTTCAGAACAATGAAATCTGCTTTAATGAGCTCTGGTATAGAAAAAAAATGGTTGTCAACTATCTCAAAATATTATTTTGCCCATCAAAATGAATAAGTCTTTGGCAGTTAACCTAAGTATGAAAAAGAATTAAACTCTGTATTAGCACCTGGGTTTCACTTATTTTTAAAGGTTAATTAGAACTATTAACGATTTATATTATCACTTTTTACATGTAACATTAAAAACATCTTAACTGTTACTTCATAGCAACCTATTTTCTTAAGCTTTTGTTGTTCCAAAAGTATTTTTCCCTTGTTAAGTGCTTAAGTTTCACAACTAAATATCCTTTACTGTATCATTTTACATGCAAGTTGAAGTGGTATTTATCACTGAGTCAAACAAAATTGTCAGGGGTGTTCTTTTATATACCAGATTTTATAGTGTATTTGTCTAAACAAATATTGAAAACTGGCATGAAAACAGAAGAAACATACAAGCACATTCAATTTAAAGATACACAGATCAAAGTAAGAAACATCTGCAGTCAAACTCCCATTCTCCAATACCCCTTCCACGAAGTTCTTGCTGTACCACAGTTAAATGGAGTTGCCTGGTTGTTTGCAGCCTTCTGCTTATTTTCATTTCTACTCCTAACACAGACTTGATCAGACTTAATCTCTAAACTAGAGTTTCTAAAGCTTTGACTCTCAAGTTGAGTTTTTCAGATACACCTGGAAGTGGGAATGAAGGAGGTGTTCAATACGTAAAGACCTACATTGACCAGAACATGAGCTAAATATAATCAGAGCCACTGAGCTATGAAAGTTTTCATGGGAAACTGATCAAGATATTTCAGAAGTCCTGAGAAACAGATACAGATAAGCCTTAGCAGACATACATTTTTCCTATTACTTCCTCTTCCATCTCCTGCCTTGGCCTACAAGGCTGTAAAATACAACAGGAAGCAGTCTCCCCTGAGTTACAGACTGCCTGCTGTGCCATGACATGCTGTTCCAGCACCTCTGGGAATACCTGGAACTAGGGCTTCCAACTTTTGCCCATATTACGTACTGCAGTGCACATTACTGAAATGGACAAATTTTATTGGGTGCTTTTTCTGCTTCACTGTACCCTGAAAATGTCCCCAGGTCCCTTCAGCACTGCTGTCTACCAAGAATCCTGTTAACTGCAGCCTCTAATTCAGTTTCTCCTTTCCTGCAACAGCAAATCACAAAGATGTGAAGCCTCTAGCATAAAACCAGCATAAAAGTAAACTTTTACCCTTCATTACACATTTATCAATCCAGTTAATAGCAGCTGTAAAAGGTCATAAGGACAACAGCTCTCTATCCCTGCCACAATTTCAGTTCACTGCATTTCTAACTATTACTCTAAATAAAACTTGTTTACTTTAAAGAAGTAAAGATTTGTTTTTCTAACCAGCCAAGCCAATGGAGATTTCAGTAATATTCCTAAAGATCAGATGTCAGCTGGGTTGCAAAAGCATTCAGAAGCATTAGTGAACAATTTAATGGATGCAGAAAGCAGAACAGAATTTACTTCCCTCATCAGTTTTCTTTCTGTGAAGCTCTTTTAAAGTTATTTAATCAAACAGATATACCCAAACATTCAAAACAGACCACCTTCCACTTCGGTACTTTTCAGAGCAGTGTCACTGAATAGTTGTATGTTACCTTATGATAAAGAAGTAATACAATATACATTCACTAAAATATCCCTTTCTAATAACCTCCAATTGACCCAATGCACAGAAATAGGGAGCCAAGAGTCAGGGGTCCAACTCGGGAAGAGTCAAAAGCATGCTACTGATTTCTTTAAGGATATCAAAAAGCCTCACATGAAATTTCACTATTCTGTTTTCCAGAAAAAAAACCAAACCAACCAGAGCATGGCTTGATCTTACTATCATTAACATTTTATTAAGATAATCATATTTGGGCACACAGACTTAAAGAGTATTTAGTTACAGCCCCCCTGCCACAGGCAGAGACACCTTCCACTTGACCAAGTTGCTCACTTCCAGTATGGGGCATCCACAATTTCTCTGGGCAAATTGCGCCAGTGAATTCCATTTATGACGTAATTACAAATCCTGCTTCAATCCTGCATCCATCATTAGGCCTCACTGTAACAGACACAAGTGCAGCATAACTCCTTCAATAGTTGTCATAACAACTGGTGAGCCATATCTTCACAAGTTGAGATCATTCATTTCCAGTTCACCTACAAAACAAACTTACTTTCCCTCTGCTTTCACTTTCATTAATACAATTGTCTAGACACACCTTCACCCTGTCTGCACAACTGAAAACCAGCTCCCTTTGGAGAGGACAAACGCAGATGTTCTAGAATGGCATGTACTCAATGGTAGAGCTCACACACCTGAGGTATCAGGAACCAGAAGAACTATATCCCAGATATGCCATTGCTACTTATTTTTTCTCCATTATATCTCACAGCCAGCCCCCCAAAATGGTTGCACAAATGTAAAGAAAAGCCCTATTAATTAAAAATACTGCAAAAAACACTGTTTAAATGGTATCTGGCTGCTGAAAAAAATCTAGTATCTAAAAATGCAGAGCATCACTCATAACAGGTTTTCTAGAATTAGAGAAATATGAGCCCATTTTAGAATGCTAAATGATGGATTAAAATGTTAATCATGTACTAAACTAAAACCTTCCCAGATACAGATATTAAATGTTTCAGTGAAAAGCAGCTATTACTGAGAGATAACATCGTGTTTTTCAAGCTAAAAGCAAATGAATCTATCTTGCAGAGTCATCAAAACTGTTTTGTATTCTAGACAGAACACTTCTATAGAAATGTGTATTCTAAGATGAAAACATGCCAGAAGCTTGGCCATACAAAAGTTCTTCCAGAGTAACAGGCTAGAGGAAAATCATACCAATGGTTACATACCTGGCCATTTATGCAAACCAGGTAACAAACTTAAATAAACTGATAATAAGTTAAAATAAGTTAAGAAAGGTCCATACAGACACATCTGTGCCCTAACCCCTGTTTCTCTATGGACAGTCCTTCCACTGTTATCTCACACACCTCTGCTTCACAAACAACCTGTCCCTTCACATGCTTATTTTCCACTTCTCCAAGGTCATGCTGACCCAGTCTTACCTCCTTCAAAACTCCTGGACAAACAGATACCCCCACAAAACCATGCACTGAGCAAAGCCTTAGCAGTTTGGTCTCATGAATACATACTGAGATCTACAGTGCATGGGGTAAGGAGATTACTTTTTTCCTTTGTGACAGCAATTAAACGTACAAGAGCATACAAGAATAACAATCAAGTAACAGACAAAAGTGACTTGTAGGACTGTAGGAAAGATTCTTCATCAAACAAGAAAACACCACTGACAAAAATATATCCACCTTTAGAAATGCTATTGATTGAATACCTGCCCTTCAGCTTCTGTTGATCCAAGTTTCTGCAAGTAAGGTTACCACACAAAAGCCAGCAAACTTGTCTCTGGAAGCAAGTTGTACTTAACTCAAAAGCCCAAAGCACATTTTGGAAAAGGCAGTATCTGGGGAACCTGCACAGAAGCCTGTGTAAGATGATAAGTCTCTGGACTTCAGCCAGCAAGTGTGATACATCAAAAATGAACCCTTCCACGGGGTTTTCATGAGTTTACTCCTCAAAGCAGCAAGAATACCAAGACAAAGCCATTTAAAACATGCAAAAATCTAAAAGGCTCAACTTCTCATAAGCGCAAAACAGGAGGGCACAGACTTTCTAGATATTATGCCTACCACAAATTATTCCTGGGTGTTTCATACAGTGCAGCCACTGGCAATGCTGTCATCTCTTATGCCCCTTTCCTGTGCCTGTTAAGATTCCACTTCCCTCCAATGCCCCTTTAACTGTCTTTAGTACTGTTTATGTTACTGTTATGTTTAATATTTACCTGAAATATTAAAACCTGTTTACTGCTCTACCTTGCTGCAGGGAGTAGGGTTTCAGGGATTGTACACCTCTCTTAAACAAGTGCATCTATTGACACTACTGATAAAAACCAAAGAAATATATTTTAAATAGTATTAGGCTTTAAATGTGAACAATGCTCTGAACTTTCAAACAGCTTTAGCATTATATATATTAAATAAGGTATTTTAAATCTGGAGAAGGTATTCTACTATTTTAATCATATCCAAAGGTCTTTTAAGCTCTTTAAGGAACAAAATCAAACATCTATTTTGTACTGCACTTTGATCTAAGACCTTTTGCAAGTAAGTCAAGATAAGGCTCTGTTCTGCCCGGCTTACACAGCAAAGCACCTTATCATGGATGCCTTTAAGGTACCACTCTCATCCCCAAACCCTCATGACAGAATGAGCGAAAGGGCAATGAAGAAAGAGCCCGTCTGTGCAGTCTGCCCAAAGCCTTAAGGAACAAAGTCACTTCTACTGCACAGTAGCACACACCAGGATAATGTTCTCCATCATCAGGAAAGAACTGAAAATATATAATTACTGGCTTATCCCCACTGTATGCTACATACCTCCTGCCTACCTGTCTTCCAGAAATGTGCATGAAGCCTAAGCAAAAGTTAAGTAAGTAGTTCTCCAGTACCTTGGAGAAAAAAAAAGGGATGGGTATTTCCCACGAAGGGTATTTTATAAATCAGTGTTTTGCCAGGGTTATTATTGCTACTATAACACATTTAAATTTAAATATATTCTGTTTGGAGTGGAGAAAAACACATTTCCTTTGGAAAACAGCCTCAAATGCAACCAGACTATTTATGAAATATTTGTGTCAAGGCAAGAGAGACTACAAATCAAGTAGAAGGAAGTTCAGATCTGCATTCCAGATGAAGGATAAGCAAGTAGAAGGCATGTCATTTGCAAAGAGGAAGGAGAACTGAAAGTCAACAAAACAGAGGACATTCAGAAATAAGAGATCATTCTCCTAACCAGTACTGGAGTAATTTTTCCTCTTGATACCATTGCCTGGGTGCTACAAGACCAGTACTACAAACCGGGAAGGGAGGTGCATTCCAGTTATAGGTACTTCCCCTAAAGACAACCTGCCAAGACTGAGGGACAGCTCATACCTCTGCCTCGCCCTGCATCTGGATTATTTCCAAACCCTTTTACATCAAGACCAGGACAATATGATCAAACTCCACATTTATTTGTCCGTAACTAGGACATGACAAAGACATGTTCACTCAGCACTTTTCAGCATATGTACAACACCTGCATTACAATTTGTAAAGTTTACATTGTCTGCAATGGTTTTCATTTCACTAGTTTAACATTTTCATCACTTTCTCTGTTGCAAAAGTATTAAAAAACATCAATGCAGAAAAGTCACTGAACATAATTCAATTTAAAACAACTCTTATACATATAAAATAAATTGCAAAAATAATATATATTCCAGTAGTTTGGTCTTGGCTTAAAAAAAAACCAAGCAAACAAACAAACAAAAAAACCAAAACAAAATAAACCCAAAAAAACCCAAAAAAAAACCAACAAAAAAAAAAGAAAAGGGAAAAAATGATCTCTAGTTCTGTGATCTAATGATTTGCTGCAGCTGGGACATATATCCTCTTTGCATGTTCACACTGTTTTCCTGCAGTTCTCTCTATGATCTAGTCTGTGAAACTGAGTTAAAATAAAGCAAGGAGTTTTGGACAAAATGTTGTCCAGCTGCTTTGGGCTTTGTCTTTAGATCTTGAAGAGAATTATTGTGCTGTTCCTCTCCAGGTAACCTGTACAGGTCAAGACTAAAACATTGTCATTCTTCTATCCTAGTGTCCTACAATAAACTACAGAATACAAGGAAAACATCTGTGTAGGGGGTATAATAATCTTCATACATTGCATAGTTAAGCACCTTCTCCAGAGATTTAAAAGAATTTAACTCTACCCTCTTCCATCGGATGTCTTTAGAAGTCAATTAAGCAATGTTCCCCCTTCACCAATTCGTACAGTGATCTTCAGCCTGCAGAGGTCCAAAAATTAATCCTAAAATGTCTCATGAAGTATCAGAAAAATGAGCTTGTTATCAGCAGACTGGAATTCATTATGTAGCTATACATACATCCACTGGAATATTTTTTGGGAAGCTGTAAATGAAACCAGATTAGCATGCCAGCATTCTCCAGTGTATCCCTATAATCTGTTTTGGTTATTTGTATGGCTTGAAAGCCTGTCCTTGCATCTAATGCCTCACCTGAACATATTCTGCTGCAATTTCAACTCAGAACTGCTTGTTTTATTGATGATGGATGTGGAAACCTGACTAAATTCTCCTTGCAGATACCTTTTAAGAAATATTTTCTTCAGACCAAAACTTTAGTATTCCCTGGCTGAAAGGCAACTTTAGCAGGTGTTGTGTTTTTTTTTTTCCTGGGGAAGTCCCACAGACCACCCTGTATCCCAGCACTGTTTGGCAGCAGAAAAAGATCTACTACCATATTCTGGGATCAAATATAGCCACACTTTAAAAAAAACAAAAACAACCAAACAACCCACTCTCAACCAGTCAAATTTTACTGACAAACATCAAGCCTTCAAGTTCAAAGCATCAATGATGAAAAAACTGACGTGACCCACCTACCAAGTGTGACAGCTCGAAGGCACTAACAGGATGTCAGAGCTGCCTCCCAGTTATACCTGCAGGTAACTTTTTAAAGCTGCTTTATGTATCATCTGCTTATGTCTGATGAAGCATGATGTATAAAAATATTGTAGAGCTAATCAATCTATTTTTCCCAGTCCTTACTTATGGTTTCTCTCTTTCACAGGCTTTGTTATTCTCTTTACAGATCTTGTTACACAGCCATAACTTTCCCAAGTATCACATTATCCCAAACTGAACAAGATAGTTCCTGCTGAAGACCTACCGCTCTTCAGAATGGAGAAACTGCTTCATTGCCTTATTTAAAATGCTTCTATATGTTCCAGTATGACAAGTGAATTTTCGTGACAGTGATGCTGCTGACTCATGATAATTTAGGAACCATTACAACCCCCAGGATACTCCCCCACAGAACTGCTGCCCTGCCAGCTGCTACTTGTCTGTGTAGGCAATATACCAAAACACAGTCATTTGAACCCATCTACACCAAAATGGCTGAATCCAAAGCTATTGTTTTCAGACTATTTATTGAATTTGTCAGGATCACATTATCTGTGTGTTCACTAAGAACATTACTGCAATACAAGTGAAGTGAAACCACCAAAAAGTAAGTGACGAAGGACAGACTCCCTGATGTGAACACTCTTCCTGGGACATACCCAAATCTTGCCTTTTTTCTATTCGTTAGGCAGGAAAATGCTCCTCAGCTCTCCAGCATTCTGGAATTGTTCCCACCCCCACAAGCTCTCAGCTCCCTAAATTCTAGAGGATACATTCCAGAAGGCCCAGTCAACCTGAAGACACCGAAGTTATCATTAACCCATTTCTCTGCTTTTAACTGGAGTTCAAAGTAGAGAAAAGACAGTTTTCCCAAAATAACAGCCATTCAATATTTTCAGGACAAGAGATCATTGCTGAATTTCTTTAAGATTAACATCAAAGGTCTTTTCAGATCATCTCACGTGAGTCCTGATTAATCCCTTGATGATGGATGACACATTGTAACACAATGGCAAAACACTCCTCTCTGCTGAAAGGCTGGAGACCTGTTGTAATCTTAACCATACACCTTCACAAGCAACTTTGTGAATACCAATAATTTCTGTGCCCAGAATATTACCATATACCTCCCTGGCAGAGTCAGTCCTTTATTTACAAGTTAATTGTTCATCATAAACTGAAGATCAAAAAATTCCAAGAGAGTGTCACTCATTGCTACATACTCTGTATGTTGCAACTACGCTATGGGGAGGGGGTCACATGGATATCCAAAACCTAGAAGAGACAGCAAAAATAAAACTTGAATTAAAATTTCTAATTCCTTCTTGTACTGAAAAAAGGGGATTCTTAAAACCAGGGACATTTAGACAACATTTTACACATACTTTCTTATCAAGAGCCACTAACATCACACCACAGAGCTGTGATTCTCACTCCAGTGTGGAGGATAAAACTATGCAAAACACTGAACTGGAAATGATCACAAGATTCAAGGAGAAAACAAATCAACACTGGCATTTTTGCTAGAATGTCTGTAAGTCCTAGAACTTCAGTTGCTCCTGGCGAACTCCCTAATGTACAACAGTCCCTGAGGCACAAGGTCACATGCTGCAAAATATTTCTTTCTGAGCATCACTTATTGCAGAAAACCTCAGTTATGTTTGGCTGCACTGGTTCAAAGCATTTTTGTTAAGCCAGACCTTGGAAGTGCAACTATTTCAGATTAGTCATATTATAGAACTGCATACACCAACACTTTGCAAAACTGTTTGCTGTTTAATTATAGAAAGGTCTAAGAAGCATAAAGTGTGAAAATTCTTCTCCTGACTTTTGAAGACCAGCTAGAGAAGGAGTTGCACACTTTAATCAAGCATTTCCAGTTTGGAGTGATACAGCCTGATCACTAATATGCATGATCAATTAAGCCAAAATGCTTCCCTCCCTGCTTACTGTCACGCTCACAGCCCTGTCTAACCTAGAACTTTTAGGTCTGCACAGTGTTTTCACATACATGTATAGGGTAATGGATACTTAGCCACTATCAATCTCTACCTAAATCCACTCCCAAAACCATAAATTTATCTTCAGGCCATACACTAACTCACTGGCACATTTTCAAAGGAAGATATAAAGTTACAGCACACAAGTTAAACAACATCCTAGATTTCATGAAGTATTCTGAGCAGGACCACGTTTCTGCCAACTTCACTGCTTTTCATCAAATCTGAAGAGCAAAGAGAACATGGACTTCAATTCCTCTTGCTGAAACAAAAGCCACACATGATTTAGTTGGCATCCTGGTCACTATGTAAGTGACAGTAAAATGTCTACTTACATTGCTGAGTTTGCAGAACCAAAACTAAATCACTCCTGGCTCTACAAATAAATTAACATAAAACTTTAAAATTCCAGACAAACTTCCTGGTACACACACTATCTTATCAACTGCAAAATCCAGCAAGTATGACCTGTCCCTGGATAAGTTCGAGCAACAGTCACTCCCTGGTTTCTATGGAGCTGTAAGGAAAAGCTGTGACCATGCAAGCACAACCAGCACTCCACAGGAAAGAGGTGCTTTCAAGCTTCAGCTCTACTGAACAGAGTCAGCCCTTTTCCAGATCTTTTCGTACAGACAAACAAACAAAGCACACCCTGGAGTACACTTCTCAGTTAAGTCAATTCAGCAGTTACACAACTAACTTCAAACAACTTGTAACACTGGAAAAAAAAAGTAACTTTAACTCCTGAGCCAACAGTTTTTCTTCACATTGTAAAGGCAAGAACTACATTATCTGACACCCCACATTCCTGAAGAAATTCACAGATCTAACCACAGCATTTTTCTGTATTAAAGTAAGGATCCCACAACTCCTGAAATACTGTTTCCATTTAATGAAAATACTAGTGAATATTATTTTTCCTGTAGTGACTTAATTTTCTCATTTAAAACAGGAATGTCAATATTCAGTAACATGACGCAGCAGTCCCATAGGTGAGACAAGCTGACCATACTCTGTAAATATTCTCAAAGTAAAGATTTTTCCCTAACATTCAGAAAGTATGTGCTTCCGTTTGATTTGTTGTATTTCACATCTGCCTTCTGCTCCTCGTATTTCTGAGACACTGCAGAAAAAACAGGATTTGCGTTTTTTTAAAATGCCATCTGTTCCCTGCATATTTTCACTTTAGGTCCTCGTATGATATCCGCAATGGAAACTTCTGTGTCATATAAGATTAAGGCTATAAACCAGATGAATATAAAATGCAGACGGCTGCTGCACTTCCCTACAAATAGCTGTAAAAAACCCCCAATACCATAAGGAAGTATCACCTGAAGCCTTTTTATTCTAAATACAAAACTTTTACTAAGTTTTTCTTAAAGGGACTTTCCTCCAGAAATGATGTCAAAGAGTGCAAGAGGAAAATCTGCTCCTCTTAAATTGGGAATTTTATTTGTTCCTACCACTGCTCTACACCTGTTTCCTTCCTGAGTCAGAAAGTGGAAGTTTGAAATACCAGTCTCCAAATGGATAAGCATGGGGAACCTTTCACTGAAATACCAGCCATATTCATTCATGAAGTAACATTTGCATAAGCTTTTTTCATAACCACCTAACATTTTTATAGAAGCAATATCAACTCTACAGTAAACTCAGCTTTGATGGCGCTCCAATTATCTCAGCTGTTATCTCCATTCCCCCTCTTTGCTATTTCCACACTTTGCTCAGGCACTTACAACGCTTCAGAGTATTATCAACATTACTAACACTTGTGTCACTCACAGCTCAGGGGCGGGGAAAGGCAGGCTGACCTACCTGGTCATGTTAATATAAAAAGATCTTTAAGCAACACTCTTAAAACATTCCACCATTACTTGTAAGAATTTAAATAGCTACTGCTCCTCTAAAGCTGTTTAAAAACTCGTAACTTGTGCAGACACCCACTGACTGCTCTAAAATCGTTCCAAACCAGCTCGTTACTAAACTGAACTGAATTTAAAGTCTTAAATAGATATTTTAAACGCTAGGCGCGTTCTGATCAAGTCCAACCCCAGCCCTTTAAGTTAAACCACACAAGACCTTAGGCCAAGGGGGCATAAAACACACCGGACACACGGAAATAACTTTCACGCCGGAAAGAGCCGCCTCACGCTCGGGCCAAGCTCTGTTTCCCTACGAGCAGACACCGAGCAGCACCTGACAAGTTTCCCAGCCTCGCTGGCAGCGGGCAGAGCGAGCCGAGCCCCGGCTGCCCGCAGCACACGTGTCACTGCCGGGCGCCGACCGCCCCTTCCCGCCGGGGGCAGCCGGGAAGCGCGGCCCGGTAGGAGCCGAGGGGAAACGGCCGGGCCGCCCGGTTTCGTTTCCAGCCTACAGCGGGGTCGTCCCTGCCCGCCCCCCGGGACTCATCCGCCACACCGGCCCGCCCCTCCCGCCCCGCTCACGGACGGCCCCATGACAGGAGCTCAGCTCCAGCAGTGTCAGCGCTACGAACTTCCCGGCTGAACAGGAAACAATAAACCGCAGATCCCCGGCCCCAGCCGCCCACCCCGGCCCGGCCCTGCCCGTGGGGATCTCGCGCTGCCCCCCCATGGAGCCGCCGCGGCCGCGGGACCGAGCGCCGAGGG
>VXBI01001671.1:492525-508158 GCA_013397375.1 Toxostoma redivivum
CAGATAGGCAGACGACGCGCCGCAGGGCGGGATGGGATTTGTAGTCCGTCTGTGAAAGGCTTGCCCGATGCGGTGATGCCGGAAGACAGAAAACAGGAACGGCCGCACTGCTCCCTAGGAGAGGTTCTGTCTCATGGGCAGGAGAGGAGCGCGGGNCTGGTGCTGCTGTCCCCGGAATCGTCTCTGTGGGGCCTTCCCCGGCCCAGTGGAATACGATGGCCCGCGCCGATTCCCGCTCGGACCGGTAGCGCTAGGCACCGGGCGCCGTCGGAGCGCTTATGGTGGCACCGGAAGCCGCCACAGCAGGCGGGTCCGAGCCGGTGGCAGCGCCCGGTGAATCCTGCCCGGTCCCCGGGGCAGAGCGGCCCCTCCTCCCTTTGGAATATACATATATTCTCTGCTCCCTTCGCCCTCCGTCAGGGGAGTTTGGCTGTGCGGAGTCGCCTTTCTCTCCCGGCGCAGCAGGACCAGGAACTGCGGAGTCAAATCCAGGGCGAGCTGCCAACCTTCCCCCGGTGAGTGTCGTCGTGAGTGTCGCAGGGAAACTTACCTGCACCTTGGATGGGATGGCTTTTCAACTCCGTTTTTATTAACGATCGCCTTTTCCGCGTGTGGGGAATTGCTCCTTTATAAGCTTTGTGCAGCCATTTATCCCTTGAAGAGGAGATGGTCCATGAACGGGAAGCCATGATCGTTCCCTGATACTCAGTTCTTTAACTAGAAATTGTTGTTGCAACAGTTAATACAAGTTTAGAATTTCAGTTCATAAAGCTGCTTGAAACTAAGTATTCTGCAGTGGGCAAGTACTGATCGAATACATATGTAATATATATACATACATCTCTTTAAATAGACACCTGTAAGACTCCTGTATTTGATAAGTGTAGATTGTGACTGAACTTAGAGCCTCAGACCAAGTCAGTGATTCATCGGTTTCAGACCTCCTCCTGATTTTTTCTGTTTTAGGGCATTGACAAAAGAAATGTTTCCTCTCATACAACGATGCTGCTTCAACACACCTTTCAAAGTAAGTTAATGAAGGCTTTTTTTTGATAATTTTATTTAAAAGTAAAATAGAAAATGATAGGACTGCAGCTTTGAAAAAAAGGTGGCTTTCAAGTTGGAGTTTATCACTCAGCTTTTCTGGAGTAGTTCATTGTTTCCACAGCACTTTTAGGAAAGCTATTTCTTTTATAAAATAAAATTTTATTGTCGCAGTCTTTTTTCCTATCACTTCTTGATGGAGTAGTGAGGGGACAGTAGCTGGTTTCTGGGGTGACCTTATCCTGCTTCTCTATGAAACTATTTTTTATGTTACTCTGAAAAGAACTGATATATCTTAAAAGTACCTAGAGAATGCATGTGTGTGGGTAGGGATAGGTGGGCACTGAGTAAGCTTTGCTTGTGCACTCTGGAGAACCGAGTTACTCTTCATCAGCTGCATTGGGTCCCCTCATAAGTTCAGTTAAAACCACTTGAAATTCAAAAGGACAGCTGTGGTGTGACCTGACCTGGAAAATCACTTGCTACAATAGTCAGTAGGTAGTTTAGGTACCTGCAGATCTCTAAGCCTACACTGTGCAGTGTTCAGAACAAGTTTTGTGCTTGCAGCTGCAGAAGTTGACTGGTCCCAGTCTGCTGCTCTATGGGAAGAATAAGACAACTTGGTCGTCCTTGGCCCTCCGGCTGCGGAGAGATGCGTGTCCTCTCTCAACATTTCTGAGCTTCAAACCAGCATCAGTTTACACAGCCAAGCTCCAGGCTTTTCACACCTCTCTCCCTGTCTTCAAGAAGAAAACCCCTGCAGAATCTGAGGCAGAATCACATAAAAGCCTGGAATCACTGAAGGATTGTCCCAAGCCAGTCCTTTATTTAAGCCTTGGGGGGCTAATTCCATTTGTGGCCGTGCCGCTGGCCATGACCATGCAGGGGACCTACTGCCCTCAGCTGGCCTTTGCTCAGGTTGCCTACAGTGCTGCAACAGCATCATTCCTAGGGGGAATGAGGTGGGGGTTTGCTCTCCCAGAAAACAGCCCAGCCAAGCCAGACTGGCTGAACATGGCTAACGGCACTGTTCCTCCTCTGCTTGCCTGCCAAGCCTTGCTTTTCAAAGATGTCACTCAGGGAGCACTAATGCTCATGCTGGCCTTAGGGATAGCACTGCATTATGACATTTCCCTTCTTCCTACTTACCCCAGGTGGTTTAAAGTACTGAGGGTAGTGGGAACAATGGTGATGATATTATCCCTGTTGGCCACTGTAGTACTGAAAACTCTCTTAGAAGGGGAGCAAAGTGATGACAGAAAAATATGATAGAACACAGATTAATAAATCAATAAGGAAAAGCTATTATCTGCCAATAAGGTATTTGTACAGAGTTCCAGGAGAAATAAAGACTGATTTGTGCTTAGAAGTTGTATGATGGCAGGGATCAATATGGTTCTTCTTGAAGCAAAATGATTTCCAACTGATTTTGAAGCTAGTTCAGGAGGGAAGCATTGTAAATAGCAATTACTTCCAAGGCAAGCTTGAGTCTGTCCTTTTCTATAGAACAAAGAATCATTCCTGAGTGAGATGTTGCTGCTCTAGGAATTTAGAATGCAGATTCAAAATTATAAGGGTATGAATTGCTCTGTGCTGAACTATGAAAGCATCTGGTTTGACTGTAATGTGTGATCATGTTCTGAGGTGGGGAAAACAACAGGTACAAGGTGAAAGCAGTTTTAGTTTGGTGTTTAAAGAAGTAGCAGAGAATTAAGCAAAAGCACATTCTACTCAGTTGCTGCGTTATGGAACAAGACTCACTCCTATTTTCAGAGAAGGTGCTGAAAATCACAGAATGGTTTGGGTTGGAAGGGGCCTTAAAGATCATCTTGTTCCAATCTCCTGCTGTATACAGGGACACCTTCCACTAGATCAGGTTACTCAGAGCCCCATCCAGCCTGGACACTTCCAGGGATGCTGTGTAAGGAAATGCTCAGTGCAGTGTCAGGTAAGGAAGGGCAGGTGAGGTTTGTTTGCAGTGGCAAGCCAAAGTCAGCACTCACCTGAAATGTGTCATTCAGCTGCTGTGCTGGAATGGGGAAAAGCTGAATGGGGAGCTTTGTATCGCTGACAAGGTACCACAGGAGACTGAAAGTCAAATTCCTGCAAAGACTTACTGAAATTAAAAAGGCTATTTGGGCCACCTGTTCCTAGGTTTTGTTTGGATTTAGGGCTGCCCAGCAAAGAAAGCTGCATGTGACACAGCCATAAAGATCTGCCATCCTCCTAAATTAAAGGACTATTAACTTATGCTATGACACAAAGACTCAAGTGCTAAGGGATCAGATAATGGGACTGAAAATAGTCTTCCCTCTCCTTAGAATCCATATATTTGGACAGGTACCAATGGATTTGTAGCCTGCAGGAAATTTACAGGTAGGGATGAGAAGTAAACTTTAGTTCACAAACTAATAAAATACAGCTAAGGTAGTGTTTCTCAAATGGTTCCAAGAGGGATCCTGAAATATTAAGAAGAAAGACTAAGAAATATTACCTCTAATTTCATCCCACAGAGGGCTGAATAGAGCTGGCAAGACAGTCAGACTCTCAAGAAATCTGACTGATTTTACACTGAGAAGAGAAATACACGAGTATTTTACTGCAGAAGCGTGTTACTTCCACCACTCAAACAGTCACAATTTATAACCTATCTTTCCCTGGTGTTCTACTGGGAAATAGGATTTCCAGTAAAAAGAAAAAATTATCTATTATATGAAAGTGGCAGTAATATAGCTTACTAAGTTATGAAAGCAACCTGTTCAAGAGCATTCCAGTCAGTTCTGAAAATTCATTTTATTATGAAAAACAGTTTAAACAAGCTTATACTTGAAAAAAGTCAAACCAATAATTCAGACATGTAAGAAATTCTTTGAAGTAAAAGCATACACAAGATTATGGAATAATCAGAGAAACTCTCCATCATCTAGCGTGTTTTAGCCCAACCCTATGTCAGATTTTAGTACCTAGATTATTAAGGTACCTGTAACAAACACCTTGGAGGATTTATTCATGTATTAATTTGTTAATTTCACACAGAGGATATTGACCTGAACAGCTCCTCTGTCTACACAGTGCCAGGCTTCCTGTTTTGTGACATTCCAGTTGTGGTTTTGTGTTCCAGAATAACAGTCTGTCAAAATTCAAGAAGCCTCACTTTAGACTCCATCCAAGTCATCCACAGCTGTGCTGAAAATGCAGCCACAATGTGCTAAAAGCAACTTCAAATACATTAATTAAATGAATCTAGAAATAACTCCAAACTCTTTGTAGTATTGTATTACTAAGTGTATCCAAGCTAAATACAAACTTCTTAAGAGCACACTGATATCATCACTTAATGCTAAATGGAGCTAATTCTATCACAAAAAGCTCCATTGGATCAAATTTGCATGAGGCAGGATACAAGATGTAGTGAAAGTGAAGGAGTGTGCCTTGTAAAACAGCAAGTATTCAGTGCCAAGTCTCAGCACCTGTCACACAGGGTAAAAACACATTTGACTCCGGAGAAAAAAAAATATGGGGGCAAAAGCCTTTCCCTGTGTTTTTATACTAAGAGCAGTCCTAAACAGAACAGCCAATCTAATGAATAGCATTTGCATTTAAAATTCACCAGAACTTACACAAAAAAGAGCTCTACTGGCATCACTGACACCACTGAGAAGAAAAGCCAGCACTGAAGTGGAACAGCATTATTAGAACTGTGAGGTCAGCCTTCCAGAATAGGAAATTCTCATCCACTCACCATTCAAATTTGTGGAGTGGCCAGAAAGTAAAGATCCAGTTCATATTTAACGCTCACCGTGTCCAGCAACAGAGAAGAGGCTTAAATGCATCAAGGTCGTAAGTAGAAGCACCAAGTCTTCCCTGTCTGTTATCTTCTCTTCTTTGTTTTCTGCCAGAAAAAGAACTAATGCCATCCAAATCGTTCAACTGATCTTACCTACAGGTAACTCCTTGCTGTTGACAGTAACCCACTTCCAGACTGCAAGTCTAGCTAAAGTGCCAGCTCAGTAACAACCTAATTAATGTCTCTAACCCATTGGAATTATTTCTTCAGATTTTTACCTTTTATTTCAGTGAGCTTAATCCAGTTATAAGAGACATTCCTACTCTTAACAGAATACTTCCTGAGACAGGCACCGGATAAGCCAATTTACTTTGAAGGCCTTTTCCTTTTGCTCAGGAAAATCCCTCTGATCTAATTCTCCACTGAAGCTCCTGTGTTAAAAGAGGTTTCTGGCCAATGAAACAGGAAATCTGAGGAGACATAATTTACTCATTCCTTGAGTGAGCTTTCTTCTTTGTGTTTTATAGCACAGCTACCCCTCCTTCGCAGCGGCTGGTGATCATGTTGGCAATTTCAGTCCAGCTGTCCATATGAGGGTTGTAAACTTCAACAGAGTCAGAGGTTACTGGAGCAGCAAAATCAGGACTGGGAGCTCGGCCTCCTGAGGCATAGAGAAGTCCATTCACAGCCACAACACACACACCAGCTCTTGGGATCTTCATCGATGCAACTTCAACCCACTTTTCCTAAAAAAAGGTGAAAGATCAAGAAACAGCTTTAGGGTATACTCTGATTCTGATACAGTAACTTTTAAAGACCAAAACATATAGGAAGAACACTATGTATACACTTCATAGGCTTACATGTGGTATGTGTACAGTATCTAGAGGATTATCAAGACAGGAATGACAACACTCTCATCACAAGGGCTCCAAATTGTGTTAATCTGTAAAGAGCAGATCCCATACTGTCTGCACACAACACCTTCAGTCACTGCAAGATGCAGTCAGTCTCTAAAATAGAGCATGGTACAGTCAGAGGTAGGGGAAACAGGAAAACTAGATTCAATCTGAAAAGCAAAACAGATGGCACATGGGATTATGTTCTGCTTTTAAGAGTAGCTACTCTTCCAAACAGCATCATAAAAACATAAGCAATAACTGGAGAAATTTTTTATCTTCTTCTAGTCATGCTGAAACGCCACTACATTTTGATGCAGAAGATCCTCAAATTTTACAATAAAAGGTAACTCTTACTTTTACAATTAGTTTTTTCTCTCTATTCAGATTATTGAGCTTTCTATTGCAGAGGGGGAAACTATCCTCTCATCTTAACCCTAAGAAGTATTTACCAAACTACAGTATATCTGTGCATATTTAAAATATAACAACTACTTAGGACAGACCCTGAGATCACCAAAGCTTTGTTTCACTCAAGATACCCAGCCAGGAGTGACAAGGAAATGGAATTTTCAGCTTTTTCGTTTTAAAGAAAGGAAGCAGGATACCTCTATAGCATCTTACACAAAGCAGATACAATCTGCATTTACGAAAAGAAGAGACTCTGCCATACCTCTTCAAATGAGTATCTTTCTACACTAGCAAGTGCATCCTGGGATTCATTCCAGCCTCCCACAGCATAGATACAATCGTTGAGGGCAGCTACACCAAGATAGGCTCTTCGGGTGCCCATTGGAGCGAGCTCAGACCAACGTTTAGAGATGGGGTCGTAGACTTCAACAGAACGCAGCTCTACTCCTTCACTGCTGATACCACCAATGACATAAATCAAACCTGCAGAAACAGAGTTTCTCCACTTTTAGGCTTCAAAATACAGACAGAAAATTACTGTCACAACACAAGTTTCAGCCTGACATTAAGATGGTTAAAGAATGACAGACAAATCCTCCTTTGGCTCAGTAGTAGAATATATAAAGATTTTGCATGAGCAGCTTGAGGCTTGAGTATTAGAAGCTTTGAGGAAAGCAAAAATTAATTAAGTGCAGGGGAAGGAGTTCAGAAGGTTGGAACTGCTGATCTGGCCAGGATCAAATACTTTGTAAGCATATTTATTGATCAAGTATTTAGACATGACTGTCTTAAAATAACCTATGACAAGTCTTCAGATTGTCACAAAGAAAAACACACAAACCCAAATATGGAAGATAAATAAAGCAGTATCAGAAAGAACAATCAACTGCTAAAAGACTAGCTGCATAACCATACTGGTAGCCATGTAAACACTTTTCATGGGATAAAAGTCAGAAGGCAAGAGAGAACTTTATCTCTGAATTCTGAAGAATTAAAAACAGAGTATTAGACCAACAAACAAGCACAAGCGTGTGTGACTGACAGCTCAGTACAAGACAAAGGTAAGAATTCATGACTGAGACATAAAGCTTCAAAATTGGAACTATTTAGGCATATAAACTTAACAATATTCACCTTGCATTTCACAACACCCAAAGCAATAACGGGGCTTAGCCATGCTTCCCACCACATCCCAACTATTCTCTTCAGGATCAAATCTTTCTATTGTGTTGCCAATCTCTGCTCCAATCCAGCCTCCTGCAAATCACAGCAAACACAGGAAGGAATTTAATGGCATAAAGTTGTGTATTAGCTGCATTTTTAAACATGCAGTACACTGTTCCAGGACAAATTCTGAAATCAGCATGCAGTCAGTTTACAATGGAAATAAATTATAACTAAACAATAACTAATCCACAGAGATTTAGTGTATATGTTCATACTTATGGACACAGCTTTTTTCCAAAACTTAAGTTTGCAAATTTGCATCACCAAAATGTAGTATTTAAGATCAAATCAATTTACAAGTTCCAAGAATTAACATCTTTAACTTCACCTACAAAAAACCCACAACTTACCCAAAGCATAGATAGCACCATAACATGTGCACACTCCCAGTGCACAACGGGGATGGTTCATGGAAGCCACAGTTGTCCATTGCTTAGTAACAGGATCATAACATTCAGTACAGTCAAAAATCATTGAGTTGTCCTCACCTGCATAATAAAAGCAAGAAGATTTTGCACCACTGCAGATACGGAAACATTCTTCAATTTCTTCCACAACAGGCAACATTTGAATACAAGATTTATCTTTTGGCTAAATGGCCAATGTAGCAAAAGCTTCATTTATACCCAGAATTGAATCATCACTAGGAACTACTTTCATCAATAGTTCCCTGAAATGTTACTGAAAACATTGGAGAGGTAAACAACCACAATGCTGTATGCTTTACTCCTCAGCACAACTGACTGGGTTTTCAAGACCAGAGAATGAGCTCTGTGGTGACAAAAACAGTCCACATATGCATTCTTTCACGATGGGCTGGTAGAGCTACTCATCACATCCTTGTGCAAACAGACATAACAAGCCTTTCCAGGCAGGCAGTGCACAAGTGGTCTGTCCTATGCTACTGCCTTTTATGCTATGGGCTTCTGCTAGCCTGTAAGTGAGAAAAGAAATTCCATTAGTGGTGGTACAGAAAGCCCACAGAATAGCCAACATCTCTATCTGTACACATCTATATGGTAACCTGTGAGTAGCTACACCATAAGGGGAGAGCAGCTTAGTAAAAACTGGCCAGCACAGGATCCCTAACAGGTGTTCACAGAGCAGTGACAGTAGAGAATCAAGGAACCTTGATTCCTTTGTTATTACACCTTAAACTGTATTATCCTCAGAACCACTTAAAAGAAGAATAATTTTGAAAGTCTCCATACATGAGTTTTCTAGAATTCTTGTAAGAAAGAAAGCTTATTTCAGCTGTTACCTCCAATGGCATAGACCATTCCTCCCACCACAGCCACTCCCAGCCCACTCCGGGCCTGGTGGAGAGAGGACACTGTGGTCCAGTAGTGGCTGAAGGTGTCAAATCGCTCCACACAGCTGAGGGCTCTGCTGTCACTCCAGCGTCCTCCTTGCAGTCGGGTGTACCCACCTGCAAAGTACGTAGAAAGGCCAAGTAAGAGCTTCCTGTTCATCCTCATGTTCCTATATCTAAACTATTAAAAATATTACAGTAACAGCCATTAGCTACTTCTAGAAGGATTCGGATTTTTGCAAGTAGCTTCATTTCTCCAGCAGACAAGGAAAAATGGTTGCCTTGAGGGTCATGGAAATTGTGTTGAGCCAATGCCACAACACTACAAATATTAGAATTAATATTTTCAGTAAATTACAAGGATCAGCAAACAGCCTTTGCTCTCTAAGTGGTGCTACTGCCCACAGGGTGAAACAAACATGTTCCCATATAAAGCTGCAGCTTTGCTGAAAACTTGGAATTTCAAGTATCCCATCATATGAACCAAAGTATCCTGCACAGAGAAAACTTCAGCCATCAGAACAAAACGTGCAAAGAATTTGCATACATCATTCCCGCAGTGAACCCTGGGTAAATCCTCTGCTGATTTGCACCTTTCCACCCAAGGCAAATTATTTTTGAACAGCAAATCTGGGCTTTGAATGCCACGTCGCAATGACAAGAAATGTGAATGCTGGATTTCTGTGCAATTCTAATCAAGGCAGCTAACATTGTAACTCAGGCATGATGAAAGGTTTTGCTGTCTTTATATATTTTGATTGTTAAAAAATCCTCGAGTATCTCCTTCAGTACTACATTCTGAGATACTACTTCATTTGTTTTATAAGGTTCAAACAGCCACATTCTAACCTACTGCATAAAGGTACTTCCTGGCTTTCCTCCGGGGACGACCTTTAGAAGCCTGTAGAAAACTGCTGACCTTGTTCTCTTTGGGAGACTTAGAGACTTCACAATATTCTTTCAACAGAGTTTGCAGGGCCACCCGAAGACTGAAATCTGGAATACCTGAAAGAGTAACATAAGCAGAATAAGAATAAAATGAGCAGAACTTTTAAAAAATGTACAGTGAAAAGTAACAAACTGTAAGCAATTCAGTTGTAGAAAAATTATTGATTTCTCCTAAAACAGCAGACAAATCAATGTTGCTTACTTTTATAAGGCATTTTCAAAAGCATGTTTTTAAAGTAAGCTGTGCTTTTTTTTTTTAATAGAACTTTTTTGCTATAAATATTTTCACTCATTGTGCTATTAATGTAAGAAATACTCCATCAAAGCCCAGTAACTTTGAGCAAGACATGGTTTGCTCACATACATGCATCTGATATTCCTTCTTTCACTTACTTTCTATGTATTTTAACAGCCTTTGCGCTGGTAGCAGAGGGAATCGAACAGGCTCCAGTACTTCTACGACATATTTCTTTCTTTTCCCCACATCCTTCAGAATCCATTGCATCGCTGCTGTGAAAACCTGGTACTCGTCCTCGATGCTCAGGTCCTCGCTCCGCAGGATCTTCACGAGCTGTTCCTTGGTGAGCGCCAGGAATTCCTCCCCGCTCTGCACCTCCAGGAAGTGCGCGTGGATGTAGCTCTCGGTGAACTCCATCAAGTCGTGACAGGCGATCTGCTCGGAAAACTGGAAGAGGCCGATGCAGTTCAGCGGGTCGATCTGGCCCTTAAGGAACTCGCAGCAAAGCTCCACCACCTCGGTGAGCTGCAGCATGTCCGCGGCGACGATGAGCTCCTGGACGTTGTGCTCCGCTATGCTCACCACCCCTGCGGGCACCAAACAAACCACAGCGGGGCCCCGCTCTAGCCTGCGGCCGCCGGGCACCCGCCCCTCGTCCCCTCGCCAGCCCTCACCTGTGTAGATGAAGTCGAGCAGCGTGTGGAAGGTGTCCGCCTCCACGCCCGCGATGCGCACCACGTCTCGCCCGGACTCCTTCATGCCGCCCGCGAACAGCGCCGCGAAGTAGGGGCTGCTGGCCGCCAGCACCAGGCGGTGCACGCAGAACGCCTCCGGGCCCACCTCCAGCCGCACGTCGCAGAAACTGTGCCCGGCGCGCAGCCGGTTGATCTGGGCCAGGAGGAGGCGGGCATGCCGCTCGGAACTGGAGATGGAGCTGGAACCAGAGCCGCTCTTGCCCGTCCCAGCACTCGCCGCCATCGCTGCTGAGGCACCGGCACCCCCGGCGCCGGCCTCGCGCCGCGCACGCGCACGGGCCCCGCTCCGCCTGCTCGGCGCGTNTATTCATTCCAGCGGTCCACCCAGCACTGCCCCTGTAATCCCTGAACTACTAAATCACATCACCCAATTCCAGATCCAGATGCCTCTTAAACACCTCCAGTGATGGTGACTCCACCACTTCCCTGGACAACCTATTACACCACCTGACCAGCCGAATAGGGAAAATTTTTTTCTAACATCTAATCTGAATCTCACCTGTCTTAGTTTAAGGCCATTTCCTCTGGTCCTCTCACTGCAGGCACAGTAAAAGAGACGGACCCCCACCTCACTATAACCTCCTTCCAGGGAGTTGTAGAGACCAGAGAGGTCCCCCCCGAGCCTCCTTGGCGCTCCCCGCTGCGGCGGCTCTTCCTGGACGGGGCGGGCACCGCGACGGGGCGTGCTGAGGGCGCGGGGAGGGCTCCGTCATTTCTGAGGGCTCCGTGGGTGCCGAGCGCCCTGTGTGCTGAGCGCCCTGCTCTGAAAGCGGTACTGGTTCTGATACCTCTAACCTCTCCTTTGTCTATTCGCCTGCCTGGGCACCTGGCCCCGTGAGGTGCCACAGGAATCACGGAATCATCAAGGTTGGAAGAGACCTTTAAGATCATTCATTCCAGCGGTCCACCCAGCACTGCCCCTGTAATCCCTGAACTACTAAATCACATCACCCAATTCCAGATCCAGATGCCTCTTAAACACCTCCAGTGATGGTGACTCCACCACTTCCCTGGACAACCTATTACACCACCTGACCAGCCGAATAGGGAAAATTTTTTTCTAACATCTAATCTGAATCTCACCTGTCTTAGTTTAAGGCCATTTCCTCTGGTCCTCTCACTGCAGGCACAGTAAAAGAGACGGACCCCCACCTCACTATAACCTCCTTCCAGGGAGTTGTAGAGACCAGAGAGGTCCCCCCCGAGCCTCCTTGAGACTCCCCATGCTGCCTCAGCTACTCCTCATAAGACATATTTTCTAGCCTTGTTGCCTTCCCTGGGCATCCTTCAGCACCTCAATGTCCCTTTTAAAGTGTGGAGACCCTACAGACACCTCTGGCCACTCTGGGCTTGCTCCCTGCTCTGCAAAGAGCTTGTTTGTGGTTAAAACTAGTCCCGCAATAGATTGGTCACTTAGTCACTGCCGTCATGACCTCTGTCCCTCAGTCCTAGTCATGCTCTTGCAAACTGGGTCCCTGTCCACCTCAATCTGTGCTTGTGAGAAATATGGCTGTGTTGGGGAGAAATTGCAGTGCCACCATCCCAGGGAACAGCAGAGATGGGAGGCAGGGACACTGCCTGGGGCTGTGGCAGCAGACCAGTGTTGACAGGGAATAAGCATCACATACTGAGGTAAATGCACATGATCACCGGGTCTGGCAGAGCTGACACTGATTTGAGAGAAAAGCATCCCTCCTGAGTTTTCCACAACTGTTCCAGGAGCATGACAGGCAGATGCAGCCCAGCACCCCCTTTGTCCATAGTGTCATGCCGTGTGTGGGCCTTCTTCTTCATTCCAGCACAGATGTTTCATCAGTGTCCTGTAGCAGCACCATGTAGGTCATTGGGGTCAGAACTGATCCTGAGGCAGAGTGCGCTTCCATCTTTGTGTAATTCCCTGAGTCATGGCATGCCTGAGCACTGATGGGGATGAACATCACATACCGAGTTAAATGCATGCAGTCACTGGGTCCAGCAGAGCTGGCACTAATTCTGAGAGAAAAACATCCATCCAGAGTTTTCCACAACTGTTCCATAACTTCTAGCCAGAGCAAAAAGCAATCAGAGAGCCACTTGGAAGGCTTCCATATCTATTTACTGTGAGACTGGGAAAGAAAAACACGTCTGCCTACAGTTACAATGGTCATGGCCCCTCAGGCTTTTCTCATGATTCTGCATTTCATTGTAATAACTTTTATATGTACTTCTGGAAAGAATCTGAATCATGATACCCTCGGGGGGCTATTAGTTTCTTTCTTCATCAGCATTACATTCTAATTACATTTCAAGTTGGCCTTCAAAAAATATCCATAGAAAACATAGATCTAGGGAGAAGGTTTCTGCAAGCACACACAGTTGGATGCATGTTGATATAACTCTATAAATTTTAAGCTCGGCTAATAAATGCATCAAGGTTTTTCTTTCTTCGATACATCAGTAAAAGAAACCAGACCCCTCGCACACTGACATTTTATTCATCGGAAGTGGCCTGTGAGTAAAAGGCTTAGAATTCTCCTAAATGCCGGTGGCTTGCTGGCTGGCTGATGTCAGCTGTTAGACTCTTGGCCAGCACTAGGATTTCACACCATAGCACCAAATTTATGGACACAAAATAGCATTGCTGAGAGAGCCCATTTTGCCCCAAAGGCCTGTGCTGTGCTGTGTTCACAGTTCTGCCCCCAGCAAAGAGCACCAACTCAGTGAGTGTCTTCTGTGGCCACACAGGAGCTGTACAGGATGAAGCTCTCATATACTATTGTGAATCTCCCAAAACATGCTGTAGACTTTCAGGAATAAGTCTGAAAGTACCTTCGACCGTGTGAAATTGCACTGTGTAATGAGGAGGACTTTTGATTAACCAACACCAAGAATGCCAGTCATTGTAGTGAAGGAATTAAAAATATCTTCAATTTTAATATAATAGATTTAAAAATATATATTTGCCAATAATCCAGCTGAATGCTGACTGTCATGTTGGACAGGTGACAAAAAAAGCCATGCCCTGTGCTCCTCAGCATGTCCCACTACCCACACCTGCACAGAAGTGCTGCTGCCACCCTGCCAAAACAGTGAGAAGATTCTCACAAAAAACTAATCAGGTTTTCTCTTGAAAAACCCCTGTCCCACAGAGGCCCATGGCTGCTCAGATTTCCCTGGCTGAAGAGTTCTCAGGAAAACCTTTCCAGGTGCCTGGATGATGCTTTGTGGAGCCGCGGGAGGTGTCTGTGCTGCTTTTCCCGAATCCTGCAGGTGCCGCTGTTACCACAGGGAGATGTATTGGAACATTAATAAACCGGGACTGCAGGGTGACGTATTGGAACATTAACAGTATCAGGAGGCTGAAAGGTGTTGTCTGTGCGGATGCTGAACGTCTCCTCTCTTACAGTATGATTTAAGTTTGTTTGTTTGTTTGTTTGCTTCCCCTGAACTCGATATAGATGGAGAGCACTTAGTCTTAAAAAAACCAAAACAACCAAACATCCACCCCTAAACCTAAAAGGAGTAATAATTAATTTGAATGTGCAGTTTTCCTGACTGCTTCTTGTCAGAATCTGTTCATTACACCTGCAGTTTTGGGGATTTTGCATTTTGACTTAAAACCCCTTATCATACTTGGCTGCTAAAATTCCCTATTGCAGAATATTGCTAATATTCCCTATTGAGGCATGAAACTCAGGCCTTGACTATTTGTAGGTACATCAAATGCCATGGGATCTTTTGTGATAGGGAGCCACTTTCCATTGCAACCAGAATGTGCTAGGTCTAATTCCTCTTCCACTTTAGTGGGCATGAAATCTTCACTTCCTGTTGCAAACTGCATCTCTGCACTTTGCCCTCTGTGCTAAGGCATCTGCTATAACCTTTCCATGGTACAGTTGCCATTTTTGTTACTAAAACCCACTGTAGTTGCAACTTGTATTGTAATGCACTGGATCTATAGGAGGAGAAGTTCTACAGCCTCACCAAAATGAAAAGGAGCTTACTTTGTGTTTTGGTGTGGAAGTCACAAAATCTTCAGAGGACACAATCATTTTTATTCCACTTCCCTAAATTCCATGAGGATTTGAACTCAAACGTCTCCCAGGAAAGCCAAAATTGCTGAACTATCAGGAGTTCATGAAGAGTACAGGCATCTATAGTGTACTAAGCTACATCTTTTACACTTCCAAGACACCTTGTCTCTGTTAAGGTCTAGGATTTTCCCAGATATCCCATTTACTCTGGATGCCATTGCATGCCCAAAGCAACAATGCAGATCAGCAGGCTCTGGATGCACAGTTGGTGGATGTTGTTGTGCAGCCCTTTGAAGGGATAAGACAAGGCAGGATGCTGGACTTCACACTCTTAGCCTGGAGAAGAGGCTCCCTGGCTACTTGTAAGGTATTTGTCAAAGACAGCATTGGTTTACCCTGTTAGTACCCCAATGGTGATAATCACAACTGCTTATTGTGTTTGTCTACTCAGCCAAAAGCCTCTAATGAGCTACAGACACTATATTCTAATTAGATACCTGCATAAACCTGTTGTAAGCTTATGCTTTCACGTGATACATAAGCTTCAGTGGATAAAGTAGCTTCCCTTCAGGGTCTGAATGTTTCCTGTCTCAGTGGGTTATGCTTCACAGGGAGATAACACATTTTCCAGACTCAAGCCAGGCATGAGAACACTCTCTCTTGGCAGGTTTGGGCCTGGCCCAAAGAGCTATTACCTTCATTCCTGTGAGAATTAATGAATCTTGATGAATATGTGTATATGTATGTGTAGGGTAGAGGTCTGAACTCAAATTGACCCTAAGACAGAAAACAAGAGAGGTCCCCAAAGAGAGCCTTTCTGCACAGGCAGCCCCACAATACAGGGATTGTGTGAAAACATTTAAGTTTTCACACTACCAGCAAGGTGATGATGGCTCTGTCCATTTCTCAGCTGAACTGTTGATGGTTCAGGAAACTGTAAAGCTCTCCTCTCCTCTCCTCTCCTCTCCTCTCCTCTCCTCTCCTCTCCTCTCCTCTCCT
>VXBI01001671.1:508177-593833 GCA_013397375.1 Toxostoma redivivum
TAGAAGCCTTTGTGAACTATTTTGTCAGTTTTGAAATTCGTAATTAAGTATTTACTATTTTCACTGTAATGTAGCCTGAAGTAAAGGTGGCATTAAGGTAACAGCCTGATATCAGAGTTGTCAGTCCAGAGAGGTTTAGCACTTTTGAAGTGGGGATTGAAAAACTTTTCTGAGTATTCACATCCCACCAAAGGTGCTGCAGCAAAGGCTGTGTTGGCATTCAGTTGAGGGAGGTATTACCCCCTCCAGTGACCAGCCATGCTCTGGGGAGCCAGGCAGCAAAAGTGGGGAACACCTCTGAGCCACAGGAGCCTTCAGAGGGAATGTGACATTCCCAGTGAGTAATGCACAGATATTGGCTTGTGATTTCAGGAACACTGGCAATATTTTACTACTGTGTGCTCCAGGCTTCACCTTCACAATAGCATTGGGTGGAAAAGGGATTGGTGCGTGATAAAAAATAATAAAACAAGGAAAAAAACCTTTTCCACTCCTAAAGTATGCCCTAGCAATGAAAGGATTGTCTCACCTGACCTACTTGTGTGGAGAGGTTTGTGTTCTAGGTACACTTACCTAGCAGGAAGTTTGGAGGAATTTCAGTGAAATGGGGAATGTTGTGCAACATGCATGGCTGCAATTCCCCACCACTTAGAAGATTCTTGCGTTTAAACCATAGATCTGGATCAATTCCAGGCAATTTGATTTAAAATAAACATCCTGGATGCAGTGTGTCAGATACTAGCACAATATTGCTTTAGTCTTTCTCATTTCTCCTGTGGGAATAATCATTCCATGAAGAAGGAAAGTGATCTAATGAGAGAATTAACTCAAGAGCTTGAACATTGAATTAATCACAGCTGTCTGAGAGGGGAACTAAGGTGAACTCCACAGAGAGCTCACTGCATTTCCAAGGAAGGAGGCCAAAAGAATACTAGGACTCAGATAGCAGTTGGTGATCAAAACAGAGGCAGGAGAGATATACTTTTAGGAGAGAGTCTTTCCTGCCTCATTTCTCTGTGAAGATAAATCTTAGTAGTAGGGAATCACTGCAGCTTTGTCTTGGAGATGTTGAAAGCTGCCAGATTGTTGAGGTCTGATCCTGTGTCCTCACTCTTATTTGAAGCAGATGATTGATTTTATAGCTTATAGCTTAGGTCTTTTTTTCACTGTAGTCTGGAGCTGACCTGCAACTTCACACTGAAATAGATCTCCTCTCTTAGGTGACTATCAAAGGTGCAGGTTTGTTTTTTTTTTTGGTTGGTTTTTGTTTTTATTTTGGTTTTTTTTGGTTTTTTTTCCAAAAGGAAAAATGAGTTGTGCTTGAGAATTATCTTCAGGCATGGGGGAATTCAGTCTTGCCATTAGTAAAGTTTGGCAATGTTTCAAATTGTAATCCAAACCCTAATGCTTTTTGAAATCTTTACTTAACTCTTCTTGTCTAAATCTCAGTGTTTCCTTGGATAATAAAGTAGAGCAAATGTACAATAGACATGAGCTGTCTGAAGCATGTAGCATTTTTTAAAATAACTCTAAGTTATGCAAATCTTTGGAACAGAAAAGAAGGAAGGAAAATAACTAGAAAATGTGCAAAAATTCAGCTAATTTAATTCCTTTTAAATTTTATAGTCATTAGATGTATTTCAGGAGCATGTTTGTTCTCCTAGAACATATTGCACTGGTGTTGACAGAGCTCATGAGCTGATTTCATTGGGAAGATGGATAGAGTTAGACCCTGCCTGATACCCACCACATTCCACAGCCTGTGTGATGCAGTGGGGTCATTCCAGAAGCAGTGCCTCAGTGGAATGTGAGATACATACGTCACCAACTCTGAGTAACTGTTGGTAGGATGTCTGTAGGTCCTGCATCAGCTTGCTTGGTGAGTCAGGACTTCCAGGGCTCTGCATACACTGAAGCCTGAAAAGATTAAACCTTCTTCCACAGTGTAACATTTTAGCTCAATGGCATAGCTTGCTACCACACATTCCAACTCCTTGGCTGCTCTGCTGTTGCTTTGCCATGTATCTTCCTGGATAATTTTTTCCAATTATTTACCTTTCCTCAGTACAAGTATTTTTCATCTCCCTTTTTAGAATTTCAGCTTTGGAGGTTTGGTCTAGTTCTTTGTATAGAAAGATCATTTTTGTTTGAATCTTGTCCTTCAAAGTGCTTGCAAAATCTCTACTTCATTGTTTAGGAAAACGTAAGGATTGACTGGATCAGAACAGATTCTTAGGGATTACTAACACAAGATCTGTCTGATTTTAACAAAAACATACTATACTAATATTTTAATATATTTTAAAGCAAGTGTTACAGTGATTTCATTTGCGCTTTGGTTTTCTCCAGTTGCTTATGAGAATATTATATCAAATATTTTCAAAATCTTAAAAAGCCAGATTTAATCTAGAGCTTTCTTTTTCTCTTTGGGCCAGTTGTCTCACATCAAGGCAAATTAGCCTGTTTGACATTATTTGTCTTACATAGTGCAATAATTATTTGTTGTTTAATTTCATTATCCTTCAAGGTCCATAGAAATGCATTATTTAATAATTTGTTTTCGTTTTTGGATGCTCAGGCTTTTTGCACTATTTTATTTCATAAATGCCTGGAGCATCAGACTCAATGATCTTAAAGGTCCTTTTAAACCTGAACTATTCTGTGATTCTATAATTTTTGCATAATAACCTTTGTGTAATAATTTAACATAATAACTTTTTCTGAGGTTTATCTTACAAAGAGCAGCTCCATTTGCAATGTGAAAAAAGACTCTGCAACAAAACTTGTCTGTGCTAGTCTTAGTTCTGCAATACTTGCAGTGATCAGGTAAGTCTCTTTTTACTCTCTCCCACTGACAGAGTTTGCTTCTTACTTCTTATTTTCCTCTCAGTTATATTTTAAGGATTAATGAATATTTATAAAATGTTTAGAGTGAAACCTGCACATGGAAAATGAAACAGAATTTAAAAATGTCATAATTACTGATGTTTATTATTTTTTAAAAAGGAAGACTCACTCTATGGCAATCAATATCCATGGAGATTTATGAACCATAAAAATAGAATGAGGACTCTAAAGGTACTACAGGAAATTGTGGCCTTACAATGGCACAAGGAGCAGTGGGCAAGTTTTGTTAATAATACTTAGCATTGAAATATATGCCGGATGAAGAATTTGTATTACAGAATAATACAAATGATGGGATCCTTTTCAGTCTGCAAGTAATTAAGGATGAGGTTCATCATCATAAATAATATTCATAATTTTAAAGCAGTAGGCTAAGATAACATATACTAAAGAACTCATGCAGCTCTGTCACGAGAGGTCTCATTTGTAAGAAATCCTGGCCTGTCAGTGAAATTTCAGAAGACTCACGGTATTCTGACAATGTTTAAGGAAAAAAAATTATATAAACAGAGCAATCATGATGACCCAGCTTAGCTGGTTAACATGACACCAGGCCCAAGTAGGACAGTGCAAAAGTTGATTCTGAGCCAGGTTATAAATAAGTCAATAATTGGCAATAGTTTTAATTTTTATCAACATTGTCTTGTTGATAAGTCCAGTTTAATTTGTTGATAAGGGTTTTAAATCTGTTTCCTCAGATTGGTGTAGGAACATATTTCCCAACCTATTTCCCAAAGCATTTGACTGCCATTGTGACATTTTAATAAAGATTTTAGTCAAGGCTAGTGTCACTAAATACAGAGGCATTTCAGTGGTCTGGACCAGTGCGGCTCCAGAGGCAGGACATGTGCTTTTGACCTACCTCATCAGGCAGCATTAGCTGGGGATGTCTGCATCTACCAGTAACTTGGATCTTTCTTTTCCCTGGTTATCTTCACTGTGTATTGCTGTGATCTGCTTTTTAGCCATTTGTGTTATTTTTCATTTTGCTTTACCTGAGCTATCCTAGTCTTTCTGTAAATGTGAAATATCCACTGATAGCATTTCTGAGTATCACAATGGTTGTTTAGGGTGTAAATTACTGTGTATATAAAGCAACTAGACAGAGCAAACAGTGGCTTAAGAAGATTGGCATATTCATGTAAAGTTTTTGTAACACAAGCAAGTGCAAAGCAATGAGCCTGAGAGCTAAGATCACTGTTCATCTGGGACCAGGGAGCTGTAGAGTGGGAAACTATCCCATAGGGACAACTGAGAAGTTCTTGAATTTTTGTCCTAGAAAAGAGATGACCTAGAGGAAATATGGTAGCTCTGCAAAAGTATTATCTGCATAATTATAACAAAAGAGTTAAATGGTTTGTTTAGGGTGCATCATGAGTCAGTGGGAAGGTTATGAATAGGAGCAAAATGATCTTTCTTGGTCCTTTATCTTCCTGTGGGACCCAATGTTCTTCAAAAGCATGCAATAACCAGTCTCATGGGTCATCCTGAAACTAAGCATGGAGGAGTTGTTTGTTGAGAGTAGTTTCAAAAGTAGATTAGTCAGAGCAAAGAGAAACAAAAAAACACGAAGAAAATGTTTTTCCATGGTGATACAGAAAAAGTTAGTGTTATGGCAGTGAGAGGAGATAATTCTTGAATTTTGAGCATAGCAAAATAAAATGCAGGAAAATTTTCTGCTCTGACTCAGGTGCAATAAAGCACAGAAAAGAACAGAGTTAGTGAAACAGGGGAAGAACAGGACTGTCAGAGCTTTACAGAAGACTAAATTCTTGTTCTTTCTTTTCTAACAGTAGAACTGGCAAATTGAGTTAGCACAAAATACAGACGTGGCAAAATATCATTCTGAAACAATTCAGTGCTTGTAGGAATTAGTCCATTGTTAAGAGAAGCTGGTTGGAAGCAGAGCATGACCTAATGGGTTTAGCATTACTATTGCAGCTGTGTGAAACCATTCCAATAAATAAACAGCTCAGTGAAGAAAGTGTGTTAGATTTTTAAGATTCTCCCAGTTAAACAGGATGTGCCAAGTCATTGTTTTAACTGTGGAACAGATCCTTAAATGCTGTAAGGCAACCAGATCACTTGGAAGCATCAAATGCTGATTTTCATAGTTTGATAATGTGACCCCCAAATTCAACCCTTCTCATGGTTTCTGTGGTGGTGGCATTGGAAAAGGCTGTACAGAATGGCACAGACCTGTCCACTCTGCAATGATGTTAGAAGAAGTATGGATGCATAACTGAAAGAAGGATTTCATTCATCTTTACCTAAAAAATCCCTCTGGGACTGGTGCAGATTTTGTTTTTAGTTTGACTGTAACAGTGATGCAGGGAAACAGAATTACTGATGGGAGAAACCTGACTGAAGCTTTTCCGGACACTTTGGTTTCTCGGAGATCATTATGTTTGGAATGATTCAGTGGGAATAATTTCACTCAAAATTATCCTTTAAATTGATATTGTAGGAGACTTTTCTACTGCATTGCTTAAGGTAAAAGCCCTGTGCAACAGACTGTGCATGCTGTGTACTGACAATATTTGTATCCAGGGATTTATGTAGTACACCATAAAGCCCTGTTTTTAAGATTCAAAAGAAATACATTTTCAGCGGTCAGTAGCCAGGCTTCCTGACCTATTTCTGCCTGACGATTTCTTCTTTATCTGAGCAGACCCAGGCACAGAGGAACTCGTGACAGCAGTGCTATGTGCCTGTGCTAATGAAGTGTTTGGGTTGAAGGTTTGGTGCATTACTGGCAGGCATGACCTTCCAGAGGTCTCCAGTTCTCACTGTTCCACCTTAAGTCAGCAGGGGCTGCCTGTGCCTCTTCTCTTTGAAAGTCAACCCCTAGATGTTTCCTTCAGGCTTGTAGCTGTTCAAGTCACAAGATTACACCTGTGCTAGCCTATCTGGAGCTTTGTGATGCAGATGCAAAAACATCAGAGAAAGATTAATAGAGCCAGCCATTGATTTATTATGGTCTAGAAAGGAAGGGATAAAGCAGGCTGGCATGATGCCCCAAGCCCAGCCTCCATGTCGATTTCTCTCGTCCTGACATACATACACCAGCATTTATCTTGTCTGTTCACCTTCCTTTTTCTTTAGTTTCTCAAACTTCAGGAGTTTCTTTTGGCAGGCACGCTCCTCACTGCTGCTGCTGCTGCTGCTTGAGCTTTCCTCTGAGCTTTTGGAGAGGAGATACTTGATTGCAGTCGAGTCCTTTTTGTTCATTTGCAAGCAGAGGCAGGAGGATTCGCTCACCTTAAATGACTCTCCCCACATAATCTGGCACATGTCAGTCCCATTTGTGTACATCTGTGTGTCAAATAAGAAATGCCTTAATTACATTTAAATAGAATTGAATTAACATCAGTTGTATCAAATTGATAAATATTTATCCCTTTTTAAAAATTGGTTATAACACCATGTTATAAAAACATTGTCTGGAGTAATTTACTGTCTTGTGTGCTATGCTTCATCTCTTCTGAGATATCTGAAAATGCTACCCAGTCCCACAACTGGCAAAAGTAATTTTGAGAGCAAGTGGTTACACAAAATGCAGGGATCAACAGCGGCCCTTTGTTTCCACCCTGGGGCTGACAGCCCAGCAGCTCTCTGGGGCTGACAGTTAAAGCTGTGTGTGAGAGCCTTTACAACTTGTAGCATGTCAGGACACTCTGACATGCCTTGAAATCTGAGTAGTGCTGAAAGTGCCAGACAGTGCTTTGAATATGGGAATCTTTTTATTTACAGGCCAGAGACAGCCCCGTGGAGTCACAGCGCCGAGGGATCTCATTGTGCCTGCTGCAATGTACTTCATGGCTGGGCAGGACCTCACAGGCAAAGAGAAGAGACATAATTTAGCAACTGCTTGAAGAAAGTAAGTTTTTGTCAAGCTTCCAAAGTGCTTTTTCTTGACCTTTCTGGCTCAAGAAACTGCGAATTGCAGCTTCTTGTACCCTTATCAAGTGAAGCTGTTCTGTTCTTCGTACTATTGCATTTTGTAAGTCCTGTGTCATAGGACCTGTCAACCACACAACAAAGATACTGCTTGTTTGCTGAGCTCATATTGTGACAACCTTCTGCCTGCCCAGCTTGAGTTTGTCTAAAGAATATTAGCTTAAAAGTTATCATGTCCAGACACAACGCAGGCAGTATGTACACTTTATCTTGCCTGAATTTGTCCCACGTGTTTGTGGTTGAAGTTCAATCTTTTCTGTTTCTGAAAAAGAAACTTCAGGTACTCTCAGAAGCAAAGCTAAGAATGGGATTGGGGATGGGAGTGGTGGCAGGAGCAGAAGCCTTGGAAATTAAAGAGTAGGAGTGCTAGTAACTGAAACTGTGGGCCAGGCAGCAGCACCACTGGGCTCTGTTGCTGACTGATTCACCTTGGCCATGTCACTAGCATTTCTCTGATGGAAGCTTTGCTTTATCTGTAATAATACAAGTAGTTTTTGCTGATTCCTACAGTGTTTATCTTACTGCTGTAATTCCTGGATGCCCTGCTGGTTTACCACCATTACCAGCTCATACAAAGGTTTGACACTGTGAATCTCAGAGCAGTTCTTTGTGTTGGGATAATTCTGCATGGAAGCTCTGTGTGCAAAAAAAAAAAAAAAAAGATTACAGATTTAAGTCCATCAGATTTAAGTCCATCATACAGAAGTGAAATTTGGTACATGTAGTCTTTCTTCTGCTCCAGGTATTTTTGACAACAAGTTCTTTCCTGTGTCCCCATGTACAAAACTATGTTGACTTTTGCCTTAAAAAAATGTCCTTTATGAATAATACAAAGTCCATTTCAAATAGCCCCAAAGACTCTGTAGTCTGTAAAACAGCTTTTCAGCTTATACCATCTCTAACCAGGGTTTGCACCATGGATGCTGCAGGAGCTGGAGAAGGAGTATGGAGGTTGGATGATGCATTTGGAGCAGGGTCAGAAAAGGAAAGCTCCTCCATCTAGTTCTTTCCTTGTGTTCTCAGTGCAGGCAGATCTTAGCTCTTTCTTTCCGACTATTCCTGTGATTTTAAGTAGCATTAGATATTTTTTCCAGCTCCTGTGCAGTTGTGAATTTCTACCTGCTTTTGGCTAATCATTCCAGAAAGTATTAAAGCCTGTCATGTGGGTTTGTTTGGTCTTTATGCAAGAAATACTTGTGTCCCACAGGTTCTGTAATGTCTCTGTGCTTTTCTACTTGCTAAATTGGTAATTTTATTTTGACCTTCCTCCTAATTCTGCCTAAAGATCATAATGCTGCAGCAAACACATGGAGCACACAGCCTGTGTCCCCAACATGTCCCCAAATTCCTGCAAATGATTCTGACTCTCTAGCTTCTTGGAAAATATCCTAGTCTGTGCATTAACATTGCTTGGGGATCACCCAGCTGGGAGAATAATGACAATGCTAAAACTGGCCATGGTCAGTTGTGCATCCTTAATATTCAGCACTTGTTCTTTATTCAGCAGCTGTGCCAAATGGGCCTTAGAACCACTTGTATACATCACATGTAGAGCTGCTGATTGCTCCTCTGTGTGAAAAAAGTAACTGCCTACAGTGCTCTGATGTGTGACAACCCTTCCATGAGTTGAGTCCAAACCAAGATAGTCTAGTGTTTGTGTATCATGTAATTTTCATATGGAAAATGTGTGTTTTTTAATTTCTCTGCAGAAATTTCAACTTTATGCTTACTTACCATGCATGCCTATTTTTGGTGAAAAACATGGGTAGTTTAGGGTGTGGTTCCATTTAGTTAAGGAATAGCTGTGCCTGGCTTCAAGTGATAAGACCTCGGAATTTGCTGCATGTTTTTCCCTGCAGATGGTATATTTTCTTTAAAAAATAAGTGCAAGGGAACTCAAGGTTAAAAACTCCTATATCTGAAACAGGGACAGTTTGAACTGAGACTGGAGATTATGGAGATTATAATTTTGTTTTTCACTTCATCTGGAACTACTGATGATTTAGCACATCTGGGAAACTAAGCTGTAAGTTTCCACAGCCCATTTGTTTTTGGCCACCTTCCTGAGTCTGCTGATTAGTGTCACTTTTGCAAGGCAGACAGCAATCCAGTACTAACTGGACTGTGTCTTCCACTTACATCAGTTGCTGAACTGACTTCTGGAAGTACATGCACTTCAATTGAATTCAAATAATGAACCTGCAAAGCCTTACTACCAGTCCCTAAGCACTTCACCTAAATTTTGTTTACTTCTTCAATTTGGGCAGTTTTTCATGGACACAGTGAAGCTCAACTATTAAAAATATTCAAATACACTTTTGAACTGTATTATATCACTCTGATGCTAAACTTACTTGAGACACTAGAAAAATCCTACCTACTCTGAAAAGGTCTGTAGACCAGGTTCCAGGCAACCTTGCTCCTCTAAGTCTTGTCATTTCTCATTCATACACTTTTGCTCATAAACTTAGTTATCCCAACTATTAAACATTCTCAGAAAGATGGGATGGAGAAGGACAAGATAAAATAGAGAAAAAGGCAAAGATTCCCAACAGGCAAGAAAACCTTAAAAATTCCTCAGTGGTTTGGGAATTTACATTCCAATTAAAAAAAGACAAGGGTGTGTAGAGCCCCATATTGTGTAAGGAACCTTATGAAATGCATCTTAGTGTCTCTGAAATGAACAAAGTTCATTTATCTTTTACTTTCTAAATCCCACTGGGTTAAAATATCAGTGTTTCTTGGACTTTTGTTTCACAAGTGGAATGAATAATGATTAATTAAATGTATATCTACCTCGAGTGAGTGTACATAAAAATGAATGTTCAAAAATTTGTATACTTAGAAAGTCTGACGTAGGAAAGGCTTGAAACTGCTGAAGTAAAAATATGGCATTTTACTCCCATGTATTCAGGGAAAAAAAAAAATTCCTAATGCCATATCTTCTGCTTCAGTTGATCAGGTTTTCTTACCTCACGGTATGGAATACATTTATCCTTACAGTGATTTTCTCCACTTTCATCCCACTCCCAGTCCGTCAGCCAGTTACGAACACATATGGAATCATCTTTGCAGGCTTCATACCTTCATGGAGATTAGTGTGGAAGATAAAGTTACTTCTCTCACATTTTTCATTGGACTCAGATTCAACTCAAAGAGGTGTCCAGGGGTTCTGTTAGTAATGTGGTGTAATTACAGTGCAGCTTAGCAACAGATCTTCAAGCACTGTGCACATTATCTCAGCTTGACGTGTTCATAAACTCTGAGCTGCCCAGGAAAACCTAAATTCCTGTGAAAACTAAACAGTTCACTCACTACCTTTTATACTGGCAGTCTGAGCAAAGGGCTCATGTTGTGGGTGTTTTGTGCTTGGTTACCTGGTATTACTGAGTGGAGGAAATCCTGCGAGGGAGGGAGTTTCATGAATGCTGCTGTTCAGTATCATAACAGAGCATAGGTGGGCTAAGGATGAAGTGTCATTTGAAGGAGATGCAGGGAAAGTTTGTATTCATGAATTAATATGGGACAAGAAGAATGATGTTTCCCAGGGAGGGGAGTTGCTATGAGGAATGTGCACTGAAATAAGGAAATTCCACAAAACCCAAAATAATATAAACTAATAGGATGTCAGCCTCAGAATGACATTCTCTAAGAAGTTAAAAAGAAAAGGAAAGATAAGAGTCCTGTAGGGTATAGGTCTAAAATCTTAAATTTTAAGTTATTTTTAATTTGTAAGTGGTAATATAGAGAAAAATTTATAAATGGCCTGGAACGAGTAGAGTTCTGGCTGGTTGACATGATTAGAGATCTCATGATTTACCATTATCCTACATAATTTCCTCCTTTCCACTTCTCTTTTATGTTGTACTTTTTGGCTCTTACCTTTCTTAAGGACTACTTTCTGCAAATTAGTAACATCTACTTAAATGTAGTCTTTTTGGCTTGTAGGACTATTCATACCAGTAACTGAAAGTGCCAAATAATAAGGCACAGAGCTTCCAAAAAGTTAATGTTTAGCATGGTATTTGTAATTAGTGCCTTTGGATAGATTTTCTGTTTGTCATTTTTAATCTTCAGGGTCATGTTTCAAAACTATTTTGATATCACAAGGGCTGCAGCCTTACATTTTTAAATGAAATATGTGGGGTTGTCATGTGGTCACGAGAACACCGAGAACTGGACATTGCAATAGATTTGCAAATGCAGAAAGGTCAGAAGATGCTTATCTGCAGTATCTTCACACTGGTTTTCTGGGCTTTTTGGAGGGAGAAAAAGCAATAACAGATGGAAGGTAACCAGGGCCTGAAGTAAACAGCTCGGGGTCAGGAGACATATACTCTCAATGGGTTCATCCCTGAATCTGCTGTCAGACATAGGGGCTCTGCTGGAAATAGAGGCTAAAATTTGAGAAATTAATATTCATGGTATGCATCTGGTTTCCTCAGGAATATGAATTAAATATACTAGTTAAAGTGTTTATATTTTTATTCACCACTATTTATTGACTTTTCAGATGAAATGTTTCCTAATCACAATTATTACCTGACTGTGGCTTATTCTATAAGGAGATGACAAGTCATAATTCTATTGTTAGGAGTTTTTCTTTATCCCAATGGAAGTAATGATGAAGTCAAGTTTATGAAAAGTCATGATTTGTGAAAAGTCTAATTTCTGTAGTCCAGAAACTCATGAGTTGTTTCTCAAACATTAACTAAATGTGAGAAACATAAGTGCTTAAAATATCCTCTCTGAACATATTTGTTCTCTATGTACAATGAACAGGATATTTTTATTATAAAGCCTTTTTCCCTTTATTTTTTATAATTAGTTCTTTCTCTTTTATAGGACACAGGGCCCTTTCACAGGTGAATATATGACTTGTACACTGGGCTCTTTCAAAAGCAATAGTTTAAGGATTAGTGAGAGCAAGGAATCCTAAAACAATAGGAAGAAAAGGAAGGCCTCAAGCTACTCAGATGAATTTCTTTTAAATTAAGTCACTGCTCATTCAGAATACTCTGCACATTTCTGGCCACAAAGACATACAGTATGCAGCAGGCACACTCAAAGTATGTAGAGAAAGTAGGTCACGTCACCAGCAGTGCTACAGCATGCTAAAGGGACTCCAGTGAATAGAACATGAAAAAATGTTACTTTAAATCACCAGAAAGAGTGGGAATTCTGTCCAGGCTCTTTTCTAGCCTGAGGCCTTAGGCAGGGTGAGGGAATGGGTTTGACACTGGCATTAGGCAGGCACACAGAGCAGCATGCAGGGTAATGAGCCATCAGTACATTTTTGATTCAGGCCAGGCATCTGTGAGGCCAAAAGGAGCAATAGATCATTGCTCAGGACTTGTTTAGAGCAGATCCTCTCTCTGCCAGGAGACTCTATACTGGAAAAGGGTCAGTTTTCCTGGGCAGCAGCTCTCAATCACCCCACTATACTTTCCAGCAACAAAAGTTAAAAGTGCTGTTTACCTGCAGGTTCTGGCAGTGCCCAGGGAACACTGAGGATTTTAATATTGACTCATGATCTACACTTTGGTATAAATCTCATATACACTGAAGCTGTCTTAAACTAGTTCATAAATACAAACTAAACTTACAGCACACATTTTCTTTTATCTTTACACTTTCACTTATATAATAGTGATATAATAGTTTAGTAAAGACTTTTCGTGTTATTTGTTTTGGGACACATTTGTTTTAGATACTGGTATTCTATCATTTTGCTCATTAGATCTACTCTAGAACTCACTGGCAACTACAGTGAGTATTGTATTTAATATCCAAATACAATATTGGATAATTTGGTAATATTTGGTAATTGGTTCTGAGCTTTAAGATTCAGAGCACTGAGGGAAATTCAAGGTCTCAGTCTTTATCTTCAAGGAGGTCAATAATCCGGATTCAGTTTAGAAGATTACAAAAAACTTAGCAAGGAAGACTGCTCATGACAAATCTGTTCCTGAGGCATATGTAGTTTCCTGACACAGAAATAAAATTCATTGCTAGAGAAATCTCTAGGAAAGCTAAGAAATACATCAGCCTTTCTCACTCGTTTTCATTACAAATCCAAGATATGCTTCTTGTTTCCTTCACTAGCACAAAGCAATGGAGACATATTTGAAGCCAAATCCTACCAAAATTCTGCATACATGACTTTGCCCTGGGGAAATGGATCCATAGGTCAATAATATTCAAGTTGTGTAACCCCTAGGGAAACAGGGCAGAGAGCAGCCCAAGAGAACCCTACCATGCTCTGTGTTCTGTATTTTCTGACTTTTAAGAAAAGCTCTTTTATAACATTTTTAGAAGTATCATAATGGTTTTCCATGATTTTGAGAGTGGCCTAAGGGATCCAGGCATTCACAGTCCATTACTTTAATGGAAAGCTAGCACTTATAATCCTATATTGTGAATAGAGCTTGTGGTGTTTGTGCTTCTCACACACATCCAGACAAGTTCCTCTAGTGACTGGGCACAATATTCATAAGGTGCTGACTGAGTGCCCCATGGTGATGTTTTTAAGAGTCAACATCTCAAAACAGGGAGGGAAAGGAGAGAGAGGGAGGGAGAGATATATGCTGGATAATTACCAGTGGAAAAATCTCAGTACCCTACATGGATATAATTCTCCTGCCCCAAGACTAAGGACAGATGGGTGCTGTCCCATCACGTGCTTTGCACTCAAAAAATAATGTGATTCTCTGATGCTGTGTTTGGGGAAACAAAATTCAATGCTATTATGCTGCTCATTGCTAATTATAATTTTAGCATTAGCTGCCTGCAATTGTCTCTGATATTCAGGCTTTTAGAAGCAATTTTAGAGAGTGCAATGATAGAAGGGATAAGGTCAAGGGTCAAAAATTAAGGAATGAAGCTGATTTGTTACAATAATTAGTTGAAATTCCATGAGTTGATGTTTCCTGATTTTTTAGTGCATTTTATACATACAAAACAAATGTATCATGTAATGATTGAGTATTCAGATTGAAAATGTTAATTGCATAAATGCTACTTCACAGACATGGACTTTTCAAAGGGTGGGCAAGCCCCTGCTGCTGCCAGTGCCTGTCAGCATAACAGGAGCTCCTCTGTCAGGATACCACTGCACTGCATCCTCCCCCAGAGCAGGGCAGTGCTGCTCCTGAGTCACTAAACTCATCTTAGTGTCCCCATCCTGCATTCACAGCCTGTGTCATTATTATTCTGGGGGCAGTAGCTTAGCAGAAGGAAAAGTAGAGATGGCAAACAAGAAATTCAGAAGCAGAACAAGAGAAAAGGTGATGCAACACCACTGAATCACAGGCATGTTAAAATTAAATAAAAATACTTTAAGAAGTTGAACCTACCAGTCATCACAGAAGCTTTGACACAATGGCACAGCCTGAATAGCAGCAGTGTTGTTGGGATGGATCCAGTGAGCAGCATGTGGAGAACACCGGTAAAAGCACTCGATTTTCTTTGTGAAATCTTCACAGCTGTGGATGAGAACAGCCACAAATAAGCCTGTTTCTGAGCATCAAGGCTACAGCCTCCTTTTTCTAGGCCTGCTTTGGTGTGGATGCAATACTACAGATTAGGAGAAAAACACAGAAAAGCATCCTTTGGCCCTGTTAATGCCTAAGTTTGAAACTCATTCCTCTGGCATTGTGTACAGATTCTGACCGTGCAATTACCACAGCCAGCTACAGCACAAATGTTTCCATGCATATTTCAGCCCTATTTGTGTAAGCTTTCCGTAAACTTTTGAGGCCTTGAGTTTTCCTGGCAACAATGATTCCAGGCAATAATAAAATGTAGTTTAAAACTATAATATAAAACTTTGTCTGTGCTGTAGCCTCATGGTTTCACTAATCTTTAGATTTTTCCCACAGCCCAGCTGAAGTTACTTAGAATCGCATATTGTGCTGCTCTCCTGGGAGTGGCAGGCAAGAGCTGTTACTTTTTCACATCTGTTTTTGCTTAATTGTTTTGTACTTTCATCCCTTTATTTCTATAACTTGCCATGTTTCACAGCTTTAACATCTAAAGGGGTACTAAAAGTCTTAATTAAGGAGATATTTTTCATGATTACAAAACCCACAGGACTACAAGAATTTTTATCCTAAATTTTCAGCCGTTTCATTTCTGGACTTCTGTGCTTTTTTTGGTGAGATTTAATAATCTAGTTGATGTGCTTTCTAAACAAAGGAAAAGGCCTGGTCTCTATTTGTTACAGATCACTCTCACTGGTGGGTGATGGTTGGAGAGCTACAGAGGTGCAAGGTGGTTCTCACCTACTGGGTTTATGACTGGTTTGGATTGCTAGATCTGGTTCTGTACTGAAAGCAAATTTGAAAAAACATAACAGTCTTGAAAAAATGGCAGAAATATTGTGGACACAGGGATTTGTGGGTTTGTGTGAGAGGAGAAGAAGAGTCAGAGGTTGGTCAGATATAGAGAGAAGGTGATGGGAGCTAGGCTGGGTGACATAATCCCTAGGGTAACCTAATGTCCATCAGCAGCTGGTGGCTGCTCCAGCCCAGATCTGTGGAACCAGGACACAGAAAACATCAAAGCTGACTTACGATTTACTGAGCTGCCCACATCTGTTCCAGTAGCTGTTGCTTACTTTAATTACCGGGGAATGAGCCAATTGCTCTGTGAAGTCTGCATAGCAACAGGAAGCTGTTGGGAATAAAACAAAGATCTTGCAATAAGTGTTCCTTTTTAACGCTGTATTTGGCAGACACAAAATTGTAAGATTAATCTGGTTTGAACCATAATATGATAAAGTCTCTTAGTATTAACTAGAAGATGTACTCAAATTCTAACAATTTTGGGTGTGAAAGTGGCAGTGTAAACGCTTGGAGAGGTGGACTGACATAAACAATGCTTTCTCAAGTTGTGGCCAGAGAGTCCCAAGAATTTTACCAATGTTCTGCCAGATGCCACATCCCGAGGGATACTAACTTTGAAAACTACCAAACATAAAGAAAAAAAAAAAAGAGCTGAAGAATTTTAATAAGTACTGTATTTTGCTTACAATAGAATTTTGATTTCAGATTTTCCCATTTGGAGTCTGCTCCAATTATTTTTTATACTTAATTACAATAAAGCAAAATAATTTTTGCTGTGTACATTTTTAAGCAGATGGAAATACAAGAAAGGCAAACTGCATCAGAATTGCAAAAAGAAAATAAATGAGTCAATGAGAGTTTTACAGCTGACTTTGTGAAGACCCAGAATCTTACTCTTGGTTTGCATGCAGCAAAATGCCAATGAAAGAGGTTTCTCGAATACAATATATACTGCATCTTATATATTTTTGAAAAATTAGGGGAACAGTCAAAACAATTAGTGTGTACAATGATCTATTTCTTGACTATATTTAGAAAAAATTAAACCACACTTACATTTAGAGTAGAGAGTGCACTCTTGCATACTTGGCTCAGGACTTGGCTGCAGTTTTTGGGTGCCTCCTTCCAGACATCCGTATTTTTGGCAGGTGGATGATGCTATGACAGCAAGGAAGGTGACAGCAAACCTCAGCATCGTTCTTCAGCTCTTTTTCCTGTATGGAGAGAAGTCTTTGTTTACATCTGTTATTTCTAGGAGAACCCAATAACATTAAAAGGAAGGACTTCATTTAAAATACTACATATATAATCAAATAAAATATGCTCAGCAAAGATGCACACAGAAATACTAAGACACATACTCCCTTCCTATTTGTTTATAACTGAACACTTACCCTTCTGTTACATATTTCTGAGGTTTGGTGGCAAGTGATAAAAGTCATCAATAATTCAGACTATGTACAAAAACATGTTATAATTTTCAGTATTTAAGAAAATTATTTTAAATTTCTTCCACTGAGCTGAATTATTTTTAACCCTTCCAAGAGACATTTGTATGTTTTACTAGATTTGAAGAAAATATTGATTAGCTCTAAAACATGAAGAGTTTTTTTGCACACTTGGAAATTACATATTAAATACAGCTGCAAGTGAGATAGTAGTGTTCACCACCTGAGCTGGATAAATTACTATGAATACTTGCCTTTGTTGAAGTTATGCTAATTTATATTTAAGAATCTGATCCATTATCTTCTGCCTCTTCTGTAAAGTTTGGTCAAAAATGCAAGATAAAAACATTTTGTCTTTATGACTAAAATTTCTCTTAACACAGGCTATACATTAGTTGCCTATAAAGATAAATCTAGAACTTGTTACATAAATCAATGCATTATTCTTTGTACATGTTATTAATTTAACCCTTCATTCTTTAGTTAAGTATTCCTGTAAAATTTTTGGAATAATTTTGCCTGAATAAGCACTGCAGTTCTTCTATGTACCTAGACTTTTCAGATATAAAGAACAAATTATACAGAAGAAGAAAACAATCTCTTCAATTTCTCAGTAATTTCTCACCTCTTTTGCTTTCCTTCTAGGTGATACTTCTCCTTGGAACAGAAACACAGTAAGTTGCTTTTCCCATTTTCCACTTTATATACACACCATCTGGCATGAGTGCTCCAGAATTTGTTTGCCCTGGAAGAGTTCCTTGACCCTTTGGAATGCTAACACAGATTTATCTCAAAAGCAGATGCAATGACCAGCACATAATGCCCTTTTATTGCTTGCAAATGTCGACGTGATAAAGGGAAAAGTACAAACACTAGTTAGAATTAGAAAAACAATAGCTCTCCTATATTTCAAATGCCATTAACCCCTCCTGCCTGATTTTTCCATGATTCCTTGTATTATTAAAGTAATTTCTACAAGTTTCATGGAGCTCTTACCACCAATTCAGGCTTCAGTGAATTCAAGATATTAAATGCTTCTTATTTCAGCCTGCCTGGCTTAATTCTGACTAATAGCTTGCCTTGTTATACAGTAATTTTACTACATTCCTTGGAAGATAGTCCATGTCTCCTGATTCCCAGTTCTTTGCTCTCTCTTCAGAAGATCCCTTCAAAACCTGCTGCTGTTCACCCTGGTTGCCCTACCTGTCTTATATGTACCTTACAACCAGTCTCACAAGCGCTTCAAGAAATGGTTGATTGTACCACTGATAGTGGCTCCTGATGGGATTTCATTGGGAGATCTGCTTTCTGCAAAGAGCATGTGCATCTAAACATAAACCATTGGTTAAGGCAGATGTGGTGATGATGAATTGTTGCACTCATTTTCACAGGTTGTCTTGCTGTACTGTAAAGAGCAGCACCCCTCAGTACTTTGCAATTATTTATATACCTAAGGAAAGCAGCATCTGTTGGTTTTGTGTTTTAAATAGAACACTGATTCGTCAGATAATACTCTGAGGCCATTATCTACTAACCATTTTTTTGAAAATACAAACATTAGCACAGTAGAGGTGTGGTATGATTCTCAGTGTGCAAAGGCGCTAAGCATGATAATAAAACAATCTCCATAAGCTCTAAGCACTGATTCCTATTCTAGCTCCAGTAAATGCCTCAAGGTGAAAGTCTTCCTGGCCTAAAAAGAGCCTTTTCCAGATCAGTGGAAACTGAGCAACTTTTATGTTCCAGAATGAATTTAATTAAGGCAAGTTTAGAGAATGAATTTAATTAAGGCAAGTTAAAAAAGGCATAAAGTAACTATAGGAGAAAATGAAGTAAATCTAATGGCTTATTACCCATGCTTTCACCTCATGTGGCTTGATCTAATGTTGGCTGAAATTCATGGGGCTCCTTGCTGCTTTGCAAAGTAAAGGATTCATGTGTGCTGCTCAGCACTTGAATCTGTGTAGTCATACAAAGTAAAGACTAAGATATAGTATGAATATTGACTTTCAACCCTGTGAGGAGTGGATGGGCTGGCCACGCTGATGAAAAGCACAGAAACAGTCCATGCTCTGGTTCTTCCTGCTCGGTTTGTGTGAATACATGGACCCTGGTGAGGTGTCAACATGCCAGGAGGTTCTTGTAATGCCTCTGCTCACTGAATTGGCATACAAATTATATTAAGCTATAGGAAACTGGGATCGCTTTCAGGCTTTGAGTATGAGCCAAATGGGACCGCTTTCTGGGAGATTAGGCAGAGTTTCTAGCAGCAGGAAGGAAAATTGTCATATGTTTGTGATTTCCCAGAGTTGGCTTTGGTTAGCAGTACATGTAAGCAGGCTCAGCCTAAGGAGCTTTTAGTGATCTTGGCTATACATCATCTCCTGAGAAGTGAATCTCAATTCTTCTTTTCTAAAAGTATTCTCTGCCAATTGTTTTGTCTGATATCTTATACTGGGAAATTTTCTTACCTTTTCCCATACTTGAAGGGGTCATATATCTTCATTTGTTAAAATTTAACTTATTTTCAAGCACAAGGTGATATTCTTGTACTTTTAAGACTCCTACTGCCATTTCATTTTAACTTTAATATCAGTATCCTATAACTTCTATTCATCTCTTCAGAAGCTAGAGTGAAAGCATGGATGATGTTGAGGTATTGCCATAGACAACAATTCAGCCACCACAATAATAAATTACTATCATCTGATGATCTAATTGATAGTGGCCAATGGTGTTAGCAACCCATGTATCTATTCCAAACCCACAAACACTGCTACACTAGCTCTCAAGAGTCATCTACCTGAGCAATTTCCTTCTGGCATCAGCCATTGGCAGAAAATTAGGGAAAAAATGTTTAAAAAACAAAGCTTCTAATTTCCCAGCTTCTGGCAATCAGTTTAGTAACTATGTGAACTGACATCTCATAACTCAACAGAGTGATTCCTGCTTTGTGAGTCAGATCTCTTTAATGACTGCAGCAAGCTTTCATGCTTTTATATTCTTGGTAACTCTGCAAAACCGATGCGGTTAAGGGAAATATTGTTTGTGCTTCCAACCAGTGACAATTGCCAGATCCATTTCCCTTCTTGGCACCCAGAAAGCGTAATAACAGTGTGACTGGAGGGAGACGGAGTTTCAGGAGTGTAAATTAGAGCATTTGGCCTGTTACAGCTTTATTAGACATGGTAATGTCTGCTAATGAAATTAATCTGTTTGTTCCTCATGTCTCAGCGTGAGTCTGCATGCTCAGAGGTTGGAAGTGTTTTTCTTGTTAACTGTAACAAAAAATGTAATTAGTAGGACAGGTTGTTATCTAATTTAGTGAAGCTCCTTTAAATGCAGAACTGCATTTAAAGTTGCAACAAGAACATGTTATTTGATGATCAGTGAAGTATATAACCTGGGCTTTCATTAGGTTCGACTTTAGAACTGAGAGTTTGTCTTTCACAGGTCCTGGTTGAATGTATCATGTCACAAGTCAAGCTGAATGCCAGGGGAGACACTCCAGATGGACTCAGTCTGGCACTTCTGACTCTGGAAAAAAACAGCTGAGGTCAAATCTTAATGCTACTGAATCTGAGGTGTGATTTGTTTCAGTTCACTGATAGGATTTCTTCTGGTTTTTTTTTTTTTTTTAATTATTGCTGTGAGGAATACATCACAGAATGAAGTAAGGCTTATTTGTTTTATTTGAGTACATAAATGTTGCTGAGCTAGTTCTCCAACAGGGCACAGGAATGACAAAAGCACCAGTAATTTTATATAATGAAGAGAGTGAGTCAGTGGTGGGTAAAAAAGCAGATATTTTAATGAATGGTAGGTTTAAAAAGAAATCACAATCCAAAGCAACAAATTTGGAATTATAAAAATGTAATTTTAAGCCCCATGTTAGGCTTTTCAAAATTAAAGGGGACAAAAAACTACTTATTTCAGCTTATTACTGAGCTGAAAGCACCTCTTGAAAACATAACAGAATGCTCTTCCTTTGCCCTAGTCTTTCATTTGCCTTTCACATTCTGCTAGTCTGTTACTGTGAGGTTCCTTGAACCACTAACAACTACTGTTAGGTTTTCTACAAAGAAGGGTTTGGGTAGGTCCTGACTGGTGTGAAGGGGACTTTCACAAGTGACAAAGAAAATGTGTCCCATTTGATCTATACTCCAGAAATAACCAGCTGCAATCATGTTTTGAATTTAGACCATTAATATTTGATTGAATTTTCTACAATCACTTATGAATGATGAATTTCCTCTTAGGGGAATAGCCATACTTTTTTTTTTTTTTTTAATTTACACTTGTATTATGGGTATTCATTATTTGAATAGAGATAATGCCAAATGTCCCTGCCTAAAGTTGTGATGTAGTGTTTTAAAGTACTTGGTGGTGCCATTACTGGATTCTGGATGGCCATGTCCCATACTCTTCTCTGTGCCTTGATTCTGTACTGCCCCTTTGCCTCCACTCTCCTGGCACAACTCACATGGGATTGTGCCCCAACCAGATGGGGAAAGTAATACAGCAAAAAGAAATCTAGTGCTCCCCTTGCCTCCAGTATTTCTGTGTGAATCAGTTTAGTTTATAGCACAGCTGAAGAAGAGTTTTGTTGCTGAAAAGGATGGTATTATAGACACATGTGAGGGTAGGACTGGCAGTACTTTCAGTCAGAGCTGCCAGCTTCTGTGCCCCACTGTGTTGACATTCTGTGTTGTTTCTTTTAATTGTTATGTTGGACACCTTGTAATCAAAATGAAGAGCTGACAGGTCTATAGAGAAAACAAATAATGCAAGCACAAGGTAACAGTGAGATCATACTGGTCAACATATTAGAAGGCAGTGACTGGAAACCACCAGATGAGTCACTGCTGAGCTTTTCCTGTTGGTATCACTGCAGGGATGAATGCTAAGGAGGACACAGCTGAAGCCCACATTGTCTCTGATGAATACCTCCCATATATACCATATCAGTCCAAGACAACTTGACTCACTGTCCTGTGATCATTCTGTGGTTAGAAAATTGACCACAATACTCATGAAACAGGTGTTTTTTTGCCCAGTACCTTTGTTTACATTGTCATCTCTCTTTCTGCACCCCTCAAATGACTCTGCTCTCTCTTGTATAAACCAAGACTTGTTTTTACTTCCAAATCCCTTCTCATTTATCTAGGCCCTCTTTGACTGTTCTCTTTCAACACAGACAACTTAAGTCTCTTGAAGTATCCCAGTGCCAGCCTTCACAGCACACCTGTTGGATTTCCACAGCTGCTGTTTTGTATTTGTCACCTTCTATTTGGCAGGCATTTCTGTAAGTAACAGTAGAACCACGTGTAATCCTCCCCTTGGCCCTTCTTAAATCTCATCTTTGGGTGCCAAAGAGAGGGTGACAACAGTTAGGATCTAAATCTACTCCTGCTGGCCAATCTCTCCCCCTTCCTAATGTGCTTCTCTTTTTCCTCTATTTAAAGCTCTAAGGTGTTTGATGAGCTTTTGTAGCTAAGAAGTGCTGTTAACTTAGCTATTGCACTAAGCTCTCCTGATACTTCATAGCCATAATTTTTAACTTCTACTACATATTTTCATATTTGTATCTTCTACTTCCTTATCAGATGTAAATACAATATCTAGAATAAGGTTAGAGCAGTGCAAAGCTGTCACTTTGACATACTGCACCCCACTGCAAACAAAGATACATGTCCTTCATGGTATATGAAGAAGGAAAGTAACTATTGGAAAGCAAATCATATCCAGTTATGATTGGAATTTTGTTATATCTAGATCTAGTAATTGCCATCCAAATATCTGCTGGTTTACTTCATTAGTCTGTCCCTAAAACAGACTAAGAGTGGGAGTTTCCAGTGAAGATGCACTGGAATAATATATGGTATAGTACATTTTTAATGGAAAATCCTGCTAGTAAGAAAGTTCTTCCTAATCCATCTTAATTCAATGTTTAGTTTGTGCCTTGAAGCATGACTGTTTATAACCTTCCTGTAAAAAGTCCTTATGTAACTATGAGCATTTTTTAAAATTACACAAATGTCTAAAATGGACCTTCTTGACCCTGAGATGAGTTTAGCTGGTCAGAACATGGTGCTGATAACACCATGTGGGTTACATGCCCATGTGGCCATTACCTTAAGAGTTGGACTTGATAATCCTTATGGGTCCCTTTCAACTCAGAATATTCTGTGATTCTCAAACAGAAGACCTTGCTAGATCCAGATCACGAGAAATTTTGTCGAGACTGTGTCACAGTCCCAGACTTACTAATTCTCCATTGTTCTTTTGGAAAATCCTTTGTTTCTTACCATTTCCCTGAAATTTAGGGGTGCTGATGGGGAGCTGTACTCTGTGGCTGCACTCCTGTGCTGTGCAGGCAGTCTGCATTGCCAGCCTGGCAGGGCTAAGATAGAGATCTTGAACTTTGTTGAACTAAAGGACGCTTCATTCTGTAAGGAGTAATGGATTAGTCTCAGTCAAAGCTTTGCCAAGCACATCTTGCTGGCTTCGTGGGAATTTGTTACTTGTATTTTTTATTTTGCTTATAACTGGTATTCTCTAGTTGTATCATGCTGGTTTTTTGTGGTTTTAATTTTTTTATTTTGTGAATCTTGAAGAAGGAATGCTGTCACACGCATGGAGTTGGGGAAACAGGCAGGAGTCACGATGATGATGTGCAGCCTGTTAATTACTTGTCATTACTGACATTCTGTGCAGGTACAGCACCACATGCCGCAGTCCCGTGCCTTCCTCCTGCCTGACTGCACATTGCCAATTGCCAAACATTAGTATTCCAGTGTAAAGCCCAGAACTTGTCTGTGAATACCATTAGAACTGGGTCACTAACAGAAGGTGCGTGACAGATTCACATGCAGAACAACCAAAGCCATTTCCTCCGTCTCATACAGAGCACAAATACTGAGAGGGAAGGCTGTGTGTACAGTGTGAGTGGAATGACAAATGACAGAATGCAGTGATAGACTTGTTTGGTGGCATTAGTGATGCAGTTCTGCCTTGGAAACAGTGGAAGCAGGTGATCAGCTGGGCTATGTGTGGCACTGATTTTGCCAAATGGTCAAATTTAATAGGGATTCAAGTGATTAAGTATTTAATTTTGAAGAGGAAATTCTCTTGCTCAGTAGAATGATTTCTACTATTTAGCATTTTCTATTCTGTTCGGAATAAAGAGGTTTTAACCTCACAGCTTCAGTCTGCATATCTCTCTTCCAGCTCCAAGAATTATTGCTGTAGCTGTGTGCTAAGCAGTCATAAAAATGTTGCAGAGGAATTTGTCATTCCAGAAAACATGGAGTGAGTTTGAGAAGACTGTGTTTTGCCTTACCAAAGTCTCTTTAAACCAGATAAAGAAGAATGGAAGGGAACTTTTCCAAGAGTATAATTCCAGCTACCTTCTGAATCAGAAGAGCATGCTGAGACCTTTTTTATATGGAAAAAAAAACACAGTGGAAGCCAGGGAAAGGAAATATCTGGAACTGCAAAGAGAAACTGCATTAGCTGAGTATCAGCACATGAGCTACACAGACTCTGTGGAGCCCTGCTCTGTGTTAGTCAGTGTAGAGAACCTAAGAATGATCCCCTTTAGAATCCTTTATTAATTACCCTTGCCTTTTTCTAATGTGACAGAAAATTTCTGGAGACAAATATCATGAGCATACATGTGGCACCACACCATGCTCTGCCTCATTCATTTGTACCTCTTTTCCCTGCCAAGCCTCTCATTATTTGTTCACTTTTATTTAAAGCTGAAAAAAAAAAAAAGTTCAGAAAACTAGCTCATACGGAAAAGAGAAATCGGGTCACTCAGACTGGTCTGCAGATTCAGGTCATATTCAGTGACATGTTTAAATGGAAAAAAATACGGGAGAATCAGTAAAATGAGGAGCATTTTTCCTAGTCTGTTAACATGAAACCTCACTGTTCTTTTGTTTCAAAAATATTGGAAAGACATTTTGAGTCCAAAATACTAAACGGGGATTGAATAGAGAAGGAAACGAGCCAGAAGCAAGCCAAACACGATCTATTCACAAATAAAATGTCCTATTAACTCCGAAATGGCTTTCTGATTTGGAGAAATTAAAGTTATTTTTAATTTTTAAATTAAAATACAGAATCAGAAGGCAATTATTTGCAATTCTGTCTAAAATAAACAACTGAAGATTTGTTTCTAACGTGTTTATTTGTTTAATATGTTAGACAGGTAATGTTATCCACATCCTCATTGTGACTTTTCTTCTTGTGTGCATGAATTCCTTTCTGGCACATGAAGAGAACAGGTGTGAGCCAGAGCAAGGTGTCCCACAGGCCATAACCAACAAATAACTAATTGGCATCTGTGTTGCAACAGGGCAAAGATCCAGCCAAATTATGATGAGGCACTGTGCCATCCTAATAGACTCACATTAACAAGGACGCCAAGATTCCATAAATTTGCATTATTTACATTTAGTTAGAGCAGGATTCCCAGCTGGGAAGTTCCACATGGTTGTCCATCTCCATCATATACAATTATGATGGAAAAAGACCTCTCTGACTAATCCAGCATCCTGAAATAGTTTTCAGCAAGCATTTAAACATTAATAATTACTTAAAAATGCTCCCACTCTTCTACCTCAATAAATCATTGGGAAGTATATTTTTGTTGTCTTTGTACAAAATTAATAAAAAATTTATACAATTAGATTTCCCGGTTGAAGATATATGAGCCTTTTCAGCTTGGTAAAAAGGAAAAATGAGTTATTTTTTCTGCAGGAGCAGCAAGATTCCTGACTATGTAATAGCGAAGAAACAAACCCCAAAACTTCGAAGTTGCTTTTATGAAAAGTGAATGCAGAAACTGGTAACTTAAACCCTCAAGAAATAATTTGCAAAGACAAAAATGCTGAGAGGTTGTGAATTATTGAGATGAAACACAAAATGATGATATTCTCTTATTACTCCTTGAGATAATGAATCTTTGAAAGTTTGTCTTTTCTACTAAGATGGTGAACTACATCTTAATTCACACCCTAAGAAGTGGAGAGGCACAGCTGGTGAACATTCTCCTGCAGTTCGGAGTTCCTGCTGAAGGATGCGGGATGCCCTGAGGTTCTCCACTCACCCAGGCACTGCGGGCTTGGGGCTTGGATCCCACCGTGTCCTGCTGAAGAAACTCTGGCATTTTTCCAGTGTGACTGCTCACATGTAAAACCACCTGGAAGGTCCTGCACTCACCCGAAATTTTTAGGGACAATTAAGAATTTATTGACAGGAAAGCTGGATTCTGCTGGACGTCTGAGCTGATCTCGGATATCAATGATAAGGACAGGATGACGCACAGAAAGTTCTACCTGAATATGAGGAAGAACTTTACTCTGTGGGTGACCACGCACTTGTACAGATTGCCCAGCGCGATTGTGGAGTCTCCCTCCCTGGCGATGTTCCAGAGCCGTGTGGATGCCATCCTGCGCCTCGTGCTCTCAGGGGACCGTGCTCGAGCAGGGAGCTTGAGCAGATGGGCCACTGTGGTGCCGTCCAGCCTGAACCGCGCTGTGACTCTGCGATTCTGTGATTCTGCAGTTCTGCCATTCTGTGAATCACCGAATGAGTCAGGCTGGACAGCCCACAAGATCTGCTCCAATCTCCCTGCTCNGGAAGGGCCGCTCTCGGGGGGACAAAGCGGCGCCGCCGCCGCCGGCGCGGAGGGAGCCCGGGCGGGCGGTGTCCGGCAGCGCGGTGGAGCGCAGAGCCGCTCTGCTGGGGGGCGGCGGCAGGAAGGAACCGGAGGACGCCCGGGCCGCGGGGGTGCCGGAGCGGGTAAAGCCAGGGCGCGGGGCGGGGGTCGCCGTTGTTATGGAGCCGCGGCCCGCCGGGCGGGGGCGGGGNTGGCGGGGCCGGGACCGCGGCGCTCCGGCGGGGCAGAGCGGCCGGGGACGCGGGGCGGGGGGCGCGGTGCGGCGGCAGCCTCCGAGCATCCTCCGGGCGCTCCCGCAGGTAGATGCCCCTAGAAGAGGAGGGGCGGGAGCGGTAGCGTGTCCGTGTCGGTGCTGACGGTGTGGCGTGAGTGAGTGAGTGAGTGAGAGGTGCGGGAGCCGCGGTGCCGGGAGTCTGCCCGCGTGCCGGGGAAGGCGAGGGAGGATGCAGTGCAACCGGGTGTGTGCTGCCTGGTGTTACTAATCACTGAGTACATCTTTCTAGTAACCCTCTGTAGGTCGCTCCTAATCGCGATTATAATTTTGATGCATTTTCCAGCGTTTTTAGGTCTTAATTCTTGAAGCGGTTTATTTAGGAAATGTAGCATACCTTTGCAGAGACTTGAAAATGCACAGGCTTGTTACATGCAAGAGCGTGTAAGTTCAGTATGTCCACTTTTATGTCTTTCATACCCACAAAAATAGGATCTACTGATTGGTATTTAGGCTTACAAGGACGAGAGACTAAAGAGATCCTAAACCAAAGTTTAGGTTCATCAACGCTGCTTTGGTAGTCCTAGTTTTACAAGAGATAAAAATGGGAGATGACACTTTGTGGTTGAAAAATGTAAGTGACAATTAATGCTGTTTTTTTATTTGAAGAGAAGGAGAAAGTATCACAAGTATGGAGACTCCTGTGATGCAGTAATTTATTGCTCTGTTTTGCTATTTCTTGGAGCAAAGAGAAAACCTAGGGTCTTTATCAAAAAGATGTTTTAGGTTTGTGTCATTGTTGCAGATGCACAGGTTTATGCTATTTTAAAATTAATTTCTTAGGTGTTTTTTCCTAGAAAAGCTGCATTACATTGCCTTCAATTATAGGAGCTTTGGATTTTGGCTTTAACTAGTGGATATCTCTTGAATACAGATTTATCAGACTGAGCTCTTGAAGAGGAGACCTCTATTATCTTATTCTCTAGTGCTTTGTTAAGCCAGGTGTTTAAAAGGGGTTGCTGCTTTTGATGTTTGTTCTTTCCTGAAACAACTAAGGAATGCTACAATCTTTATTCGGGGGGGGGGGGAGAAAAAATCTAGAATCAGAAGAGGTCACCTAGTATCTTCCCAGCTGTCTGGGAAATGGACAAATTTGTGGAGCAACCAAATGCACTAGCAAGGTGTTTGTTGTACTGTTTTGACATATTGTTTATGATATTGGCATGGAAATTGAAGGAAATTATTTCCATTTTTGGTAGTGTGAATGAAACTTACAAATCATGTACACAGAGCATGCTATGTATTGAATAATGTATTGAACACTTGGGCAGTTTCACCGAAACAACTCCAATGCTGCAAACCAGGGAAGGCTACAAATTCAGAAGTGTCAGTTTTTGAGATGCACAAGGCTTTTCAATGGGAAGTAGTGCAAATCTGTGTTTAACTTGGGTGCTCTGACTGGGACCTGAAGTGACTTGTTAGAACAGATCTTGGTGTGATGGAGGAGGAGTTTTTCAGCTAAAGTTAAGAAAGCTTCTACTCAACTGTGTGTGAGATACTCTTTCCTTTTGTCTTTCATTTAAGGTTTTTTAAGTATAGTAGACAACTGCAAATAAATGGGCACGTTGGACAAATGTGACGAACAGCACTTCTGTCTTTAATACCAATAATTCAGTGTTTATTTAAATGTCGGTAGTTGGTAGTGTATGTGTGGTAAAAAAGGCCTTCTGAGATGCAAAAGACACTGAGCTACTCCATTTTCACTGATGCAGCTTATAGCTTGACAAGTATTTCCTTTGGGGCCACTTCTGATTTAAGTAGTCCTGTTGTTCCCAAGCCTGTAACGTGCTCTCAGCAGTGGCAGTGCAACAGTGTGCACAGCTGCAGCAAACCATTCTGGATTAAATTCAGACCTCTTTGTTTGCCATACATTTGCACAAGCCTGTGGTTGGGAGAGGCTGAGCTACTCCAGTGTCGAAAAAAGTTCTTATCAAACTGTGACTGTAGCAGTTAATCACTGTACTGACCTTAAGGCCTTTGAAAATCTGGTCCTTTGCTCTGCATATGGTTCCGACGTGCATACAAATAATGTTTGCACTTTCTCGTGCGTTTCGCAAGAATGTCAGAATGGCTGTACTTGGGCACATTAAGGATCCCTCTCGCCCAGTATCCTGCTTCTCCCAGCTGCCAAGAACAGATGCTTGCAGAAGAGTATAGTGTATATTAAGGAAATGCCTCTCCCAGCCTCCAGTAATTTGTGGCTCATAGGTTTCCTGAACCAGAGGTGATATTTGTTTTTAGAGCCCCCAGTGGGTTTTTTCTTCTATGAATTTGTCCAATCGGTGTTTGAAGCCGTGTATGCTTGTAGCATCCACAACATCCTGTGGCTGAGTTGTAGGGCTTAAACACATCTTGTGTGGAGAAAACACTTATTTTTGTTTGCTTTTAAACTTTCTGCCTGCTTGGTTTCATGCCTTGCTTGTTCCTTGTATTGGAAGAGGCAGTGAAAAGGAGAATCCATGTTATTCTGTGTTAACTTATGGGTTGATGACTTTTTACCATCCCTTGCTTGTGAATTTTCCAGAGGCATTTCAGAAAGAAGTTACTCTACCCCTTTCATTATCCTTGCTGTCTTCTTCGCACCTTTTGCAGGTGTGTTCCTGACTGGGGACAATGATGCAGGAATCCAAGGAACAAGGTTGGGTTAGAATAACCAGGACCAGCTACAGTATTTCAGCATATGCCACCCAGTAAACTTACATGGCATATTAGGTTTCTTTCTTGAATCTTCTGCATGCTTTTTCTAGACAATCTTTAAGCATTGAGTTGGCACTTCTGTGGAACTATGATAACTCCAGTCACTCTTAAGTGGTAATAACTAGTTTAGAATTTGTCATTGTGTACATATTTTTTTTAATACTATGCATAATTTTATATTTACCTGCTATTTTATGGCCCATTTAGACAGTATCATTAAAATCTTCAGATCTTTGGCCATTGCTTTTGCAATCTTCAATAACCTCAAGCATTGTCAGCAAACTCTGTCACATAAGTGTCAAGCTTCTTTGCTAGATTTTGCTTTAAAATATGGACGGTACTGATCACAGAAGAGATCCTTGTGAGACTCCACTGGTGATCCTTCTTTTTTGGGAAAAAGGCCAATTGCCTGAACTTACTTCCTGTTTATCAGTCATTAATTCATGACTGAATTGTCCTTACTCTGTGACGCTTTAGTTTCATTGAGTGAGGGCATCTTTGTCAAACACAGCCCACTTAGATTTCCTTAAAGGATCAGCTTAGTCATTGTCTGTTTGCTGACTGCATTGAAAGAGAAAAATGGGAAGTTGAGGTGAAAGTGATTGCTACTTATGAATGGCAGTCCCCCTCATCCAGAGGCATATTTCAAGCACTAGACTGTTTCCATATCATATTCATGCTGACATAATTAGTTTTAGTGATATTTATAGTGAAAGATTTCACGTGGATCATAGCCAATATTTGTCAGAATTGCTTTTATTAGCATTTTTTTCTTCAGGTAGAAGACAAAGTCCTCAGAGAAAGCATTCTTCATTTTCTAGAAGAGGTGGCTGTAGAGGATTGTGATGGAATTATACAAGGCTGTGGTTGGTCTGCAGAGGGTAGGTAGCAAACAACAGCTCAGTGTATCCTCTGGTACCAAGTGATGACTCAGGCTTTACAAGAGGTGGATTTTCATGCTAAATGTAATAAGTCTACTTCTTATTTTTTTTTCCCCAAGGGATGTAATTGATGCAAAGGAGGAGATTAAGAGTGAAGATTATTTAATAGGTCGACTGGATCCACCTGAAGAAAACACCTGAAATCAGCTAAAATCTAGGAGAACATTGGAATGCAAATGCATGATGCTTGCTTTTACTTGTCTGTATGGAGTGTCTTTGTTATTTTTTTCCATGAGGAGTGGGAGCTAGTGTGTCCCTAACAAATCTAAATGCTATCTTCCCCTGAAAGCAGAGGGATAATAAACAGATGTGAGGAAAACTGAAGTATTGTGGCAAGTCTAGTGGAATGGATGTTGAGAGTCAGAGAGTAAAAATAGAAGATACTGAACATCACTGAATGACATTTTCTGCTCTAAAGGCATGCAGGGAACTAGAGAATGCTACCCAGGGGTGCTTGCTTGGAGATTTGACAAGGTGAGGTAACAGAAATAGACCCAACAAGCTTCTACCTCTTGCTCTGAGTGGCCACGGAAAGATGTATGAGTAGGTTCCACGACTTTGTGGCTTTGTTAGTTAATAAGAGATGAAGGAGGAAACAGTAGCAGAATCTTAAACAAGCAGTCTAAGGGGCTGGTGAGAGACTGCAAGTTGTAGAGGCAGGATTTTGGGGTAGATGGACCATTTGTTGTAAATGAAGTTTAACTCAGCTGCTGCTCATGAAGACCTGGACTAAAATGTTGCTAAACCTGAAGGCTCCCCTGCTGTGTGTGTTGTATAGGAAATGTTTGGATGATGCCAGGAGGAAAACTGCAAACATAAGACAGGGAAAGGCCAGAAGCCTCCTTAGTCAGATTAGTTTTGTGTTGGAGAGCCCTTTCTATAGGCAGTCAGTGCAATGGGCTACCTCCAGTTGTAGACTTTGACCTACCTGGAGAAGGGAGGTCCCGTGTGTTCCTCAGACAGTACATTTAGTAATTTCTGCTCGGATAGAAAGTATTTCCTGAGCTTTGAACAAGCTAACTGACTGACAATCAATTCATTTAACAATGTCTCTTTGAACTGTAGTGCTACAAGCTTTCTGAGAGTAACAAAAATATTTATTTTTCTCCACTAGTCTTTGAAACTTCGTAGATCTTTAGGTCCCAAAGCCAAAATGGATTACTGAGGTTATCCAGTGTGATTTCCTCACATGTGCAGTCTGTGGAGCTTTCCTGAAAGATAAATTAAAACATCTCTCTTAGAAACTGATCTTATCTTAGCATTAGATCATGGTGTGTTTGTCACCTCTTCTGAAAGCTCTGCCAATGTTTAATTATCCCTGCCGTTAGAAAACTAAACGACATCTTATTTCAACGGTTGTTTTGTCTAATGGCCAACTTTCAGCTGTGGAATATGCCTGTGCTAGCACAGGCAGTAAAAATTCTCTACTATCTGATCTCTTTTCCATGTAGAAGTATTTGAAATGTAAAATTGAGCTTTGGTTGGAACAGAAGACACTGAGTTCTTTTGCTTCTGGAACTCTGTGCTTTTCCCTCTTGATTGTTCCTGGAGTGTTTGCCAAACCCAGGTAATATTCTGGCAGCAGCCTGGAATAGTGTGATCACAGACAAGCTTCCTCCTTCACTACTGTTTGATACTTTTTTTACCACAGTTGGGTGTGTCGCATGAGAGAGGATTTTGTAACGTTATGCGTATGTGGATATTTCTCCTCCATCTTTGAATAAAATAATGCAAATTGGTCCAAGACTACTTAAAAACGATAGGTTAGAAAGCTTATTACTCCTTTCATGTTGTCATTATATTTTGATTCTTTTTTTTTTTCTTGGAAGGCATAGCAAAGGTTCTTTTCCACTGACTTCTCACCCTGTTCTTTTTTGGAAAGCAGTCAGTGACCAGCAGGCAGAAACTGGCCAAACCCCAGAGTGCTACTCAGATTTATTTTGTCTCCACAGCTGCAGAGAAGCTGTTACCATGCTTTCCTTGCTGCGTGGCAAGCCTGGAAGCTGAAGAGATCTTTCTTTTTTCCTAATTAGAACTTTTGTACTTCAAATATAATAAGTGTTTTCTTTTCTTTTCCCTCTAGGTGACATCAGTACTAGTAAAGGCAGTATCCCTGTTGTGATGAGCCCTGTATGTAGACTGCAGAACAGTTTGGTGTTCTTTGGTTATTTCTACCATGAGTCTTCCCTTTTGATTGACAAATGAAGAATAAAGTTTTTGGAGTTGAGTTGGCACTTTGCTTCTCAGTTTTCTCTACAGCTCTGACACTCAGGTTGCTGATCACAGCTCTGTTGCAGCTCCCCCAGCCATGGACCCTGTGAGTAACAGCTCACAACACTGAAAGCTGTTCTTTATAACTTCATGTCAAAACCTACAAGCTGGGATGAAACTTAATATGAAGAAGATGGAGATTTATTTTCAAAATTCAAGCACGTAAACCAGATCAAATGGACTTACTGCTAGCAATACAGATTGTGTTTGCAATCAAATGTAGTTTTTACTATTCACATTACATATTCTATAAAAGCAAGTATAGCTTAATCATAGCCAAATATGTTCTGTAAACATCACTGCCCCTTGTTATTAAAGGAGGGATGGAGTGCTGCTAACTTCTAGAAGATCAGGAACCATCTATTTACATAAATGCTTATTGCCACCTGTTCTGTGACGTTGATTTTAAGGTAGTTCTGACCTGTGCTTCTATTGTAAAGGGAGCTAAAGAAAGTTCCTAAGGGGGTCACTGGTAAAAACTCCTGAATTACAAGTTGTGATTGTAACTTGCCATTAAAAAGTCAGTTACTGTTTGCAGACCTTAGACTTCCTTTTCTCATCTTCCTTTATTGTGGTCTAATTATTTTTCTTAAGGCAGGAAGAAAGCAAAAAAAGTGTTATTTTCTAATAAAAGATGCACAGTTCTAGCCTGTGGAGCTTCTAATATGGTTAACCAGAGCCCAGAATGTATGGTTGGCCGGCAGGCATTCTTACTTATCCTCAGTCTTTATTTTCTGCAGTTTATTCCCTTTTCTATGGAGAAATAAAGGTAATGAAGAAGCCAGGGTGTAGCTGTGGAGGAATCAGATGTTCTCTTGTGCCATGCATGGTTCTGGCTTTGTTTTCTTCTCAATCCTTCTTCTGAGGAGGCAGGAAAAGAAACCAGAAAGAGCAAACCTGTCAGTGCCCCATAGGTGTCTCACTGCCTGCCGTAAGGTAACTTGTTGGTGCCAGAGCTGCTTCTACCTGGCTTCTTCATTAGCCAGTTTTGTCCTTTCTGTGTCCTCATCAAACAGATGGCAGCTCCTGGTGACCTGTTCCTCTGAGTTCACTTGTGTGTTCATACTAATATTTAAAAATATGGGGTGCTGAAAAAGTGACTGAGGGAAAGAGTAACCTAAAAGCAAGCAAAGGGGAATAGAATCAGGGGATCAATTTTGTAATGTGCTTATTAGATAATAATAGAATAGAGCTAAAAGATAAATCCAGACAAAAGGGATGTGAAGTGACTGATTCTGCAGTGGGCTTGTTGGGTAAGAGCAGAGTGGCCCCAGAAAGCTGATTGCACTTCTCTGGTCTGAGAAAATGGAATCATCACTTCTCTTAAAGTTGAGTATTAATGGACAAACCTCTTTTGTGTAAATCAATAACTAGGTATGCATTGCATCAGCAGCTTAGATGATTCAGCTCACCCATGTGAGATTTCGATTTCCTGTCACAAGTGAAGAGTAAGAGCAAATACTGTATTAGCCACATTAATTTCATATCTTGCATGTTGGAATAGCTAAGCAGGCAGTGGAAAGATGCAGCACACTTCATTTCTTGTCCGAAAGTGGAACAGAAGTGAAGGAGCCAAGAGAATTCTTCTCTCAGAGGGCCTAGGTTTGGTGTGGCTTTTCTTTAGAATAATTATCAGCTTTAAGGGGAAAGCTGCTGCTACTTACTGTTTGTTACAGAGCACTTGAGGATAACAGTGGGGTGCTGTCCAAGGCTAGGATGAGGCAGCTTCAAAACACTCAAAGATTTTGGATATATTCCTGACTGAATGCTTTGGGAAACCAAGTAACATATCTAAGTGTCATTGTGTTGGAGGAATGGGTATGTATTACTGACTTTACACCTAACAGTTGACTTCTTGAGCAAGTTCATCTGCCTTCTTGCAGCACAGTGTGAATGGTGTTCTGCCTGTCAAGGTAGTTCTTAAGAGTCTTTAGAAGGGGCAGTTCTTTATTTTTCTCTGATAGATATTTTTTATTGCCCATGCTGCCTGCCGTAAGCCAACATAGCTTTAGTTCTATAAGAAAGGCAGTGGATTATTATAGCTATGATGATAAGCATTCATTGAAAAGTTTTTTTTAAGTCTCATTTAATTCTTCTTCATGGAAGCTGAGTAGCTGAAGCTAATGAAGCAGTGAAGACCACCAGGCTGGTGAACTATTTGAGACTAAACCAAAATGCTTTATTAGCAAGACTTTGTTCCTCAAGAACCACAATAGATAAATGGACAGGTCATATAGAGTCTCAGTGATTTCATTTCCACATCAAATAACGATGTGCTGTGGTTAGTCTATTTTTGTAGTGATGTAGTACTGTTTGAAGCCTGGTGAAAATGCTGCTCTTTGAAGGAAGAAACATGGGCACTCAAAAAACTACCTTTGAAACCGATTTAGAACTTTTTAATTTGCTCTTTGAGTTTTTAATTTAACTTATAGTTAGGTCCCATGAACCCTAAATCTAGTAATCTGTCAGAAGTTATTTTCAAATGTTCTGTTATAAATACAAATTACAGTGCAGCGAGGGAAGAGGGTTCAAGACTGACAGCCTAGTCTTCCAATAATTTAGAAGTCTAGCTTATAATTTTTTTGCTGTGTTTCTTTCCAGGAGAAAATACTGTCTTTGCTATTGGAGTTGCATCATAAATATTTTTACTTTTTGCTATACATATAGTAAACATTTCTACCAATAAAACATGTTTTAAAACCTTTTAGTTGGTCTGTATTTTCATGAATGTAAAAGCAAGACAGCAGTTCAAAACATTCCATGTATATGTTTAAATTTCCAGAAGCAGATGGCACTGTTGAGGGTGAAGTGTGGGGGGTATAAGAATTTTTGAAATGTAATTTGTTTCAGTTTCAGTCCACACACGTCTTCATGAGCTGTCTATATAGGAAGATTTTCTCTAATGATTTTTTTATATGGTGTGAGAAGTAATCTGCCATAAACATTCTCAGCTGTTTGTAGCCAAAATAAGTTAATTAATTAATTGATTGATACTTGGGTAATTTTTGTCTTGACATTTACTGAGTCATACTGTGTTCTGAAATTCTTGTAGGTGTTTGACATATCAGCTAATTCAGCTAATGCTAAAATTACTTGACAAGAGTTATAATAAGAAGCTGATTTTCAGTGTACTTCTGGAGTGCACCTTCCAGTATCTGCTCATTGCCCAAACACCCAGCAATCCATTCAGGACAGATTTCCAGTGAAGATTTTGCTTCTAAGGTGCTCATTCGGCTGGTCCTAACTTCTTGCAGTGACTGTGGGCTGTCTTGTGGAAACTGGCTCGATATGCACTGTGTATGTTTATCCCTTAGATATGTTGGCTGCTAGCACAACAGGATTAAAAACCAGTGATGGGCTGTGTAGGTCCTGCCATCCCTGTTGAATTTCCCCTATGGGATTTGTTGAAAGACTTCACAGAGCAGATTATCTTTCAGGATGGAAGAGACAGTACAGAAAGGTTACAGTAGTAAACAAATGCTGGCCTGCAGCATTCAGAAGGCAGTTTTGCTAAAAACTAAATTATGTGTGCAGTTAGACCCAAACTTGAGACACTTCGTTGTACTTTGTTAATCCAAACAAACAAAAACTAAGTGGAAAAGTTACATCCACCAATGAGTGAGGGGGATTCAGTCTGTGGGATGAGAACTTGAGAAACCATTTCAGATGCATTTCAGGAAGCTTGAAGAATTCTATGAAATGCATTACTTGTCAGATTGATTAATTGATGCTTAAGCCTCTTTTCCTTTTATCCTTTGAAAATACAGCTGTCATGCTTTATGCTCAATAATAACGATTTAAAACCCCTAGTTTTCTAATACATTAGTTTTCTAATATGCCTTTCTGGTACTATGTGTGATGGGAACTTTGGTGCTGCTTGCCTCTACAGGTTGTTTTCATCCCACTCAGGGTCATACATGTGCAGAAGGACTGCACAAACACCTGAGTTAGACTCTGCAAATGGTTTGAGCGTAGTCCCATATTTCCAGGAAGGCTGTCTCCCTGTGCATATGGGGTTCTTTTGGTGGGATAGGGCAAGGGGTAATGGTTTTAAACTGAAGGATGGTTGATTTAGATTAGATATAAGAAGAATTTTTTGCAAAGAGTGTGGTCATACACTGGAATAGGTTGCTGAGAGAGGTGGTGGGTGCCCCATATCTGCAGGGGTTCAAGGTCAGGTTGAAGGGGACTTTTAACAGCCTGTAATAGTGAAAGGTGTCCTTGCCCATGGCAGTGGGGTTGGAACAAGATGATCTTTAAAGATCTCTTCTAACCAAAACCAGTATATGATTCTGTGATTTCCAGATACCCCAGGTGCTAAACTAGAGATTTGCTTCTCTTTCCATTGAAGGGCATACAGCTCAGAAACATCAAATTGTGTTTCTCTGCACTCTTAAAATACCATTTGAAACATGAAACAAGTACACAAATGATAAAACTACCTTGGCCTTCTATGCAGCTTTCAGAGAACACAACTTCACTAATGCAAGCAAAGTGTTAAACTCTAGGAAAGAGAAAACCAGATGAGTGTGTAATGTCAGCGTGGGGTGCTACTTGGAAAAAAGGCACTGATAGTGAAATTATTTCATGTCTAGCAATGTTTCTTTGATATTTGTTCTGTTAATCTGGTAGTTGTGTCCTCCGTTCACTGAGGACTAGCAAGAGCTCTTATGACTCTATCTGACTCCAGTTTAATTGTAAAGGAGCTTTTATAATGCCCAAGAGCAAGGAAATGTCATCTCAAGAATTGAATGCCTAGTAATTGAAACAGGTTTATTAGTTGCTAAAATCACATAATTCAATATTTAGTGTATTTGCAAGCAATTTATTATCATAAAAATAATATTTTGATATGGAGTCTTAGTAAAGACCTTTAGAAGGAAATGAAGGAACCAAGTCAGAACTGATGTCAAGTGTTCTGGACAGCACCAGAAGATCAGAGAACAAATGAATAAATTATAATCACTGTTTTAGAGAAAAGCTTATAAATGAGTTGTATGGTTCCTGCAATGGCTGAAGGCATTTGAATATTTATATATCCAGGCACAGATGGCTGCAGTGACATATTAATATCAACTGTGTCTTTATTGATTGACTTAAATTGCACCTGTGCAGTATGAAGGTGGCAAAAATATGACCCTGAAAGTTAAATTATTCATTAATTTAGTTATTTGTATATTCTTTGACATTTACATTAATCCCTGTTTTTAGGACAGAGGAGAATCTGTTTACAAGGTTGTTTTGCCAGTTTAGCAGACACTTCAGCAGAAGTGTCTGCTGACTCCAGTCTTTGTTTGAGCTCAAGGCATGGTGCTGTTCATAAACTCAACACTTGGGCATTGTTTCTGTTCTCAGGCAGAAGGGAAAATATACGTCTTGTCCTTGAAAAAAATTTTGGCTTTTGTTCCTTTGTGATGGAACTATATTACCCTGCTTGGTGAGGTGAAGCTTTTGTTCAGATTAGAGTCTCCCTTTCTTTGTGCAGACATTGATAAGAATTGTGAATTAATTTATCTTTGACTGCCATTTAATGGGATTTCTGTTAAGAGAAGCTAAGGACTAAGCACTTATTGTGTGTCCAAGGGTTGACTTAATTTTGTTTAAGTCTAAAACCACTGGCAATTTTATCTACAGTTTTCTAATAAACTGATAATTTTTTTCTCCATTCTATACATGCAGATCTGCTCTTGAATCTCAGCAAAAATTTGTTCTCAGGAAAAGCTTCACACAAGTGCTTCTTATTTTTGGCTCTGAATCGATCTGCTTATCTCATTTGTGGTAGGAAGTGAGAAGGTTGAAGATGTTTCATGGAAACAAAAATATTGATACCAAAGGATTGGAACTTTCACAGATTTTTTTTTCATGCTGCAAATAGAGAGCCTCCTCAGTGATGATTACACCAGATTAAATTGTATCTTGGTCTCTCTGTCATGTACATGAACAAATAGTGTTTTAACTCTTAGCATTCCACTGGGTTTTGTTATGTTTTATTTTGCCAGTAATCTCTAACTACAGATGGTTTCATTAGTGCTACTATTCAGGTAATATCTGTGATCTTTATAAAAGAATCCTGGGCAAAAAAATTAGTGTTGCTAAAGCAGATTCCTGTTGTGTTTTCTGGTTCCATACTTTTCTTTGTGCAATATTTGTTATTCAAGTGAGCTTTAACAGTTATGATCAAGTCTTAAGATTGTATTACCCATCTGTGAGCAGACACTCCATGTCTGATTAGAAAATCCCCTTAAGCTCACCTGAGTGATTCTCCACCAAAGTTCAGTTTATGAGTTACTTTTTAATTTTCTTTGTAAGCAGCTTCATTTGAAATTAGCCTTGGAGTAGCAGTTGGGCCTGGATTTCTTTCCTCTGGCCTCCTTAGTCTTGGGACAGTTTTTTAAGGGCAGTATCTCATACAGGGCCAATAGATACTTTTATTTGAGATTGTACTTCAAACTTAATGGACCTTAACATTTTTCTTGGGAAATTGCTTTTTGCAAAACAAGATTAGAACTCTGCATTATTACGAAATAAGTAATTTTTATAAACGCATTTTAATACACTGCAATTATTCACTTGTCAAATTTTGTATTTTCAGCTAGTATTTTAATTTAAAATATATTTTATTTGTGCCTTAGACATAGAAAAGTCTATAGTGTTTTGGGTCAAGAAACAAATATTAATACAGATAACATCTCTTAGGTTTTCCAGCTTCGCCTGGAGGTTCCTGTCTAAAATGTATAAAATCAGATTAAACTTTCTTCCTGGTTCTATTGCTATGAAGCAATTGTTTATTTGTGTAAATTGAGTGAATTTAAAACTTATCGCTAGGTTTTGTCCCTAAAAAAACAGGGAGTTTACATTCCAAATAAAAATTAATTAGATTGTAACATTTTAGTGGACATTAAACAGAGTTTACACAGTTATAGGTAGGTATTTTATTGTGGTTTGTTCTTTCCCTATGAACGAGACAGTGAGACAATGTCATGTGCACAAAAATCAATATAATTGGAGATCTGAAAGCTCCAAAGTGAGCATCAGTGTTGCAGGGAATGAGGGTGCCCTGCAGAATTTTCTGGTAAGTCTCCTTTTTATAGCCAGTATGAAATAATGGGTTTCTTTGCCTGCACAGATTAAAATGCAGCTGTTTCTGCTGCTTGCCTGGTTCCACGAGCAGAGCCCATTCTAGTCTGTCTCACAGTGTAGTTGTGCTGAGACGTGTTAAGTTCAGTGTTTTCCGTCAGTAAATACATGAATAAATCTGTGAGGAACAAGAAAAGTTTGGTTTGCTGATGCTGTGGATTAGGGTCTTTAGCAAATCTAAACATGCACCTCTATTTAACCATGTAAAACCTGACAGACAAGAATAGAGAAGATAAATTAGTATTTGATAACACACAGGATGCTCAAGAGAACTTGCAGTGATCCTAGTCAGTGATGTTGTGACATATTGCATGCTTGGCACATCTTTTGGGTCTATTGAAAGAAAATCTTCAGAGGGAAGGTGTTTTGATGTCTTATAAAATCAAATTTTATTACAAATCCCTTTTTTGGGGGGGGTAGGGGGTCATATTTATTTTAATCCTTACAGCGTATGAGTAAGGATGAGTTGTTTTGTTTTATGTGGCCCGGAGTTAATTTCCCTGCTCAATACAACCTTTTAATGTCTGCAATACTCACGCTAGAAGAGCAATGATAAAGGAATGATGTGGCCTTTAATGCTCAGTGTCTTTGTTCGGGCTGGTTTTGTTGTCAGTGCAGCTACTGAGCCTGGTGTGGGGTTTGGAGTCTTGATAGATTGATAGTGGTTTCTTTGAGCCTCTATGAAGTCTGATACAGACTTTAGAGGCTCTGTTTCTTTTTCCTCCCTTGTTGAAATTCATTTGGCTTTAGGCATTTACAAGCCGAATTCAAGAATTACTCTTCCCCTTTGGCTATTGGGGAGATCTTGAAGTAGGGTTGAATACTTTGTTTAAGCTATTTGTGTTTTGATGTAAGAACCAAACATTCAAGCTGATATAATTTAATTATCAATTATCTTGTCTTCTAGACTCTGGTTCCATTAGGAATAAAATTATTCTGCATCTCAGTGGGCCTCAGAAAGAGGCTAATAATGTACACAGTTATAAATATTTACCTTTTGTTTTTAACAAGCTTTTTCAAGTGATCCTGCAGCTGGGACACTTCACAACAAAGTTAACAGCACTAACTTCCCTGATGAAACATTAAATCTTCTAATTCATTTGTTCTAAACAAACATGCCTTGTAGTTGTTTCCTGAAGAGTTAACAAGAAAAGAAATCTCACTGAAGAACAAGATAAGGAGGGTGTCTCTGATAGTATAGGCTTCTGATGCTGGGTCTTTTAGGGAACATTCCATTTATTTTCTTGTTTGTTTGGTTTTAACTGTGGGATTTTTTTTTTTTTAACACAGAAAGTTTTGAGTTTGTAACTTTTCTGTCATCTGTGTTACAACTGCAGATGAATGTGCAGAGGAAGCTGTAGGTATTCTGAATGGTAAATGTGTGGATGATGTGTTGAAAACATCACTGTGGCAAGTAACACTTGGCTTTGCAGTCATTTTGAAAATTTAATACTGACACTAAGTTCAGTTTATATATTTACTGTTGTAGGAATGTGGAATTTATTGCAAAGTTCTTCAAATAAATCTACTTGGAAAATAGTGTAGAACTCTTTTCTGTCTTTAAAATGCTGACACTTTTATATAATGCAATACATTCAGTAAAGCTTTTCTCTGTTGTTGATGTTGTAAACCAATATATTATAGCCCCTAAGAGGCTATGTTGATTTACTGTAATTTTCCTTGATTCTGCTGTCTCTGACATTTTTCAGGGTGCTGCTGGCAAGTACATGAGTTAAGCAGATACAGTTAAAAAGAGACTTAGTTGCAAATTCTTATTTAGCCTACAATTTTGGTCACATGTGGGCTCACCCCAGCTTCCTGGTAAACTGCTGGCCCTCTCCTCTCAATGTGTAATGCCCAGCCTAGAAAGTTAAGGCAAATTTCAGTGCTAAATACTAAAGCATAAATACTATGATTCCATTGCACTAATTGCTACTTATATAGATAGATATTTGGTCTGTGATCTGTTGTCTAGGCCTTTAATTTTCAGTGTATTTTAGAGTATATTAGAGCAGGCCTAATGACAGGATCAGATTTATCTTGCATTAAGGGTATGCACACAGATTATATAAAGTGATGAGAAAAGGTTGAGAAGAAAAAGAATGCTTCTCAGATATGCACACAGTCCTGACACAACAGGCTTTTATCTTTAAAGGACAAACAAACAGTACTGTGTTAAAAAATAGAAAATGCAACTTTCAATGTTGACTATTTTTGGTGCCTTCAAAAAATTCAGAAAGTATCAAGTTACCCTCAAGTTACATTACTCATTGGTTATCTTCCTTACAAGATGGGCTAATAACAGTGAAATCTTGGCCAGTTTATTGTAGTTAAATTTTCATTCTTCCTCCCAACATTTTGCTAGGATTCACTTCCAGATGACCTAAGGTTGTTATGCTCATTAGGCTTCATAAAAAAGGTTTCTCATTTTTCCTTTTAATGGATTTCCTGTTCATAGAAAACTTTTGTGTAGATTCCCCACCCCTTGGCTAACAGTTTAACGTGTTTTGACCTGCAGACTTGAATATTTGTCAGTCACAACTGAGTGCTTTTGCTTGTTGTAGAGACTGCAAGGCAGTTTGTGTTTGATTTAATTATAAAAGAGTTACATGCAAGGAAGTGTCCTTTGCATGATCTGTTGCATCTTAAATACAGGCCATAAAAACAGGGCTTGGAAAGTTTTATCCCAGCATTGTTCTGATGCTGATGTGTCAGTCTTGCTCACTGTCTGATGCTTCACCTGGCAGTCGAGGCAAAACAGGAATCCACACTTGCAATATTCACTTGCCTTTTGTAGATTAAAGACCTGTGCTGCTCCCTTGCAGCACCATTAAATGAACAATGGGGAAACAAAAGAGTTTCTGGCAATCTTTGCAGTTTGTTCTTTTATTTCCTGCTTTAATTGCTTGGAACTTCTGAGCAATGAGGACTGAGAAGGATCCTTGTAACTGTATTCTGAAATTACCATCAGGATTTTAACAGGGGGAATAGTGATCGGGCAAATCGAGAAGCACGTTTGGCTTCTTGTCTTTTGTCTGCAGCTCCTGTGACAATCTGCTTCTCCCATCTGGCTGAGTGTGATAACCCCAATGTGAGATTTCAGGCAATAGGAACAGACTTGGGTCTTATTCCAGTATCAGAACTCTTTTAGGGCTTTTTCTGTGCAAGTATGGTAAGTGACTGAGCTGAGAAATGCAGAGGCTCTTGATAGTCGGGAAAAGCTTTGGCCATTCTTCTTCATATCCTGCTATTTCAAGTTATGTGAGCAAACTTTTGTGTACTTTTGTAGAACTGGTAGCAATAATATTTGCCTAGCAAATCAAGATTATGTGACAGTTTTATCTTCAGCCCTAAGCTTTGCAGGAATCAGCTGGCTGTTTGAACCTGATTTTTAGCTTGTGGCAAAAGCCACAAGCCCAGAGTAAATTAAGTTCTTTATCACCTTTGAAAAGAAATGAATGGAGAGAGGCTCACAGTCTTTTTCACATGATGTGAGCAAAGTGTTATGTGCTTACTAATGCTTTCATCTCTAAGGCTGTAAAGATTTTTTGTTTTGAAAAGTGGAAGTGGAGTCCTTGAAATTATGACAGTTTGTTCTATGTAATCTATTCTTCAACCACTTGCTCTGACAGATTAATTTAGTAGTTTGAAAGCATGTAAGTGAAATTTCATTCTATCTCTGCAAGGAGTTTCTTTATTCATCAATTTGGAATGTTGTATAAGATTTTTGTGTTCTTTGTATGCATTGCTTTGGGGCAAGAACAGGGAAAGATCTCTTCCTTTAGATTTTTTCCTTCCTTGTTTGAGAGTGGTAATGTAATCTACTGCTATTTCCATGCAATTCATCTGTGATCTGCAATATCAAAGCAGAGTTTTGATGGATGAATGAAGTAAATTGCAGTCTTATGAAAGACAGCTCTATTGTTATCAAGCTAAAACTTTCCCTCTTCATTGTTTTGCTGACACAATATGGGCACAGCTCTTAGAAAATGAAATTGAAATTTTAAATTGGCTGTGTTGCACTTAGTACTTTTTAAAACATAATTGGCTCTCTCAGAACAGTGTACTTTAAAAAAAACTTTAAAAATATCTATTTGAAAAGTGACTTAAACAGTATATAAACCTGCAGAATGTGATTGGAGGCCCTTTCTTCCAGACATTTAACACTTATGTAGTTCTCCTGAATATTGCCCTAGTGTTTAATGTGCTTAACAAGAAAAGGGTTCATGAAGAGGTTTCTATATATAGTATGTACCAAATCTGTCTTGTCTAGAGCACAGCCTGGATTCTTTGGTGAATGTTGGAAGCTGTTTTTACCTTTCTACTACTCCTTTCTTATCTCTGTGTTAGAAGTTTTGGTGGAAAGCTGAACCTGGGGACAGTTGTCACATGGAATGGCTTTTTGAGAAGCAGCTTATGCCACTGGGCTGTCCTCAGAGGTGTGTGTAGGCTGGGTGTTGTAGCTGATCAGATACTGTGGTAGGAGTAGGTGTGCCCTTCAGCTGGGGAACTTTTGATTTAGATCTTATCAGATATACAAGACTTGTGTACTGTAACTCAAGAAGACATTAAGAATTTGTAATTATTTTTGCCAATAAAAAGAGGGTAAAGAGGGAAAAGAGGAAGGGTAGGGAAGTGGGCACATTCTTTGCCTGGTAAGCCTTGTCTGTATATTGTGTGGAGAAAGAGAGATGTAAAATACAGAAGTTGCTTGTAACATGACGTGGAGTACTTTTGTTTCTGGCTTCAGTGCCTTTCCTTACCTGGTGTCCCAAAGTGAATGATTGTTCTTATTTAGTTGCAGTTCACTGAGAATGATTGGTGAGAGGTGTGTGTGTGTTGAAGGGGAGGTGAATAAGCACCTGCAGGGGAAAGACCAAAACAAACCACGTGAAACTTCCAAAACACCAACAAACACCCCCAAAACTTTGAACAAAGCCGTCCCAGTGAGAACACTTCAAGTTAGTCTTTGACATTTTAATTTTAACTGCTGCTGATGTGCATGGGGCCTTTCAACACATGACTAGTTTCAGAGAAGTAGCTGGATACTGAAGGATGCTGGTAATATTTGGATTTGAAGCATAAGGAGTGTGAGAGGGTAGGAGAGGGTAGGCTGGATGAGGTTTTTAAGTAATTTGTTTGTAACCTAGAATGTTTGTGGTTTGGTTTCTTTTTTTTTTTTCTTGTGTGGTAGTTTCAGACTGTCATAGATGGTAAACATGTGCCAGATTTCAGACATTGTAGGCATAGGACAGGCCTTATTAAAAGTGTGTGCATATTTCTGTATGTCTACTTACAGTCATATACACAAGTATAACCATGTTCTGAATCCTGAATAGAAACAGCAGACTCTGCCCTTGGCCTCTGTGCTGGGGGACTGCTAATGCTGCAATTTAATATTATTTAGCTTACTCTCAAGTACAGAGAGAAAGACAGGTAGATGCCTTTTCAGCTCTCCAAATGACAGCAAAGGAGAAGTACAGGCTGCTGCAAACAAAGGACTTCAGTACCTCTGTGGGGAGGGTCAGAGACAAATGAAAATGTGACTCTTTGCTCCAAGATGTGTACAGGGATCCATAAGATTTGAACAGTGTTTCAGCTGAGCAGTTTTCTCTATCCTAGCCAGGTCACTTGTTTTTGAGCCCCTCCCCACTCTTGCACCAGCACAGCTGTGTGCAGCTGTGTGAGCTGGGTGAGTGGCCTGACCTGCTCTGGTACCAGCTGTCTCTGTGATCTGGGTCAGACACTGCAGACTCCAAGTCTGACCAGAACCAGAGAAGAAATTGTATCCAGAAAGGTGCACCACTGAAGCTGATGTGGAGCAAAGCATTGCTGTCACTGAAACAATTACAAAGTTATTCAGCATGATGAAGTGCCAAAAGATTTCATGATTAGAAGGAGAGGGGGTCTAGGAAAGGTTGAGAATGAGTGACTCAGAGCTAAATGAGAATTCTATTTCAAATCCCAAATCAGGTTTTTTTTTTTTGGTATAAAACCGCTTTATTCATCTCCTTCCCTTCCCCTTGACGTTTTTAAAGTGTGTTATCCTGGTCTGGGTTTGATAGTTTGAGGCATAACAGTGTAGACTGGATAGATTTGAATTAATGACTTTAAAAATAGGTTTTGACTGGAATCTGCAAATTTTAATTAAAAGCCACAACTGGTAAACTAGTTTTTGATTTAAACATAATTTAAAACTATGTTAAATCGTGTGGTCATGTATCATACAGGAAAAGTTTATTTTCTGCCTCAGATGAGATTTTTATGAGGATAACCATGGCTTGAAAAGCTGTATAGCTAATGAGAGGCATTTGAAATAAAATGGAGGAGTCCATTAAAACAAATGGAATGTTTCACACTGCAGAGAAGGGAAAGCTTGAACAGTTCATCTGTATGGGCTATAATGGAAAGTGTCACGTCTTCAAATCCATGTCTGATAGCAAAGCTTGTTGTTCTTCTTTGGGTGTGGAATGAGAGTTTGACACCTCCAGAATAATGAAAAGCACGAGTAAAGCTCTGTGGTTGTGCTTGACACTGCTCTGCCTACGCTATTTTGACTGAAATTTTGCTGTATGCTGTGAAAGGAATTCACATGTGTGGGAGTGCTTCAGACAAATACACGTCTAATTTTGTTTGTAGTAATAACAAAGACATGACACAAAGGCTGATCGTTATCCTAGTTATTATTTAATTATGCATGTGGTCTTCGTAGAGCTACAGCTTTTAATAGGAGTTTTGGGTTGCAATAGACATTGCAACAGTTTCTTTATAGGTATATTACTCATAGGCTGAATGGAAGATTGGAGAAAATACTTTTGCTTTAGCAGGAAATAGCTTTAATCAAAGCTGAGCCTGTTTTTTCAGTACCATTTTCTCCTAAATACTGTAAGAGAAAAAAACTGCTGTAGCATAATTACATTTTTCTGACTATTATTAATGGTGTTTCTTGCAGCAGTGGTGTTCAAGGACCAAAGTTGACAGGGACCTTGTGATGTGCTTTCTGTGCAGCTATGGGACATCAAAGAGAAGGATTTACTATGTTAAATGTTGTTGTTTTGGTTCTTTATTTCCTTTTTTTTCTTTTTTGGGGTGGAGGTGGAGTGTGTTTCTTTATGTTTTTTTTTTAAACAGTCCCCTTTATGGTTTGGAGATTGCATGTTTTAGACAGGCGATATTTGGCTGTCATTAAGTAAGTTCTGCATGTTTTTCTTCCTCCAGGAGATGAAAACAGAGTCCACTCCACTGCGGTGCAGGAAGCTCAGCAATCCTGACATCTTTTCATCTGCTGGGAAAACCAAGCTCCACCGTCAGCTAAGTCAAGATGACTGCAAGCTACGAAGAGGTAGCTTGGCAAGTTCTTTGTCAGGTATGCCATTTTGTAAAGACAATATGACACTTTGTTGGTATTAAAGATGCAGCATTGTTGGCAGAACAGTCATAATAAAAGATACTGGTAAGTCACTGGTAAGGTGACCTCTTGTTGGCAGGGCATAAAAAATTTTATGTAAGAGAAAGATGCAAAAAGAAATATCCATAAAAAAGTGAAAAAGCCTGAATTTAGAGTGAAATTTTCTATATTGCCCAGAGTGGAAAGTTAAAAGCTAAGATTTAATATGCAAAATAGAAGAACGGAGTTGTGGAGGTTTAGATGACGCATTGGTGTATTACTCCTTTTAACATCAATGTTGAATGTAAGCTTGCCCACTTTGCCCTTTTGTTTCTTACTGGGAAACTGACTTTTTAGATCATTTTTGAATTGCTATTTAGTTTCTTTTTGGCTTCAAAAGCACTGTAGGCAAGTAAAAATCTTGCTTACTAACTTGATGGTTTTTTCAGTTTGTGTAAAATTAGTTTTTTCTGTGAACATAATATTCAGCCTTGTAATTGGATTTAGTTTGTCAGCTGTAGAACCATGGAGTGAGCATAGGCAAGTAACTACCCAAAAATGGACTGAGTTCAGTAGTTTTCTTTTTTTTCAAAGACTTTGTTAGTGGGCTAAAAGATGGTTTCACAACTGTTTAAAACTGATATCAGAGTCTATGGTGCTGGAATAGAGCACAGAGAGCTGCATGATCAGTCTAGAATGAAAGAGCTGATATGCCTGAATGCCACTGTTAGCCTGTAGGGTTAAGTTGCAGCCCATTTCCTCCCTCTTTGACTATTTGTATGCTAGTGCAAGAACTGGAAGAGTTGAAAATTCTCAGGTGGGAGGGAAGGAGGAAGAAGGTGAAGCCACCTTTTTTGGCATCAGTATGGGCTTGATTTACATGATTGTGAAAATACATCCAGTCCTGGTCCCTTGTCTTTTCTCAGAGGAAGATAAATATTTTCGTGTTTGAGGTGTTAGGTGTAATAGAATTAAAGAAGCAGTAAAGTACATATGTTTTATTTTGGCTTGGCCTTGGCTTAGTGTTTTATTTATACTAAGTGGATAGTTTCTGAAAAATGGAAACATTTATAATGTTTTGTATGCATGTAAGTTTGTTCTCCAAGGTAGGTTAATCACAGAACTTTATGAACTACACAGCTGTTGACTGACTGCAATGCCTGAGTTAGTACTATAGCATTTTTTTTTTCTCCTTGAGTTGAAGAAAGCAAAGTAAATAGGAGGAAGCAAGAAAACTGGAAGGTCTGTTTTCTTTTAAAAATAATTTTTCCATTTGGAGATGGTAATTTCAGAACAAGAAAATTTATATTCTCTAGAACCTGTTGATTCACCTTAATTACTTTTCAATCTACTATACCTGGTTCAGGAAGAGGTAAAGAGCCCCAACAAAATCAGTCTGACCCAACTGGATAGAGAAAATGTACAGATTTAGATGTATATTTTCAGTGTGGGTGTTTGGAATGTGTGTAGAACTTGAAGCATGACAGGGAAAGCCTTTACTTTAAAGTTCCATCCTTAAAATGATTCCAGCTAATTTTTGCCACAGAATCAAATAAGTTTGAAGAGTGTAGATGACTGTGCATGCAAACTGGTTGGCTGAGATTTGACTCTTGATGGAATTCTTCCCTCCTGGATTCAGGTTTTGTGGAACTGAAAGGAGATACTGATAACTATCTTATAGAGACTTAAATAAAATTATTCTTGTCCTCAAGCACGGGCATTTTAGACTGCTAGATAATTATATTATTTGACTTGCTATTATAGGATATCTTTGTTAGTGCTGTACAGAGATAAGTACAGCAATGTACATTTCTATAGTTTTAGGTCTCTGCAGACAAGTTGTTGTATTTATACATTATCTTGAAAATGATCAAGCCATGAAAATCATGGCTGTAATAATGGCTGTAAGCAGCTTGAGTGGGATCAGAAAGAGAGTACTAATATATTGTGTCTCTGTTTGCTTGACAAAGTTGAGCCTGCTCATTTCTCATATACTTTGACTCATTCTATTGGTGTGTACTTGGTCCACTGCTTGTAACTATCTCAGAAAATTAATGTTAACAAGTTAAAAACAGAAAAAAACCCCAGCACTTTCATGCCCCACCTTCCCCCCAGCATCATGGCTGGTCACACATTGTGTGACAGTCTTCCAAATATTGCAGTCACTGTTATGGAATGAATGTAATAGTTCACATCTAGTTCTAAGGTGCAGTTGAATTTGTAAACAGCGTTCTGCCTCTGAGGGAACAAGTCTTTTTCTGCAGAATATATGTGATTAAAGGTGTAGCCTTCCTGCTGCTTATTACAATAAATGTCTCAGTTCCCTGTGATTCCTGAGCATGTTGTAATCCACTGATTGCGAGAATCTTTACAATGCTTGGAAGGGGGTGTGGTATTTAGTCCCAAAGTCCTAATTTTAAGGAAAAGAGGTATTATCCACTTCCATTTTGCAATGGGGAAATTGAAGTACAGGAGTTGATTGACCAAACTTACCGAGTAAGTCATCTGGAAGCTAATAACTGAACCCAGATTCACAGACTTCTTCACTTATGTGTTTTTAACCACAGAAATATCTTTCTTCTCTTTTTTCTTTGTGGATGACATTGTACATAAAAGGAAGCTGTCAAGCTCTGTGGAGTCAGCATATGACCTACTTTGACTTTGGTTCTTTCTCATTGTGGAAATTTACTGCTTGACATTTTTCAAAAATGAATGTTGCATTGACTAGAAAACATTTATTGAGCAAAAAATATCCATCCATGGTTTAAAGCAAGACAATATTTAAACATACACTATGTTATGTTACAGCTGCATGAAATGCAGTGGTCAGTGCTCCAGTGGTAGAAGAAAGTGGGGAATGTCTACATGACCAAGCTATTTAGAGGAGGCAATATTTTACAATTAGGAATGCATTTTCAAAATAATTCTTGAAGTTATACTAAAGAGATTTTGCCTTCTTTTAGGCCAGCAAATATTGTTTCCTTTTTAAGATGAGTGGAATATGGAAATTTATGAAGTGATAGCAGTCTGTTTTTACAAGGTTTTTGGATTCCCCCTTATCTCATAATGTAAAGTAGATTTTTTGAAAATCGTTAGTTATCAAACATAAGGAGTTTACTGGTAAGGTGCTCTTTCAAGTTTTAACCTACCAAAATCTTGAAATTGCTTTTTTTATTAAATGCTTTTTCTTCAAATGCAGTATTTGTTCTCATCTTTATACTTTGAACTTGCAGACTTGTTTAAAAACAAGCTGATGGTATTTTGATTTTATTTTTAAAGGAAAACAGCTACTTCCCTTATCAAATAGTGTCCACAGTGGAGTGGGCCAGACGATATGGCAGCCTCCTGGAGACACCTCCAACCTGGTCCGCATGAGAAATCAGTCTCTAGGACAATCTGCTCCTTCCCTTACTGCTGGTTTGGTGAGTGAGTCTGGGAACACTCGTGGTGCTGTTGTGCTGTAAAAAGTGATGTGATCCTGTGCTTTAGTTCTTACCTTGTTTTCCCTGCTCCTGCTCAGTGAAAGCAGCATTTTGTTCCTGTGGGACTTTTTAGGCTACAGGTTGAACTAGGGAGAGAATAAGTTCATCCAAAAGATGTATGTTGAAGAATAATTTTTTTTGGGGACATTCCTTCTCAACACTACTTCAGTTGCCTGATGCCTGAAAGAATTATCTTTGGAAGTCTAGGAAATGTGAGCATGGGAACCCAACCATTTCAAACAAGTTTAATTGAAAAGCAGCTTTCTGAATATCTACCTCTGCCTGTTTCACTAGGGAGTAGCTTGGGGGATGAACCTGAAAGGGATAACTGTCCAAGGAATTGAAGACCTGGAACTGACCTATGCTCTTCTTCCTGGTTTTTGTCAAAAGGTTTTGGTAAAGAAACATTTGGTAAAATATTTTTTGAGGAATGTTGCATCTGCTAAATTAATATTTTCTAAGAAAAGAGTGTTCTGTATGGGGACACACACTCAGGTAGCTACAGTCAAGTCTGAACTGCGCACAAAAAGGAATACATATTTTGTTTGTAATTTTTCCTTACTATCTCTAAAAATCTAAAATCAGTGACATGTGAGAAGAAAAATCCAAGGGTAGGAAAAGACAGTTATTTGTGAGCAGGCATATGTGCAACAGAAATTGTTGGTAAATAGTAGATTAAAGCCAAAGTTGAAATGTTTTTTTTGCTGAATATCTACAGAGTTATTTGTATAATAGCTTTTACTCAAGTGAGGAATTTTGGTGTGTGCTACTTATAGTGCTGCAAGTAACAGGGTAAATTTATGTTACATTGTAAGACTGTTCAGAAGCAATGACCCTTTAAGTAAAAGGGTGTACCTTGGATAAAGCCCTGAGAACTTTTTTGGGGTTCCTAGACAGTTTGGCACCACCAGGCTATGAAAGGAAACTTAAATCTTTAAGGTTCAAAAAGCTACACGTTTGTGTTACAACTACTTTTGATTTCACAATGAAGTAATTGTAGTCTTGACATTTTCAGACATGTTACTATATTGAAATTCTTCTGATTTGATTTAATTGTGTTGTGCCTTAATTTGATGCCTGTTCAGTGTTTGCCTTAAATTTATGCTCTCACCAGTGGTTTTAAATTCAATGATAACAGAAAGGGAGAATGCTCACATGAACTTGGCTATGAGTATTTATCTGATGGGGATTAGAAAAAGTAATATGTTAAAACACAGGCCTGTTCTCTAGAGGCAGATAAATGCCTTGGAGCTTCATAACTTAGGTTAATGAAAATAACTGTGCTTTAAAACAAAGCACTAATTCTCAGCTATTTAATTTGGAGTACTAGGTTGTTGCTTAACAGCTGTGTGCAGCTCAGTGAGCTGCAGATGCTTGCATGTTACAATTCTGCATATCACTCATATTATACACTGTGTTTTCAGTTTGTCATGGCAGTGTTTGTGCTGTCTATCAAATGTTCTGATACGAAACACAGTGCCAATGAGTTATTTTAAAATAATTTTAAATTCTCTGTTTCCTAAGTAAGGCAGAGAAATTAATCTCTAAATCCAGCTATTGTGCCTTTGTGATGGTGTTTAGGTGTTGAAAGTTATGGTCACTTTCCTATCTCTGTATATTCTATGATAGGCTATATGTTCATTACAGTTGCAGTTAATTAAGCCTAGACATTACAAATTTTTATGTGAAGTGGGTTTCAAAAGCAGTGACTAAAGAACATCACAAGATGAACACCTAATTAAATGCAGTGAGTCCTGGGATCTTGGAGCCAGTTACATGTTTGCAGCTGTTTTAATATGCTTGTGGTATTGAAATATGTTTCACAAATTAGAATAGCAAAAGGTCTCTTCCCAGTATAATTAATCTCTTTTGAAGAATAGCTCTATTAAGAGATGAGTAAGTTCAGTAATGCAGTGTCATTTTAATATGCCAGCCTTGACTGCTAGAGCATTTAATTCTTCTATTATTTGTTGTAATACAGTAGTTGGATAGCTAGAGAGAAGTGGAGTGTGATTTAGGAATGCCAGGAAAGCTGTATGCATTGTTTCTGCTCCCTTTTTCTGGCTCTGCAGGTATCAGTAGATTTTCCTTTGCTAAATTGCTTTGTGGCATTCAGTAATGTGGTTTTTTGCTTTCTAACCACTACTAATCCTACAGATTGTTTACTGTGCTTAAATTGCATTCTTTTCCTCTTTAAAAATATTTACAAGGCAAATAGATAAGTTAACAATAGCAAATCTACAGAAATGAGTTTTCAGCTTCTGAAACAAGCCTGATAGCTAGGCTACTTATCAGCAATGACTCCAGAACTGGGAACACATCAAATTCTAACTTGCTAAACTATATAAACACAATTTATTGTTGGGCAGAATCTCTCAGCTCATACATGTGTGATAATTTGGATTAATGTGCCTGCACAGCAGTTGCCACTAGGTCCTTGACTTGAGAAAGAAGCTAGGGCAGAGTGAATGCTAAGTGCTGTCAATGTGGCATGAAAGGTGGTGATCTGATCTGTGTGCCTTCTAAATATATGTGAGGATTTCAGAGGATGACCTTCAGCTCATCATGTACCTTAAGACGAATGGCTCTGATCCTATGAGATTGAATTCTGGTGGGGAGTATCCTATTTAAGACTTTTAAATCCCTTAGATAGCTGAGGAAGTAATCAGAGGAAAACACAGAAAGCATCATCGTGGGCATCTCAGTGGTATTTCCTGCTGTCAGGTCCCAAATACACTAAAAAAATTGATGCAGGGAATATATAGAGAGTGCACGTTTAAGGAACAGAAGGGTAATTTTATGGAGAATTCCTTATGACTTAGTTTTGGGCGTTTATCTGAGATCTTACCCTGTCATAAAAAGAGTTAGACCTTGGGCTGTGTTTTTTTAAGGGAGTTCATAGAGTCTTAGAATCCTAGAATATGCTGTAGTGGAAGAGACCCACAAGGATAATTGAGTCCAACTCCTGGCCCTGTGCAGGACACCCCAAGAGGCACCCCATGTGAGTGATTGAGAGTGTTGTCCAAACACTTTTCGAATTCAGACAGCCTTGGTGCTGTAACTATTTATCTGGGGAGCCTGTTCCAGTACTTAACCACCCTCTGAGTGAAAAACTTCTTCCTGATATCCAACCTAAACCTCTCCTGACTCAGCTTCATCCTGTTTCCTTGAATCCTGTCACTGGTGATGCAAAAGATCAGTAATGTGGATGCATTCTCTTATAAAGAAAGGCATATAAAGAGCATCAGGGTTTCTAAACTTCAGAAAGGAAAATGACCTTGTGAAGAGATGGTTGTGATTGTTGTAGAGGTAGATTGGGAGTGTCTTTCTTGCAATCGTTAATTTTGACAAAACACAGCGTGAATGGAACTGCCAGGAGCAATGCCATAAGGTGCTAATGTTCCATAGCTGAGCATTTATTGCTGGCAAGGGGTGACTTTCCCCTCATGTCTGTTAAGAATAGGATGCTTTACTAGAGCACTACAGTAATGCTGAATATGCTGCTTTATTTGTGGAGAGAGATTTTATGTGTGTGTGTGTGTGTGTCCCATGTCCTGGCCCCTCACAGAGAGCATCTCAAGCACTCTCTCCATGGTTTTGTGAAAGAAACATCTGATAATATGCAACCCATTATATCTCATATGCATTTCTCACCATCTAATGCCTGGAAAAGTTTGAGATGTTCCAGGAATAAGAAACCATGCATGGTCCTTCTGCCAACTGTGGTGATAGGAAAACATTTGAAGAAGCCTGTCAGTGGAAACTTAGATATGTTTGTTAAAGAGATTTTGAAATTATTTTTAAAAATACTTGCAAACTCTAATTTTCTGAAGTGCTCCCAGTACTGAACTGAAACTTGTGGTACTCCTTGAACTGAAAAACCAGACATAATTTTTGAAAGTGAGGTTGAGGATTTCAGCTGGATGGTTGCAGTTCTATTTAGTGTAAACTTTCTTCCTTATATTCTGTACCACATGGGATGTGGTCAGAGCTATTTCTTCATCTTCAGAGATGAAGGCTGCTGATTAAGCAGTTGGTGCTCTGTTAATCCTCTGTGCCAGACTTGTAAGATTTCCTTGTAGGGTCAGTCTCATCTTCCCAAGATCATTTCAAATGACATAGGGTTTTACATTTTCTTTCAAACAGAGTGAAAGTTGAAATAAAGTGAAATAATTGCATATTCATTGTGGTTATATGCAGTGCCAGAGAGTTCATCTTTCCCTCAGCTTGTTCTAGAAGAAATGGTCAAAACCCAAGCCTCTTAGACTTTGAATAATGATCTGGAGGGTAGAAAAGCTCAAATGTAAAGATTTGAAACAACTCTCAACTGAAGAACTTCCTCTGTTGAACAACACTCAGCCTGATTTATTGTGAATGTTCAGTTCCCCAAAGCTGTGTGGATTAAGCAATACTGAGTGGAATGGAGGGAATGGGTCATCCTTGTGATGTTGGGGCCTTGGCTTTTGGTCTCCAAGCTGGGGTGTTCTTTTTAGATGTAGGTGATAATACTGACTTTTTATTTTCTAAATTTTTGCTCCTTTTTTTTTTTTTTTTATTTTTTTAAATTTCATATTACATATATTAGGAATAGNATCTGTCTTTTTTTTTTTTTAAATTTTTTCTCCTTTTTTTTTTTTTTTTATTTTTTTAAATTTCATATTACATATATTAGGAATAGAATCAATTGTACCTAATATAAAAACTTCCCCTAATAGCATATTTCCTCTGTGCAGGATGCTGTTTATTAAAAAGAAAATTAAAATTTGTATTATTCCTGTCTACAAGGAAGGAGCCAGAGCAGAGTGAAGGCTAATTGGCTACAAATTTGAGTTAGCGAATGAGATTATTACAAGGCAGGTAATTCCCTTTGAATTCACGTGGAAGTGAATCCAAAGGCTGTGCTTTATTCAAGCCTGCGGAGGGGTCTGTGGAGCTGGGTTGCCATCTGCTGGTGCGCCAGGGGCTGGGGACAGGAATTGTGAACTCCAGGATCCAAGTGAGTTTGGTCAAACGGTGTTAGAGACCCCTGTAATCGTTAGTGATTTTACAGCAGGGGTATGTTCTTTTTTTCTTTTTGGGATTGTGTCCCACAGAAATCACCTGTTAATAACTGGATTTTTTTTTTAGCTGGAGTATGAATTCGCTTGGTAATGCCGTGCTGTGGTTTGCAGCATCCTTTTTCTGGTAACAGAGACATGATGGTTGGGACATTTACGAAGAGAACAAGATTAAAAATAAATAAATAAATATTTGTAGCCGATTTTATAAGCAAAACCGGGAGTTTTTGGGTGGCAGCCGTGTGAGCTGCGCTTCTGCCTCTGGCCTGGCGGTGGCGCTGCAGCCCCGGGCGCAGGAGCCGCGCGTTCCCGAGAATGTCCCCGCGTGTGGCACCGGCCGGGGTGGGGACCGCGGTGCTTCCCGCAGCTCAAGGACACCTCCGCTCGCTGCTGTTGGTCAGCTCAGCACGGGAATTAATAATTCAAAGGGCCTGGTGAAGTGCAGTGGCTCTAGAAGTTCCCGCTTCAAAACCCCTCCTGGTTATAAAGGGAAATTCTATCTCCGCGCCTCCTGCGCAGTCCCCAGCGCTTTCAAGGATTTGCTGTTTGTTGTTTGGGGTCTCTGCTTTCTGCAGCACATGGGTAGTGGTTGTTACACTCACAGGGATGGGGTTTTGGAAGGAACAGGGCTGGCAGACACCAGGCATCTGACCGACAAGTTATCCATCAGTTTGCAAGGTACAACATCTGCTCTCCCACCTCTCTGCTCGTTTTGTGTGCTGGCAGTGAGGTGAGTGCATAGAGCTTAGAATTCCACCTCCTCACAAAAGAATTAATCTCTTTTTATTGAAAAATACAGCACTAGTTCAGGGACAAATCATTAATGCCAGTTGTGCATAGTGCTACCTCCTGCTCATTGCTTGGGCACTTACTACAAAAGCAGGCATTTGAATCTGATGGGAGAACTTAATTTACATTTGTGTCTTCTAAAACACACAGCTGCTCTTTTCCCAAAATGTTTTGTCGTAGATAACGTTACTTTTAGTTTGCATTTTAGGTGGTAACATGTTGACTATTTAAGTGTTGCTCAATACAGATAAAAATAGTTTTGTTTAAGAGTAAACATAGTCATAGGTGATGAAGGCCATAAATTATTTCAGGGAGTAGAGAACATTCAATACTGTACAAGTAGGATTTAATATTTTTATGTTGGTAGAAAAGACAGCAGAAACTATGGCTGCATGAATGAAGGGATTTTATTACTGTGTGAAAGCATGGAAATTGCATTTTAAATTGGCACTTGTAATAACCTGAGATAGGAAGTAAGTGGATTTCCAAATTAAGACCATGTGTGAAGTCTAAGTTTGTGCATACTAATTAGATATTTGTATGGACATACGCTGCAGAGTCTGTTGGTGAATCTTCGGGTTCATTATCAATTTTGGAATTTGGACAGGGCCTGAGAAAGAAGTATGGAGCAAGTTCTAGACATTGGCAGTGTTTAGAGTGCTTGCAGGGACTTACCTTTGTCCAGCTTTTAAGGCTCTGGTAGGAAACCAAAAAAGAGCTGTGCTATGACTCTGTGTGTTTTCATGATAAATTCAGGACACTTGCTTCACACTGGCATCCAAACCTGATAGTCCTGATTGGTTTTTCACTAGGAAACTTCGTTCTGAATAATTCATGTAAAGAACAGAAAATTATTGTGATAAATTCTGTACTAAAGTTATATTTACTATATAGTGCATATTACTTAAGCACAGTCAGCATCTTGCTCTGAAGAAACTTCAGCATATTACTTAAAACACAGTCAGCATCTTTTTACTCACTTCAGTTAAGTGAACTGCATTTTGGAGTGGACTCATTGGCTTAAAGGAGGTTTTCATATTTGAAAGAAAATGTGAACGCCCTTCTGTGTAACCTGAGGCTTGTCATTGTAGGAAATATGAATTCATAAAACTTGCCTTGTGATAATTGTTAGGCACCAGACTGTCAGTTTGAATGATTGCAGTTCTCATTATCTTCAGATGCTGCATGTTATTTTTTTTGTCTGTGAATATGTTGAATTGATTTTTGGCACATGCAGTCACTTTTCTTCCTGACAGCAGCACTATTGTAGGTGTAAAGTGAGAAACTGCTGTAGTGTGCATGGAAAATTAGCTTTTTTTGCTTGGGGAACCATGGGGAACTTAAAATACAGTTATTCAGACTGTCTTGAACACACACTGTTGAAGCATCACTGTTGAGTGAGGCTTTGTTCCTTGAGTGTTGTTCTGTGATGACCTCTCTATAAACATATAGTGATGTAGACAATAGAAGTTCTGGGTTTTAATTTAAAGTAGTTGAAAATTTGCTGTTTTATTTTTGGCAGATATTTCCATAGAAAGGCACTGTGAGACGTCTGCATTTAGTATTTTAATATGGTTGCTTTCTGTGTCTGGTAATACTTCTTGAAATAGTTTCCTAGGATGTGATAATAGGAGGATTGGTCTTAAAACATGAAATAGTTTGCTTAAGTTTCAGGCTGCTTTCTTTCAGAAATGCAAACTGTTTTGAGCCTTAGGACATTTATAAGAATCCCCTGTAGCATTTTGACTAAGCAGAAGCTTTGGACATGCTCTGTAATTAGTAGCATAATCCTCCATGTTTGGCTGCCGCTTTTTGTTTGGTCTGTTTTCCTGCACTGTGTCACTTTGGTTTATCCAAGCCATGCAATGTGTCTTTCCAGCAATCCTTTTTCAGCCCCAGAGACACAGTGATTGTTTATTTTACCACTTTCAGGACAGTGGGAATACAGAGGTTTGTGTGCACCATCTCTGAAGAGCTGCAGCTCAGAATCTTTCCTATGAGTTAATCTAAAATCCTTACTGCCTCGAGATTACCAGAGGGGGAGAGGTGAAATCTCTTGGCAGAGATAAGGGTAGCCTTGTAAGTGAAACACAAGCCTGGGATTTATGCAACAATCCTGATATCTGAACTTTGATAAGCTCAGGTACAGAGAGGTTCAGTCCCTTGGTCACCTGAAGAACTGAAAGTAGAGCACGTCTCACAGACTTTCTGTAACCTCAGTTTATTAATGTTTAGCAGATGTTTGGAACTCAAATGATTGGTGCTGTGGAATAACTTATTGCTGCAGTCACTGAAAATAGTGTGCTAGTATTATTTTCTTATTTCTGGTTGTGTTCATATTTAGATTTTTCAAGTCAGTTGTTCAAGAGCTGAGGCATACCATGATCTCTTACCTGCCCTTGCTAGGTTATTATTGCTAACCTGAGCATTTCCACATTAATTGTGAGTTTCAGACTCTTCCCAGTGGGAACTGCAGAGTCCTTGTGTTGTGAGAACATGAGGGATGAAGTCAGAATAACCAATATATTACCAAGCTTCATTTAGAGTCAGTATCTTTAGTTCTTCCCTTGAAGCTAGGACAAACAGTGGCAGGTGATTTTTTTCCCAAAATTGTTCATTGTAGGAATAGATGGGATGAATTCCTGTATTGTGGCATTTTGGATTGATCAGAATTATTTTCAGTGAAAGCAGTTGTGCCCAACTAAGTACAAATAGTGTAAAATTTGCTGAGAGGGTGCCTTACTGACTGAGGGGCTTCTGCTTTTGTTATTTATTGCAGTGACCAAGTTTCCATTAAAAAAAACAAGATCCTGTGTCTATCATGAATATAAAACACTGTCATGTTGAGACTATAGTGTGAGTATGCAAAAATATGTCAGTGTGAACTCTCAGCTATTTGGCAAAGGGGAATGTTTATAAAAGAGGATTGAAAGATGTGCAGGGTTTCAGATCTGTCATAAAAGGATGTGAAATGTAATTAACCTAAAATAACCTTTAAAATATTTTTTGAGCCTGATAAATTAAATGAGCTGTTGAGATAACTTAATGAGAGATTTTAATTTTATACCTTAAATAATATCCTATTAAAATCCTCAAGATTTTGCTTTGTGATGGAATCCACTGAGATTTATATTTTCACAATGACCTCATGATTCAGTAACATTGTTAATATTTTTGGTGCATATTTGCAGGGGTAAGGTCTAGGTTAATGGCAGCATTTATTCTTTAAGTGCTCGAAGCCACAAAGCTCTAATTGAAGATAGGAATGTTCAAACCTCATTATTTTAATGTGGTCATACAGTATAGTGACACTTAAAGTAGTTATATGATGAACTCCTATGGCAGGGTTCATAATTTGTCCATGAAAACAAATTAGTATGTGAAACTTTGAATTAAAATTCTCTGCCTTGGAGTTTAAATAAAACATGAAAATTCAGGTCTGACATGGTTTCTGTATTTGTCTTTGCTCGAATTAGTAACAAGCATTTGCATACCCTTAACACAGAGAATTCTGCTGTGAATTGTTTACACAAAGTTACAGTGCATGCACTGAATCTCTCACACAAAGCTGCCTCGGTAGATGCAGTGTGATGTTTTTGTTTCAGGTGGTTAAGCCTGCAGAGGTACTTTTGGCAAATCTGCATCTCAGATTTTCTAAATATTGGTAATTGGAGTAATTTAATGGATGAGCTGTTGTCAAGGAAAATACAGGCAGTGCTTATCACAGTGTCAGGAATCCAGAGGTTGGAGACAAAGGTCAGAATGTTCATTCCTGCTTGCATTTCATCAGCGCTGCTAACCTTGGTTAGAGCAGTTTGCACACTGGGCTGTCTCCATACTGAGCTGGAGCCTTTTTAAGACCTTTCCTGCCTGTTCAATGTTCCTAAGCTCTCCTTTCCCTCCTGTGTTCTCCCAGAAGTGTTTATTTTTGTCCATGGCTTTCCCTACCCCCACAGAAAACCTCCCTACAGTAAAATTCAGTTCTTACTACTTGATGATAGCCAGAAAATTCTGTCTATTTGTGAATTTGGGTTGCTTTATGCACACATATACTTCTACCGTGACCTCCTTAGTCCCTCTCCACTGTCAATTCTTTGGGCAATGAGCTCCTGGTCTGGCAAGTGTGAACACTGTAGAGTTGTAGCTTGTATTGCAGTTTTACAGCTGCTCACAATTTGCACTCCCCTTTTCTACTGTACAGCTACTAGTTCTGGTACTACCTTTATTTCTTTAGTATCTCCTTGCTAAATTAACTGTGTTCTGAGTCATGGGCTTTTATCCACAAACTTTTTGAGTCTGCTCAAATGACAGTGTGCAACATAAAAGTCAAGTCTGTGGGTATTATTACATCTATCGATAACTATTTGTTTGGTTTTAGGGAAGGTTCTGATGTTTTGCCTTAAAATTCGCCTGTCAAGTATTTTCTTTTAAAATAAAGTAAAACATAGAGTGTTATGAATTTTAAATGCATAAATTTCTTATCAAAGTTAATTCTTGAATCTTATTAGAATGAAATAGGCTAATGAAAGGGAAGTTTGGGAAGATAAATGATTAGGTGTTTGAAATGTGTAATATAGCAAACACGCAGAACTATCTAAATTGAGAGGAAAAGAGCTATGTCAGCATTTCCAGATTATATTGATCAAGTATCAGCATCAATCCTGATTAAACAGGCAGCTGTTTAAAGTGGTATTTTTGACAGTGACATCTTTTATTTTCTATATGATTACTGGCCTGCTGACATGTTTACCTTCTCAACAGAATTTACATATTGTGTTTAAAATGTTGCTGACTGAGAAACTGTTGAATTATACAAGGCAGAGTAAAAAGGAAAGCAGACCTTCTTATGGCTGATATGAACATGCATGAATATCAAGTAATACCAACAAACCAGTTGATTTATGTGCCAACTTAATTCCAAGAGAGCACTCTAATAAATTGAATGGCATGGTTATCTTCTTTATTTTTATTGATAAAGGTGATTTAGAAATCAGTTTATATATATACACACACACATATATATACATACATACCTATATATATATGAGATTTAAAAAGAAAATGGCTGCACAATTTTGTATAACTGAGTTGTTGAAACCCTTGGGAGACCCTGTTCCGTGTGGTTTGTTGTCAGAAAAATCTGTGGTATCAACTTCCTTGGGAAAGTGTCAGGAATGGATTCAAAACTGTTGAAGGGTGCTTGGCCACTAAACTTAGGTCTGCAGTAGAATGATAGATATCCCTTACAGTTCTAATTGCTGAATTTCTCTATTTTTCCATAAACAAAAGGTGAACTGCTCTTCCCCATGCTTATTAAAAATTGCAGTAATTCCAAGGGAAAGGTATGATGGTGCCTACCTTCTTCAGTGCAGTACATTAATGATGCATGCCCTTCCATCTGCTTTTGGATTTCTTTTTGTCCCATTATCAACAAGGATTTTATAATCAAGCTTTGCCTCCATTGCAATCTCCATCTGAGAATAGTCACAGACAGCTGTTCATAATGGTCAGCTCCTTTTTTCCTTGCACATCAGGAAACTTCCTCAATAAGTCTGAGTGTTCAAAAGTAGGTAACCACAATTTCACATTCTGGAGCAAGCAATGAAAGGTTGTTTGAACCCCATTTTGTATTATGTAAAAAGGATGAAGTTGGTTTAACTCCATTTCACCTAAGCTACATTATTGAGCTTATGCTTTGTGTTATAAGCTTCTGTTCTGTGTTGATTCCCCCAGTTCAGAGTACTGGAAAGCACATGATAATGTCTGCTGTTCAAAAGTGTAATTATTACACTACTGTGTGTTTTACAGATAATTAATCCCATAAAATGCTCAAATTCTGTCATGACTATGCTGAGGACTGCCTGTCTCATTTACATGTGGTTCTGTGTCCAATCTCTTCTCCTCAAACTGCACGGGAAAGGTTATGGAGACTGGGTGGTATTGCATGTTTAAAGACCCTGCTCTCTGCTCCCTTTTGAAATAGGCAAAGCACAGACCACCAAGCCTTGAAGCTTGGTTTTAATTAAGTTCTAACTTCAGCTGGGTTCTAATTTGGTTCTAAAATCTAATTAAGACATATTAATTTGGGGGCCTGTATTTCCCACTGCATGGCAGGGGATGCTGACTGCAGTGTGCTGAGGAGGATTGGACACCCTGGAACAAAATGTTAGTGGGAGATTTCACTTCTGTGTAGAATGGGCACATGCCATGCTGGGACATGATGAAAGCAGACTTTACATGTTCAGTGATGGTTTCATAAGACAGTTCAAGCTCCAGCAAAGATCCCGTGGGAGGAGGAGTAACATTGTGTCCTTAGCAATGTTCAGTTCTGGTTCGAAAGGTAAGTCAAAAAAACACCCTAAAAGCTGAAATAGAAATAGAGGTATGCAAAGCTAAAAACAGTAAAAAACCAACCTGCTTTGAGTTTCAAAAAGATGAACCGATTTAGAAAGAAAAGCTTGAAGAACAAGGAGCATCAGTGAAGAGACCTGCACCTTTATAGTCTTCACAGAACTGAATTAAGGACCACTCCTTCAAGGCAGAGGCATGCAGTGTTCGCCTCTCCTACCTATGAAATAAGAATTAAGAATGGTTAAAAGGAAAGCAGAACAGTGAGGAACAGACCAAAGTAGGTTGTTAATTCAGTAAGTAAAAGGAGATAATGACACAGCTTTAAAATAATTAAAAGATGAAATGTGTGAACTACTATTTATGCTGTATAGCTAGTTGCTTAAAATAGTCTGAGGGAGGACTGGAAGATGGCAGATTGAGTACCAGTATTTGAAAAAAGGGATCCACGAGAGATTAATGGAGTTAGAATTGCAGATGTTCCTTTCATGCTGTAGTTGCCTAAATCCTAATTCCTATGAGTGCAATTTACCATTTGGTTGCATTAACACAGTACATGCATAGAGCAAGTCATTCAGATCACCCTGACAGTGCTGACCTCACTGTTTATACTCTGCTGTTAGAATACATTTATCATCAGTGGCTTTATATTTATTTCTAGGTCACCCATTCAAATCACAGAATCATAGAATGGTTTGTGTTGGAAGGGACCTTAAAGACCTTTTTGTTCCAACACCCTGCCATGGGCAGGGACATCTTCCACTAGACCAGGTTGCTTAAAGTTTCATCCAGCCTGGCCTTGAACACTTACAGAGATGCAACATCCACAACTTATCTGAGCAACCTGTGCCGGCACCTCCCCACCCTCACAGTGAATAATTTCTTCCTCATATCTAATGTTATATGAATGGCTGTTCTTTTGACATAGAAAGGTCGTATTCCCTAGCAATTCTTCTGACAGCTACTTTTAAAAATTCAATTGATTGGCAGGTTTTTAACCCAGAAAGTTTAGCTGTTTCATAGAGATGCATTTTCTTCAGAAATGTGTTTTCAGTCAAGCTGTAAGCTCTGAACAATTCAGAGCCTGATGTTTACATGTTTACTTGATCAGCAGAGACAGTAATTTAAACAGCCCAATGTCTACCTCTCCTATCCAAAAGCACCTAAGAACTCTTCTCAGAAGCCAGTGATTTATATGCAAGCTTTTTTTTTATTCTCATGGAAATCTCAATAACTAATGCTTTGATGCTTCTACTTGTTCTTTGGAAAAGCTGGTATAGGACTGAAATAATTATTTTGCCTTGGACATTGTCCTAGCTGCTCTGAAACCTCCTTGATAATCTGCTTACTTGTTTGGCTGGGTAGGGATGGACTTTGGCTTTTCCTCTGCTTCCTGTTGCAAAAGCAGCTTTGAAGGCAGTACTGAGAAGGAAAGGGAGCTGCTAGCGTGGGAAATTCAGGAGCACAGGACAGAGCAACCTGCTACGATCAACTGATAATGCTGATGTCTGATAACTTGGAGGTATATTTGGAATGCTGCTGCTGTTCTCATGTTTGTCTTTTGTTGTCCATTGCAGCTCACACTTGCATCTAGTTGCTTTCTACTTGAGTGACTTCAGAAGGAAACCTAAGGAGACAAGGGTTTCTTCAGCTTCATTAACTATTCTGAAAAGAGCTTCTCCTTGCCTTGAATTCCACCTTGCCTGTAGAGATTTGTGTTCTGCTATGAGATCATTCTGTCAGTATAGGCTTGTTTACTTCACAACTTCAGCGGTTTTAGAAGGCTTCTTTCAATATTGAAACATCCACCTTTTGCACTAACAGCAGCGTGGAACTGTGAATCACAACTGATAATAGTCAGTGTTTCTTTCTTCTAGGAAGACATAATGGTTTGGTAGAATTGAATTCTCTGTTTTCTAATATAGTTTCCTGTATTAATTGGTTTCTTGCTGGATCCTGTCAGCCTCACTGTGATACCAGCCTTCTGAGAAGCTTATTTTGTGGATGCATTTAGGAAAGGCTCTACTTTCATGGAAAGAATTTTCTCTAGGGATGCTGCCAAGTCTCAGAAGACCAAGAAATGTTACAGCTTTGTATTTAAGTGTAATCAAACTGGCATTCATCATCATTTTGTCTCTTTAGAGCAGGAATAGCTCAGTAGATGAATATATATTTCTGGCATTGGCTTTAACCAAAATTGAAATTAATGGTATAAATGATCTTGACTGCCAGAAACACTGAACAGTAGTAGGGAGTCAAAGTTTCTGCAATTGTTCCTTCTTTTCTGGTAACTTCCAAGCCAATTTCATACAGGCTTGAAAAGAATAAGAAATGTCAAAAATAACTGTAATTGCAATACTATAAGAATTGGAAGCGAGTAGGAGACACCCCCTCACATTCTCTCAGTGACAGTCAGTTCGTTGTTTATTGTGGCTTGGCAGCACTGGTTGACACTCAAATATGACAGTGCTGGATTAACTGGGGGAGGTGCTGTCTCCAGTTGGGTGGAAGTAAAACAGGAGAGCCAGGGTCACCTCTGTCAGGACTATGGGAGGCAGCAAGAGACAAAACACCAAACTCGAGCCTGTAAGAAATTGGGCGTCTTTAATTCTCGTTACTCAAGAAGCAACTTGTTTGTATTGCAGTAATGTAAGAATCTGGCATCGTTCTGCTTCCAAAAACATTGATGTTCATGACCTAACTCTGGGTCAGGTTGGAAGGGCAGTTTTTGAAATGCTTCCTTGTTGTCAGTTTGGCACGTTGCTTCTGCTGTGGAAGGAGTGGCAGGATGCCACTCCAGCAAACTGAAGATCTTTCCACGTGGTTGCCTTTGCAGTGTCCTGTGGTTGTCCCAGCCTGGGACTGCACTGCAGGGTCAGCACAGGGAAGTGATGGATGTCTTCCCTGCACTGTAAATCTGACCTTCCAGAAAGGAGGGAAGGGAACCCTCACGTTTTGGTTGTGCATATTGGAACTGAGCATACTTGTGGCATCATCTGCAGTTTATTTCTTTGCTTTTCACTACTAACAACATTACAAAAATTAGTATTCTACAAGCTTGAAAGACAGACTATTATCTAATTGGCTTTTGGTTCGGAGGATACTGATTTCTAGGTCAATGTAAAACAAATGAGCATTTAAATTGAAGAGGAGCAGCTGTTCCAAAGCCCCTTTCCACAGTGCCTGGTTTTGTTAAGGATAATTATGTCTAATTTTAAATTATGATAGCTTTGAGTATTGAGCTTTGCCTTGTTACATCCACTATCTCATTCTCCTTCATCAGTAAGAATGTTCTATCATGGAGCTAGGTTTCTGATTGGATTTATTTTTCTGGGCCTTTTGAATTATGAAGAGAAATACAGCTTTAAGGATGGGGTTTTCAACACTTTCATGTCAATGTTACCATACTCACATTTTATTTTTCGAGGTCTCAAAACTGATACAGCGTGTATGATTCCTGTGGAAAGATAGTGCTGGGAAAACACATATTTATATAAATGTGTAAGATTTTTGTTCGTATTTTTAGCTTGAAAATGGAAACATCAGACTCTAGTGCTGAAAAATCCAAGAAAGCTCTTGTCAGCCTTGGAAGGAAACATATGCTAAAGATGTTCCGTGGATTACGTACTGCTTGTTTCAATTAACACATTGATATTCTCTGTCAGTTCTAGAGACAAAAAGCCCAGGTGACAACTCAAATGATGCATGAAAATAACATTTCAATTTTTTTCTGGTGAGCTCAGATTTTTTTATAACAAAGAACAAAATATTTCAAGTGTTTTGGTCAATGTTATATTAGTAACTCAGTAGTACATCTGAATTCTTTAAAGAACATATATTGTAAAGATACTGCTGCTGCAATGAAACACAATTGTTTTTCTGAAACATTTGCTGTTGGACATGTATTGTCACGTCACATGTAAGAATTTTTGTTTGAATTTAATTTGGAGTAGTGTAACTGTATCAAGAAATGCAAAACATATATATTTGCCTATTAATTTGAAATCCAAGCATTTTTTATCTACTATTATGGGAGGAGATATGTCTTCATGTGCCTTTTATTATTGTCACACTTTTTGTCTGAGAAATATTCTTTGAGTCTTTTAAGTCAACAGTTTTACTGTCTTTTGTTTCTTCTCCCCTGATTGAATGTAAATGGTTCTATTAAAAAACACCAAAAAAAGTTCAAGAGATTGCCAAATTACTGTTATGTGTCTACTCTTTTAAAAATGAAAAATAGCTTTCAAATGAAAAAAAAACCAACCAGGAGAACTCATAAAAATGGGAGGTCTGATGCAGATCCTGGAGAAAAGGGAGAATTAAAAAAAAAAAAAAATCTTTGTACCATAAATCTTTGAAATCCTGAAAGAATTTATTATTTTTATCTCTCTTTCAGTCTTTGTTCAAGTTTAGTGGATAAATATCAGAAAAAAAGGATATCTATAAAAAAGCTTTTAACTTGTCCAGCACTTTAAGGAGATGACAAAATTGTGAGAAATCAATAGTAAAGTTTTGTCTGAGACCAGAAACAAGAATAAAAACCTGTCAGAATCCATCAGTAAAAAACTGCTGTGAGATGTCTCCCTAGATATCGATGTAAGCTTAGTCAGGTATAAACAAGGACAGTAGGAGAGAATAAAGCCCTCTAATTCCAAATGTTTTGGCTTATCTTCAAGTATTTATTTCAAAGGCAGTGTTTGATTGTATATCATGTTGGTCTTAAGCCAGCAAACTGTACAACCTTTGGAGTCTTGTTTAAGAACTTTAATGTCAGCTGGAAACCAAGGTAAAATTCATGGTATATTGAAATGAATTGTGTGTGGATTAAGATGTGAAAAATATCCTCAGTGCTGTAGACTCTGTTCTGAGTAGAATAATTAATGAAAAAGCAGTTGTTGAGTTTCATGGCATTTTTCCTAATGGGTTTTTTCCTAATGAATGTATATGATAGTGTGAATCATTATTTATAACTATTTAACCAGTGTAATAGAAGAGGTTCCTCGTCTCATGAAACATCAAGTGTATGTTTTGGAGAAATGAGTGTCCAAAATGACAAATATCCTACAGATACAAGTGGAAGATACAGTGAAATACAGCTTGGTTTAGTCTCTTACTTTTGCAATTTGCTGTCCTTAAAACTCTTTAATTGAAAAGTGCCACCTTTCTATAAAAAATTGTGTAGCTTGTACTTCAAAGTAAAATGTGGCTTTATTGATGAAGTAAGAATTGGAAGCAGAAGTTTGGGAGTTTATGGAAAAGAGAAGTGTATAGCAAACCACTGTTGCAGTGGCAAGGCTGCAGGAAGGGCACTGCTAGTCAGGAGTGTGGATAGTGGAGGAAATCTTTTGTGTGTAGTAAAATTTTGGGAGTATTTATCAGCATGTGTTTGCATGAGATGTGAGGTGCATCTGTAATTTGTAGCATTATAGAGCCAGTTTCTAGGGCAAAATAACTTCTGGGCTAACTGTATTCATAATGTCTTTCCTGTGGGATTCTTGAAACTACAGGCTTTGTTTTCACAAACATTTCAGTAAATGTCAATAGCTTCATTTGGGAAACACACAAGTTGGTATTAAGTCTTTGAGGTTTGGGTTTGTTGCCATTCTGATTGGAGTTATTAATTGCTGAGGTTTAAGCCCTAACATCTGAAGCATGAAGTTGTCTTATAATAAAGTAAGAGAAACTTGGTGTCACCAAATGTTTAGTAAACAGAAATTACATTTTCTGCAGGTTTAAATTTGCAGCCTATATCAAAAAAGGCTTTTCTGCCTATCAAAAACACGTTTCTTTTAAAAATGGCATTGTATTTGAAATGCAGCATGAGAGAAGCTGGTTTCCATTCTATTCTAATGGCAGTTCAACTCCAGAACATGAACTTGCATAGTGAATCCAGCATTTTCTTTAAATATTAAATTTAATTGGAGATTCCTTTCCAAAGATGTCAGCTTGAGCCGAGGTTCTGCCTGGAAGCTGGTGTCTCTTCTACATGTCCCTTCTCTGGTACAGTATGGAAACAGTTTGTCTGTAGATGAATGAACTCTTTCCTCCAGCCTTGTCGGCAGCAAATTTACATTTGTATGGAAGATGAGTGGGAGTGCCGCCTTTCATAAGGCACTGGATGTGGGGGATGGAGCAGTCTGGCCCAGGAATCTAAACCTAACAAACTGGGAACAGAAAATGTGCTGTGAAAGCCTGAGTATTGTGTAAACCTTGAGGATTTCAGACATTTTTTCAACCTTTCTCTTTCTGGGACCAAGCCTCATAAGCGGTGGTTCAGGATGAGTTCCTGCTGTGGTTCATTGCTAATGCACAGCTTTGCTCCAAAGGTCTTACTTTATCAAACTGAATCTTGTAAATAGGCAAGACATCCAGAAGAAATTCAGACAAGCTGTCAGGCGAGTTTCCTTAGGTTGGCTGCCAAGTTGTGTTTTTTTCCTTTTTTTTTCCAAACAAGTTACCTCATCAACCTTCCTGGTTTCAGTAGTCTGTCAGTGTATCTCGAAGAGACACGTTTTTAAATCTTCAGATAAACACAGCTTGATCAAAATAAATAAAAAAGACCCAAGCACTTAAGTTTCAGTTTGACAGCGAAACATTTGGCTCGTTTTTTTTTTGCACAGATAAATGCTACCAAAGACTTAAAAAAAAATTCACTGAAGTTGTCAGCTTATAAAATTTTGGAAAGTGATCTTTTTTTCCCACCAGACAATATGTTATCTAAGGAAATGTTATAGCTTTAAAGTTTCCCACAGCTTGATGTCTTGTTGCTTTTAGTTTTGATTAAATAGAGTAAAAACTATAATGAATTAGGAATTATGAAAAATGTAAATCATGAATCTCAGTATTTTAGATCAGGGCATTGGTTCAAAAAATTCCTTGATAATAAAATATGTAATTGAAAACATTGCATCTTGCTGCAGAAAATTGAAAAGCTGTTGGTCTTTTTACCCTGATTTTTGGACGGGAGCACTCTCTGTGTGGCAAAATGTGAATTGGTGTTCATTATAAGATCATCCTTTTGTGTAGTGCTGTTGTCCTTCACGCCACAACTTCAGTGATGGGACCATGGTTGTGTGAGAGATTTTCTGGTGTTTTTGTGGTTAATATGAAATATCAAAAGTTTCTAAATGGTCAGTGTAAGTGGACTTGGACCTCTGGAGTTATGAGTTTAAGAAGTGCAGCTGCACTTAAGCTATTATAGACAGCACACACATTTATGATCCACAGTGTGATGATTTGATTGCCAAGATGACCTTTACTGGTTTTGCTTTTATAGTAATGGTAGGTTTCAATTCTGATGCAATTGTATAAGCCACAAAAAAAAAATCAGAATGCCAAGAACCTGAAATGACTAGGAATTCATAGCAAAATTGCTTGCTCTATTTTAGTTAATTTTTAGTTTTTTTGTGGATGTTGAGTGATACCTGAAATACACTTCAAATAGCAATTACAATTTCAGATGGGTAGAAAGTAGTTTATGTTCAGCATAAAAAGTACAATATGCAAACTGAACACAGCTCAGAGATGAGCCACGTGATTCTACACAGATATGTCTTTGTGCATATGTAAATGCACTCTGATATAGTAGATACAGACTCCTTTCTTATTTATCCCCCTTTGCAGTTGCTTTGGCGAGTAGAAAATGTGAGTAATAGCATAATAACTTATTCAGGAATTCTCAATTATGTTTTAGTAAAATGTATTGTACACAGGAACAATTGCATGACTTCTGAGCGGCTTCCTGTAGTCATTGCTTTTCTGACTGTGAAATTGGTCTGTCCTTGGTCATCTTCCACTGATGCTATGTGAAAACCTGTGGGCTACAGAACAGCTGAAAGAATAGTTGTTTTGATTATACTGAAGTTAATAGATGGAAAACTCCTGTCATTGTCGCCTTGGAAATGTTCTAACCTCTCAGGTTTTTTTCTTCTGCAAGACAGAGAAGTCATAGATTTTGGTAGCAGGCAGTGGAATGGGGTTTGAATCATCAGGAATGAGATTTCTTTGTATCAAAAGACATAAAGTGCTAACCAGAATTCAAGCACAGATACCTCCTAGAGACCTCTGAGTGGTCGGGTAGGTTGCTGTCTAGGGTGTAAAAAATAAAATTCCAGGTCCTTTTAATATTCTTCAATGTCTTATCATACATGTGCCTTTCCTGAGATAATTAAAGGAGACTGAGTTTATAAAGTCTTTTAACCCTGATGTTTTTCTACCCAAACATTTATTTTGGATCTTTCATTTTATCAATATTCATCTCAAAATATAAGCAACAGACATGATTTTCCATGGTGATGTCATCAATATCATATCTAGAGACAATACCATTAATTGATGACGTGTGAGTTCTCTTGGTATTTTCAGAACTTCCTTGAACTGTCATAGCTACACTTTATTTTTAGAATTACTTTTCAGTTTACAAATTCACTGTTACATCTTGTTCCTTTTTGGAGTTGATGCCTTTTAGGATGCAAGACACTGTTGTCTTCAGCAAGCACTACCTTTGGACTTTCTACCTAAATAAAACCATGGAATGATTACACTGGCTGAGCCCAGTGCTTTATCTCTGATAGCAGGTGTCTCTTCCCAGAACACTTGCAACTATTTGTGACTCTGGGTCAGCTTCAGCGTGTTTCCCTCTTTTAATAGTTCTTGGCAGATTCTTCAATGCATTTGTCCAAACACTTCTGCCTATGCTTGTGATTTGTTTCCCCTCCAGCCTTTTACAGCAAGAAATAGCCCAATGTGATTGTTTTGTAAAGCAGTACCTCCTTTTGTTTCTTCGGAAATCACTCTTAGCCTCCATTAATTCACCCTAGTATTGGCAAGCTGATAAACTGCCCTTCCCTACTTATCAGGCTAATCCTTGCAGGAACATACTGGAAGTTCACGGCTCTTTCAATTTCTTGATGTTTTCAAATCAAGATTCAATAAAGAACTTTTTCAGAGTGCTGCAGCTAAACAGAAATTGGTTGGATTGTGTTCAGGAGATCCCAATGCTACTCTACCCTTTCTCTTTCCTTGTTGCAGAGAAAAGCAAATTTTCTCCAGATTTGTAAATTTGATAAAGGGAGGAAGAATTGAGTCAGGAGCTTACTAAAGTTATTGGTGAACCAACTTTGAATTCCCTCTTTTAATACCCCTTCCTAATTTTTTTAGTGAAGTTGAGTGTTAAGGTAGATACTCTAATTCTTAAAGGATTCAAGTATTACATGACTTCCTTATTTTGTTTTTTTTCCCCTGATAAACAGGTTTTTTGCTGGACACTTTCAAAGTGTTGCTTGCATTTGAAAACTGGGAAATTTCTTCTAGAATCAACTATTTATATAATGGATAAAATTTTATTTTGTGTCCTTTGGTTTCAGTAATATCTTTAGTGTAATGTCTTATACAAATGTATAAGACATGTATGTAGTGTCTTTTTCACCTCTAATTGGAGACTTACCTGCAGGCCTCTTAGGATGTTAAAATCACCCAATCTAAGGGTGGTGTAATCTTTTGGTGAAATGACAAGGTAAATTAAATTTCTAAAGGTAGTATTTAGTAAAAAAATTTTCCATGCCAGAGAGTTGCTTTTAAATTCCATTTGTTCTTTGCTTGTTTCAGTTTGATACTAAGTATTTGCTCTCATTCTCTTCCATCGTTGATGTTCTGTGGTAGATTTTGCTGAAGGAAGAAAAAAGGAGAGTGGATGAGTCTTAACAGTTAAATAGGAGGGAAGAAAAGGTGGTTGCCCCATTTGTGATGTTTTTGGTGGTGGATTTTTTGATCTGACATTTAAATAAACATTGTTTGCGCTGAAGAAGGGAAGGAGACAGGGAAGCTGGAGGAAAAGCCATGCCTGTTTTTTTTTTTCCAGCAGCCCCAGTTGGCTTCTCTACCCCAGAAACTGGGTAAGTGTGGCAGGTGGCCAATTTGAAAGCATCCTTCCCAAGAAAGCTTGAAATTTGGAAGAGAACAGATGATTCTCATGGTATTTTGAGACTCATGCCAGCCTCAATCAATTACAAGTCACTTGTGAAGACATATTGAGAATTGGCAATGTCTGAATATTACGGTAAATAATCCAGGAAGGATTAGATGTGTTTGTGCCAATAAGAACGCTTCCAGTTATGTTATGGAAATAAGTTATGGTTATATACTACTGTTATCTGGCTTAAACATTTTCATTTAGTGGTTGGTTTAGGAGGAGAATACAATGGGAATGGTGTTGCATGGTTGTTAAGATGCCTTGATTCCTCTCACAGAATGTGTTGTTTAATGCTGGTGGCCTTAGAAGAGGTAAGATCATGGTTAGTGCATGGTCTAATACAAATATTTCTAAAATCTATTATAGACTAAATTAAATTGCAAAGTGCATGTAATGTATGCAAGCATGCATGCCAAAATGTTTTGTTTCTATGAGATAGTCTTAGGTAAAAATAGAACTTGTGTGGTGCTAATATTGGTACTAATGTCTGATAACTGAAGTTATTAGCATTTTGTATTTTTTTCTGAGGAAGCTTATTCAATGGCAAAATGCAAGAAATTATATTGAAATCTGCCAGTGAAGGGCTTTACAGTGAAGTCCTATGTCATTTTACATTCCTGTGTGCTTTTAAACACAGCTTAATCTGTATTTTTATATTGCTGTTCCCCCCGGGTGACCCCTCCTGAAGTTCTCCCGCAGAGTTTGGTGGCTGGCTCGCTGTTTCCCAGCCCCATTTGCAAAAGAAGATGCTGTTCCTTTAAAATGAAGTGGCTGCTGGAGTTGTTTTCAGTAGCGCAGGTTTTTATATGGTACAGTAGGCTCCATGCAAATGAGCTCCTGCCCTCTCCGGAGCGCACAAAGGCGCTGCAGCCCTCGTTCGGCGTTCGCTTGTGTAAATCGGCAGATGGATGGAAGGAGGCACGGCAGCGGCAGGATTTATTAGCTGCTCTCAATAAAAGACCACACTCGCTCCGCAGAGGATCAGGAAAAAAGCCTGGTGAATGGGATTGAGTTGTATCTGCTGCCAGCTGACTTTACAATGATGCGTTCAGCTCATGTGACTCGGTCACTTAGCATGAAGATCAGCTAAAGATTTCTGTGTAAATCTCTATTCCTTTAAGCACCGCCAACCTGTGGTGCTTGCCTGGGGACTCTTTTTGGCTGGCAGCTGTGCTGGCTGTGGGAACAGGAGCGCTCCATCCATCCATCCATCCATCCATCCATCCATCCATCCATCCAGCCGTACGCAGCCCCGGGCTGGGCTCCGCTCACTGCTGCATTCGCACATTTGAGGATGTCTGCCTGAAACCCCCTCCTAACACAGCTCTCCATGAAGTTTGATTCGTGTGCCTCACGAAATCCTTCCGAGTCTGAAGTTAGCTTCTTTTTAGATACAGTGTTTATATTCAGAAGTTATAAATAGACTCTTCCTAAGCTTTTATCAGATGAAATCTGTTGCTTTAGCTTTCTGCTAAAAAATTGAAGGTCGTTGCGGCAGTAGGTTGTTCATTATATTTGCAATACTTTCTTTTTTCCTTTTTAATGTAGAAAGGGCATGTGTAGGACAAAGGCTTCTTTACATGCTCAGTAATTTAAATGATACTGGGATGAACATATCTAGATTTTTATTTTTACTAAAAGATGTTTGGTATAGCTAGAAGCTTTATTGTTGTTTTATTCTTCAGCACATGCTGTATGCTCATATTTTAAAATGGCATTGGCATGATGGACCTAAAGGGGCAAAGCCCTTTTTGACCTTGCTGGAGTTGTCTTGTGAAGGTAGCTGGAAAACAGAAACTGCAGGACGGACTGAAAAAGCCTCAGCTGAATTGTGCCTTTTTCCTTCCCCCCTGCCTTTTTTTGCTATGGATGACGATGAGGGAAGGGCTACTTCAGACAGCTCTGTCAGTGATGAATAGATGAATGAATTCTTAAATGCTCAGAACTTGCAACATGTGTTCCAGAGCCTTCAGCACATGAGAGTCGCAAGATCTCAGCAATGAGCTGAAGAATGTGCGGTGCCTGCTGCATGGAGGAGCCCAGCATACCTCAGAGATAGCAGAAACAAAAGAATGTCTGGCAGTATCTGAAGAATCTGACAGTTGCTTTGTCTTGCAAAGGACTAAAGGAATTTTTCAGAATTGGGAAAAATAAAATTTCAGTGGTTTTCATAGTGAGATTTTTCCGTATTTTAGGTGCCAGTTTATCACCCTGTGTGCCCACAGTATTGCTTTTTTAGTTAGCGTGACTGTGTGTTTTTTAAAGGAAATGTGACCTGGATTTTGTGAGCTTATTTTACACAGTAAATGAAGGCAGCTGTTTTAGTTTACTGATCCCTTATAACAGCTCAAGTAAATAGAAATAAAGTAAAAATACTTGTATATGGGATCTGAATTAAATTCCACTCTTTGGCCTTATGTGGAGTTGTGGATTATTATTATATATTTGTGGACAGTTGTGTGTATGAGGGGAGTGAGACATCCAACCTTGAAAAGATTTAGGAAAATTGAACAGATTTTTTCAAATGTGACCCGCTAAATCTGCCACAAAGAGGCAGACAAAATTACGTACAGCTAGTCAGAGACCGTGGCTGCAGTTCTTCATGACAGGCAAGTGAAAGACCATGTCCTATTTTTAGCAAGTGGACGGAGGGCGAGTGGGAGGGGGAGAAAAGTTTGAAAATAATGGACTTCTTTAACAGCTAGAGAGCAAAGCTAGAGAGAAGCAAGTGAGCTTTAGTGATCAGCAGTCAAAATATGGATGATTCAAGTATTCTTCGAAGAAGAGGGCTGCAGGTAAGTGTAACTTCAGCCTCCTTTTATTTTTTCATCTGCTTGTAATGTTGACAGTCTTATAAAAATGCTGACAGTTGTTTGGTGTAAATCAGGTTGACTGAGTATATAACAACAATACTAGAATTTGAGGTTTTTCTGTTTTCACCTAGTGTATGTTTTATAAACTAAAAGCAGTATTTTGTATGCAGTAATAAAATAAGTTTTTAATGTCTTGGATTATATCCAGTAGTTTTGTGACTATTCCTATGGTAAGAAGTGAAGTATAAACTATGAGGCTTGCCTTATTTTTGGAACTTCACTTTTACAGATACATACAAAAATCTGTCTTGACTTGTCAGACTTGCCTTAGAGTAGCCATTTTACTTGAGCATTAATTAAAAATTAAATGTCAAAGCAGATTGAATATTCTCATTTATTTTCAAATATGCTTCTTTATTGCTTCAAATGCACAATAATCCAAAATGCAATACAACAATGCAAATAATATTTCTATTTTACTTTCAAAAGCTATCATTGTTGAAATAAGTACTCTAATTTGTTTTGAACTCATACTAGTGAAGTTTTATTTTGTACTGGTACTGTGGAAGTTGTACTCAGTTGCACTGATATGACAAACAGTAATCTGTGCCAGTGCCAGTGGTGTGTGATAACTGAACTGATGCTTGTGGAATAAAAGTGCTGGAAGTGAATGAGCTCCAGAATCTTGTGTGAGATGGACAGGGAGTAGATTTGTGCTTAAGAGCACCATATTCTTCTTCCCTCTCCCCCCATGTCATTGTAATGGGATGGTATATAGCCTATTACATACTTGCTAGCATAAGTAATTGTTTATAGACCATGAATGTTGCCTATTAAATTAACCATGCCATTCCCACTGTTTAACTTCCTTTGAGGAAAATAAATGTTTATTTTAACATATTGCTAGTCATACCTTGCTGATGCTTTAAGGTAATGACAAAGTAATTGTTGCTTTATGTGAATATGTTCTATATTTCACCTTTATATATATATTTTTTTTTTTTTTGGGCAGCTTATTAATATTACTGAAATAGCTTGACACAATGTGCTGCATATACCATGGTGACAGTGTATTAGCATAGTGCATTTCCTCATCATAAAATTAGCTCTATTTACTTGCTGTATAACTGAGTATATAGGAGTAAGTAAGATTGTTTGGGTGCAAATTTTTGGATAAATTGATATTTATTTTCAATATATCTAATTAGAGTTTCATAACCAAGATGATTGTTTCTGTCCATAGATAATAAAATTTTTTTTTCAAGCCATTTTTTTCTTTTCCGAACCAGAATTTCTCAGGGAAGTTGTATCTGTTTGACATGCCAGGGAGTGGTTTTCATGGTAATTCTTCAGATTGGAAAAGGTAGGGAGGTTGGACGAGCCCAAATGCCCACTGGTGTCAGCAGAAAACCCTGCTGGGAATGAGAATGCATTTCCCTGGTTTAACTATGTTATATGGTGAAATTCCATCATTTTGATGGTCTTGAGTATTTACTGTCTAGATGTGGTGTTGTATTTGTCCACAGTTGGGTAGGTATGTCTAAATGCATATATATATATATATATATAGGTGTAATCAATATCTACATCAAAAATGATTCAGGAGCTAATAAAACAGGCTAAAAGAACATCAGGAAATAAGCCAAATGTCCAAAAGGAAGCTAATGCTAGATCTTTTTTTTTTCCCCTCTGTATTTTGGAGTAGAATTTTTGGAAGAAATTGTGGCTTTGAAAAGTGACCATTTTATAATCAATTTCAACTTTAAAAATCCAGAAAAATTAAAGAGCTGTTGGTGCATTGCCAAGGCAACATATTTAATTACTTCCATTGGAGAGATGGGTCATGCTAGTTTGAAAGGCCACTGATGAAAAAAATTAGTTTCTTAGTTCAAACTGGATGTTGATGGCTTTTAAAATGAACATCACAGCCCAAATTAGGTTCTCTAATCCAACCTCTCCACTCAAAGCAATGCTAATTCCAAAGTTAGATCAGGTTGCTGAAGGACTTGTCCAGGCTGGTTTTGAGTGTACCTAGGGATGGAGATTTTGCAGCCTTTTTTGGCACCTTTTCTGGTACTTAATCATGTGCACTGTAAAAATCTTGTTTCCTTTATGTTTCAATACAGGGCACTTCCCAAATGTACACATATGTTTTCCTCGTGCTTCTTTTTGCCTCCATCACCTGAAATACTTCTTATATCAACTCTTGATAACTTTGTCTTCTTGGGGAACTCTCTCAGCCCTGATCCCTGCAGTAAATAGCTGTGGACTAGAGGGAGCAGATAACCTACAGGAGCAGGAATGTTCCTAAATGCAAAATCAATATCCTGGCATGTGGCCCTTCTGTATCACCTTCATTTCTTCAGTCTGCTTTTGTTGCATCCTGTTTGGTGCCACAGATTTGGTCTACAAATTTGTAGTGGTGAAATGTGTGGAAATTTAAGGTCCAGGAGAGGCAAATCAGATTTTCTGTGTACAGATATCTGTATATATTTATATACACACACATACAGCATATATACACATATATATAGCATGTAACTGTATATATTTTAAATATACACACACGTGTAGCATGCTTGCAGTGTGACATAGCTGTGCAACAGTACTGAGAAAAGGCTGGGAAAGAGCTTCTAATAATGGAATATTCCTTTAATTTCTAGGCTTTCATTTTAGGAAATGAACTTGGACTTTTGACATGAATTACTGCCTAGGGACAGGTGCTAAATGGTGGAGCTCTAAGTGGTGGAGCTGTTTCTGCTGCACTGTAGAGAGATCTGTATTTGGATTTCTAAGTTATTTGGTGTTACATAAAATGCATTGTGATATAGCCACAAGTGTTAGGAGGCTACCTAGGTTTGTTATTGTTCCCTGTACATTTCTTGTTGGTATTTTAGTGCAGATCATAGCAGTAGTACCCAGTGAGTCCCTGTGAAGATGAACTGGTATTTTGAACATCATCTTGTATCAGAAAATTGTGGGGATTTTGGTTTCTTTTGCATTGCAGGAGCTGGTGCATGTGTGCTTTTACTCTTCTCACACATGCAAGAAATTGGAGTTTCTATCCCCAAAATTCTGATGAGTAAAATGCAAGTAAGAAAAGTAATGGGCAATGTGATAATCCAGATTTCAGATACTTGCACACAGATTATATTCTGCATTTGTGCTATGTGAGAAGTATTCAGATGTGGCTGGACATTATCACCACAGTTCCCTGCATCCATTTTTTCTTACAGTGTGATATCTCCCTTTTATTTTCTGCTGAAATTTGGGCTAAGTTCAACGAGGTAATTTGCTTTATGGGACCACTTTTGTGCTGGTTTCAGTGGAGATCTGAAAGACAAACTGCATCACAGGACTTGAATGTGCTTATCTTGGCTAGTGTTTCTACTGCACAGCATGTTTGGCTAAAATATAATATATATTAAAAAAACCACACCTTCCACCCCACCAGAAGAATGATTCATTAATTTTTAAAATAAATCTAACATTTTCCTCCTGGGGACAAGGGGGAAATAGGGCATGGAGAATATAATAATCTCATAGTATTTGGTGGACTTGTTCTTGAGCTGATTTCTTTTGCTCTAAAGACTGAGCAGTTTTTTGTTTTATTCTACAGGGCAATGGAATCAGAAAATCAGTGGAATCTCTAAGCTTCAATATATTTAACAAGAAAAGGCTGACTGCACTGTACAGTTAAGCCTTCTCTGGCACATTTTTGGCCATAATTTAGGGACCCTGAAACTTGACAAGCTCTTCAGTTTTGTCTCCTAAAGAGTGTCTTTTAGAATTATTGAAGACATTTTTTGCAGGCTACAAAGCTCATTACAAGATCTGATAAAAATACTGTTAGTAAGAATGTGCTTTTTACAGTATCTTTATTAAAAAATTAAGGTAGAAATTGCTCTCCAAAGGTCTATAAGTTGTTCACAGTGGAGGGAGACTCTGAATGGGACTCAAAATTTGATATTTCTGTTCTGCTTTTAAAAAACTTCTGAAATACACGTTAATTAAATAATTAATATCTACATTTTGAATTGAAGGTTACCTTTGTAAGTTTAGCATGAAGATAAATGCTTATATACACATGTAAAGATCTTCAGATGTTATGAGGCTCTTGGATTTGTGTTTTTGGAACTGTGTGCTACAGAGGAGACTCCTGTGAGAAATATATTTACAAGATTTATTTTTTTACTGCTCACTGATTTACCAGGAACATAACTGAACCCACAGATCAGGTATCTGCTGAAGAGCTTCCAGCAGTGATGATGTAGGCAGTCACCACTTACACTGACATCTAAGGAAGAGGTGATAACATGAGAAGATAAATAAAAATGATTTATTCAGATACTGAAATTTTAAACTTATCTTAGAATACCAGAAAGTGCATACCAGTTTTCTTTTTAAAAATATTAGTTAAAGAAAAATAGTTTTTTCAGGTCAGCTACCAAAAGAAGTAAGATTTATGTTCAGGCTTGGTTCCTGTTCCCTCAGCAAATTTCTAACAGCTGAAATTAATTAAAAAGACAGTGTAAGTTCTTTAGCTTCTGTGAAAATTGGCAGCTGACAGGAGGAGTGGGATATGCATTAGTGTTACCTGTGTGGAGAAGGGAAATGACCTTGTTCTTGTACAGAGGTTGATGGCTGGGGGTGTCCAGGCTGTCTGGGCAATGTGCTCTGTCTTCTTTTGAGGAGAATTGGGAAATTCTGACTACAGGTGAGTGGTTGCTAGAATTCATTTACTAGATCATTCATCAGCTAGGTCATAAGCAGCTTGTTCTGACTAAAGTCAGTGGAAAAAACCTGTTAAGTTTTATTATATGAGTCTGTTGTATCTTGTGCTGGGATGCTGTATGTCACAACATGGGAAAATGGATTGTTGTGCAATCTTTATGTTCCATCTCATTGTAGGACTGAGGATTCATGCTCACACAGGTATGAAGCCTTGTGGGATTTTGGTGGATGTCTTCTGGGTATGTGAGCTTTCCCACTGGTCTGATTTTTCAGGATTGGTGCTTGTGGTCCACTTGGCAATGGAGTAGGGAAGGGAACCAAATTTGGGGAGCACATGCTTCTGGCATTCACTTTGAGAGCACTAGAAAATATACCAAGGGAAAAATGTGAAACCTTGTCAGAATAAAAAGTCCTTGAAATATGGACAAGGATAAAAGGTTAAATGGTTTGCTCAGGCAGAAAAGATGGCATTTAGCTGCTGTCTTCAGGGTATTGTTAAATTGGTTTGATAATTTGCTGTAGTTAATGCTTAAATGAGTGCTTTCAGTTTGTCAGTAAGGACTTTGTGAATGCTTGTATAGCTGCACTAAACTTTTTATTTTCAGGCTGTGAGAAAAGATAAAAATAGCAGTAATTAATTCTACTACTTGAAGGAAGGTTTTGTTAGCAGGTGACTGCATGAAAGAATGGGTGTATGTGTGTGAACCTGAGCCTATGGAAATGCTGGATAGAGGGATTCTTCCCAAAAATAAACAGTAATACCTGTTTCATACATTTCATTGGCTTGAACATGTCAGATGGACTCTCTTGTTGCCATGAATGGTGTTTGCTGCTGGTGACAGGGGCTGCTGTGCAGAGAGTGGGAGTGTTTCTCCTCCTCGCCATCAGCCACTTGGCATGTTTCACTGGTGTTAATATCATTGCATTTTGTACTTGCTTAATGCTGGAAATCCCAAATCTTAAAGGGAAACTAGTTCTCCAGCCTAGCAACAAAACATAATGCTGCCATGCTGCAAGACTGGTGTTTAATCTGCTTATCTTTAATAGTCTTCACTGCTTACACAGACCCACTTACCTCTTTAATGAGAAGAAATGTCCTGCAGTGAGGCAGCTTGTATTTTGCTTCTAGGCTTATGTCATCAGCCTGGAAGTTGAAATTGGTTAGAGCACTTTTTTATTTTCCTGCTGTCAGTTCTGCTAGTTATGGTTGCCTCTTTGGTTTCTGAAATACATTGAAAGATGGTGCTTTTTTTTTCTTTTTTTTCTTTGGTGAAAGGAAACCTAATTAAAACATATCAAGTGAAAAAATCTAATTTTGAAAAACTATCACTATTGATTGGGAGCAAGTAGTCCTCTTATGTTTTCAAGGGATAAATATTAATTATCTTTGCATTCTAAATATATGTAAATTGTGGATAGTAGTCACATAAATGACAGAAAATATTTTAGGAGTAGCAGTATTTTAGTAACACCTAGAAAAGGCTCTCTAAAATGTCAAGAAACATTTAGTCAGTTGTAAATATGTGGATGTATTTCCCATGTGATTTATCAGTTGGTCCTCTTTTATTTTGTATTAAATTACTTTACTCAAGCCATGAGTATTTATGTGACCTGTTCTACAGGTATGGGATTTTATCATTTTTGGAATCAGGACAGGATAGGCTTTTCAGGGTTGGTGATTCTTGAATTTCTAGGAGCTACTATTAAAAACATGAAGTAATTTGTGGACTCCAAAATGTTTTAATATTATTCTCTGAAGGAGATGATATTAAATCTTCAGATTTTTTTTATTGGAGAATTGCATATCCTAGATTTTTTGATGTGCATTCTTAGCACAACAGTGAGAGGCAAAAAACTGGCTTACTTTATTCAGCAGCTTCATGAATAGCAGTCTTTTTGCCTACCAGAGCAGTGTGCAAATGCAAGATAGGTCAACCAAGATAGGTCAGATATTCCCTATAGTTTGTTTTCAATTGTGTGGATATATTCTGAATTTTCCAATCTGTGACTATAGTTTAGCAGTTTCTTTTTTTCTTTTTTTTCTTTTTTAACTTTATATTTAAAGTTTACATAATCTTTCAGTAATTGAAGACATGGGGTTGGTTTTGGTGGAGGTGGGCTTAAAGTTTTATTCACTGAATGTTCACATTTCCAGTTGTTAAAGATTTTTCTTAGTTAATGTGACTTCTGGCCCGGCTATCAGTGACATTCAAAAGAATTGCTAAACAAAATAAAAGCCACCTAAAACTACAGTAAATTCAAGTGGTGTGGAAATGATTTGTTAGACTAGGTTTAATGTAAGCAGGTATGCTTTAGAAATATGAATTTTCACTTTACTCATATCTTGTGAAAACATTGGGTTTGTACTGTAAATAATGCACCAGTGTGCCTTAAACTTGGCTTATGAGCTTTGAAATCATCATCTCTCTTTAAAGATTTGCTATGAATCACACTTTGTAGTTTTGTGATTCAGAGTGTAAAAGTCTATTCCATGTTAGAAAGCTAATTCCAGCTTGAATTCAATTATTGCACACTACAGCAGAAATATATAATACATGGCATTTTACATAAATGCTTCTATATGATTAGACCTTGAAGTTTCTCTTCTTTTGTTTCAAGGATCAAGAATGAAATCCAATAAAAAGTATTCAGTTGTTTCAGATTTTGATGGTCTTTATTCTAACATTCAGCCTTACTGTCCATAACTGTTCTCCAATATCAATTTTATTGATATGTGTGGAGGTAATAAGCCCCATTTTTCCATGCATCCTGACATGTCCGCTCTGGGGCTTTGGTTGAAGTGCTGTACTGCAAGTATGTTGTAATATAGTGAATTAAGGGTTTAACTCTTCCACTTTCTATGCAGAATGCATCCTGATAGATGTCATTGCTGTCTTGTGAATGAATTTCTTATTTCTTAAACAGATAATTGCATTTATGGCTTTGTATTGTTCCCCTTTAGAGATGAGATCTATATATATTCCGATCTTTGAAATCTGGGCTTTGAAGTTATCAGTACATCATCTATGAATGCATTCTCTGGATGGAAAGTGGTTCAGCTTTGTTTTTACCTGGTCAAATCTATAAATTACTCATTTTGCTAATAGCAGTGCTCCCTTTAAATCAAATTGTTGAAGCACAACAGATGCTTTTGTAGCCAAAGGTTTCTCTTTTCAAAATGCTCTTGGATATTAGTGTGATAAAATCATGTTTGGAATGAGAATGAATATAAATATTACCTATTGTATGGCACAGCTTAAACAACTGTAACCTGATATAATTACTTTTAAATTACTTTCCTCAGAAGATGAAAATATTAATTGCCTCTGACATTTATCACTTGTTTTACATCAGCAAAGGCTAATAAATGTCACTTGTACTGCCAGCCAAAAAAAAGAAATTATATCAGATGTCACTGGGGTAGGTTGGTGTATTCTGTGAAAAAATCCCTTTCTGCTCCACTGGTCCGTGAGCTGTGGCTGGGGATGACTCCAGGCTGCAGAGGGCTGAAATGGAGCAAGCCAAGCCCATGGCCATCACTTCCCAGCAAATCTGTGGCCCTGAGAGTGTTTCTAAGTGCTCCCAATATTGCACTGTTATTTTCCCTTAGGTGTGTGTAGTGATCTCCTTTTAAAATGTGTCTTGTTAGCTTTATTTTTCATAATTATAGTGAACAATTTGACTAAGGTGGAAGAATGTGTGCTGAGTGGTAGAGAGATCCCTGAGGGGGCTAATTGTGAGGTGCCTGTTGGGAGGCAATTAGGATCTTAAAAAAACCTGAGCAATGGGGATAAATGCTGGAGAAATGGATTGTGGTGAGCTATGGGCAAGAAAAAGATTGGAGGTGACTTAAACAGCGACATGAGTGATTTTACATTTGAGATTGATTTCAGATTGCAAAGGCTGTGGGCTAACAGTTTATCCTCTCTAATGGTCCCCAGTCATTTACTATTTGTTTTTTTTCTAGCTTTTATCTTTTCCTCTTTCAAATGTGAATGTCAGGCAGCTTCCTGTTCTGAACTTGTTGACTGCTTTGGTTGGGCTTACCTTACAACTGTGGACCAAATTTAAACCCGGCAGTTCTGTTGTACTTTGTCTCAAAACATGTATTTATTAAATAGCACCCAAAACTTCTTGTACTGAAATGGGCAAACATAGAAGTTTTTAAACAATTTTATTATCTGGAATAGTTTTGCTGTGTGGTGACTGCCTGCTTATAAATTTTGAGAGTTTGACAGTGCTGAGCTGATATTTTTCTTCCAAAGTGGCTACCATGAAGAAAGCCCCTCAGGGACATGAGACTACTGTAGACCTTCAGAAAGCAATGTTGTGCTTGATTAAGTTTAGACAGATGATAGAGTGATGTAGTAAAATCATTTTTGTTAAGGCATAATACAACATAGAATCCAATGTAGTACCATTGGGACTGATAAAAATGAAATACTAAACAAAAAACCATGCTCTTACATACAGCTTTCAGCAGCAGATGCAATAGGTGTAATTTAGTTGTGTAGTGCTGGGAACATAATATTGATTTACCATGAATCAAGAGAAATAGCCTGTACCTTGCCTGGCTGTATGGATTGCAGCAATCTTGGGGAAACCTGTTACCTAAAAACTGTGCTGTAACAGAATCCCTTCTTTTTGATAGCAGTTGGGAGGTGATTATAGCCATGTGAAAAATCCAGTTACATGTCTAAATGGGGGGGATGAGAGGTCCTTATGTGCTGTTGCTGGGAATTACCAAGTTTCCATGTACTGAACTCACACTTCTTGAAAAGAACAATTTCTTGAAAGCAATCCCTTGCATAACTTGCATAGAATTGAGGGCAGTGGAATGAGAGGGGTTTGGGGTAGATCTTGCCTTGCATTGCTCTCACAAATAACTTCATCTTTTTGTGTAGCATTTGTGTAACGCAAGATAAAGATATTTCTTCTCTGTTTAAAAAAATACCAAGCAAAATAGCATTTGAGGTAAAGTTGCAGTGACTTCAAAGAAGGTCAGTCTGGTCACTGTGGCATGTAAGTTCTTTCTGAGAGGCAGTAGTTCTCTTGGTCTTTAATAAGAGAATTACTGGATGAAGTGATTACTGTTAGTGTTTTCTGGCAGACAATATAATGCTACCAAAAGGTTTTACTAACTTCACCTTTCAACCAGAAACAGCTGTATTATCTTGTTGTTTGAGAGATTGGTGTATGGCTTTCATTCATTTACCCCTTAATCCTCAGCTGACCTAGTTTATCCTGAAGTAAGATGGCTTTAAATACCCTTGATATAGACCCTGATATTTGAAACAAAGCACTCCAGTATTGGTGTCTTGGGTCTCTTTATATGCTCATGACTGATATCAGGTGAAAGTGAGTGTTTCAAGAAACAACTATTTAGTTGTTTTTTTTTTTTTTTTTTT